>CM070768.1:6520258-7071720 GCA_036346245.1 Bonia amplexicaulis
TATTATGCTTTCATGTATCGAGCGGTGCTATTTGATATATTTTCTTGTCTGTGTTGGCTGCAGGACATCGAAACGGAATCGTGGCGAGACACGGGGTGACCGGACTAGACACGGGCGGTGTCGAGGTCAGAACGGTCGGATGTGTCGAAGACGGCGGAGATTCGATGTGGTTGCGAAGTCATGGACGACAAGGAGCGCGGAAGTTTCCCAGAAGGTGCAGGAGGGGCGAAATGGTGATTTCGCGAGGCTGCACAAGCGGGAGCGGGCTCCGTTCGGATTTAGCCAGCGTAACGGGTTGAAGACTCGTTAGCTAAGGGCTATAAATAGGTGTTGGTGGCTGTATACCCCCTCATGGCTTTGAGAGAGAGTTAAGGTTTGCTAGAGTCAAAAGAAGCTTTGTGAGTTTGTTTTGGTTTTAGGCTTTAGTGGTTGAAGAGTGGGTGAAAGGCTGTTGGGAGAAAAACAATCATGTATGTGTTGTGTCTCTCCTGGCTCTATGGTATCCTTGGTTTTCTCAACTGCGTATGGGAAATAGGGATTGAAAGTTCTTTGTTGTTCCTTTGTGTGTGTTCTGAAGAGGTGAAAATGGATTGAACTTCCTGTAACCTTTCATCTCTTTGAATCCATGTGTGAATTTCTGTAAAGAGATGCTGATTCTAGTTGATCTTTGTCTCTGCACTTATTCTTTTTCTCTGGTTCTTCAGTTCTGTTCTTTCTTGATTTCGTTGATTCTGAATTAACTCTTTTTGTTCAGAACTGGGAAGATGCTCAAGATCATTTGACTAATACATTCCCGAGAACAAAAGAAAGAATCAATTGATTTTCACTTTTCTTTATCTTACGCCACACCTTCCTCTGTTTTTACCCCTTCTAGGGTTTACTTTGTGGTGAAGCAGAGTATTTTGGTGCGCTTGATGTCTTGGCAGGAAGCTTGTCTCAGGCTTGTGTTTTCTCTTTGATTGATGATTCCCTGTCAAGATCAAGAGCCTCATGTGCATAAGCCTAAAAATTTAAAAGAAGTTTGAACCTTGTCTGGTTCCTGGTTCCATTTTGGAAATTTCATTATTTTTTGAGGATGGTCTATGATTTTAGTTAGAGTTATAATTACTTGTCCAGAGGAATACAACGTTCATGAGAACATTTTACTGATTCAAATCTCAGGCAAGCTCATACTCTTTAGAGTTCGGTTGCAATCTCCTGCCCTGACCGAGAATTTGAAGTTTAGTACTAGCAATTGCTTTTGTCAAGTTTACTGCCGAATCAATTTATTGATCTGAATTTCCTCTTCTCAGTTCACCTTGTTATTTGGATTATAGTTCTAATCTTTCTTCTTGAAAAGAGCTGCAATCAATGAATTTTAATTACAGTCTTTAACTCGACTGGTATACTTACTGTACCTACAAAAGAACAGCCGATGTCTGCTGTATTCATTGCGGCAAAACAGTATTTGTGAAACTGCTTATCTCCTGCTTCAGTTTTCGATCAATGGGTTTGTCTTCAGAACTGCTGTGTTCGGCTGGGCAAGCTTGAAGATTTTTCTGACTGAGTTCGGCTGAGTCTGATATTTTCAGTCTACGGACAGCATATCTCTAGCAGCTTTCAGTTCAGGTTCCTGTGCTGATTCTCAGTTGCCGTTTCAAGTTTTGCTGCTGAATATTTTCCTTTTGGACAGCAAACCATTGCCTGCCTTCAGTCTGCTTTTAGGCGGTTTGACTGCCCCTTTGCTTGTCGATTGTTCTTTCTGCTTTCTGGCTCAAGTTTGGTATCCAGTCTGGTTTTTGTTTCTCCAGAGAAGTTCATTTTTCAGTAAAGACTGATCCGCAGCTCCTGGTATTTTTAGATAAAGCTTGTTTGGAGTAGCTGGGCTTTTAAGTTTGTAAAATGAATTTGTACTACTAGTGAGCAAAATCGATTTTCTGTCTTCTCAGCTGATTATAGCTATTGAGAAGAGTTTGTAAAAGGAAGCGATCTCTATTAAAGCCTGAGGGACTCAAGAGTTTGTGCGAGAACAGGAAGCTTCTGGGAAGGTGCTTGAGGGGCAATTTAGAGAATTGACTCAAGGCCTGTAAAAGGAAGCGATCTCTATTAAAGCAACTGTTGTATAATTGAGATTAGCGGGTTGTCGCGAGTGTGCCCGTGTGTAAAACCCAGTGTTAGATGGGGTTAATGGGTAATCCCCAGTGTGGACTAATGGGTGAATCCATTAGGTCTAGGTTCGCGTGTGAGCCTATAAAAGGGAGAAGGGAGGCAAGAGTTAGGGTTGAGCAGGTAGCCTAAGCCTTGGCGGCTGGCGCCTCTCCCTCCCATGGGAGTTAGATCAAAGAGTGGGTGTCTCTAGGGTTAGAGACTTGTCCTCCTGAGGGGAGTGGCTGTTGAGAGTATGTGTTGGCTCTAGGGATTAGAGCTTGGTCCTCCCGAGGGGAGTGTCTGTGAAATCATTCATCTAAACAATACATCTATCTTAGATTATGTGGCTTGTGTATCTCTTCTATTTGAGTTTGCTCGGCTTGATTTGATTTCTTCTCTGTTCTTCCTTCTCTTTGTGTTCTTGGCTATTTCTGGATCGCAGTGACATGTGGGTTGTACTCCAAGCCATCTTAGCTACCCTAGACCCACGAGCATTCTATTACTCTCTCGGATTTGGTTTTGGGCGTTCTCGGTGAAATCTAGTCGATCTCTTATATTGGTTGCTAAGTCTTCAATTAAAGATCAGAGCAACCTCCTGAGGCCCTAACCATGTTATTTGCAAAGTTTCATGGCCAATTGATCTCTTAATCGAAAGTTATTTGAAGTCTGGTTCATGTGGTCGTGTGCCTAGCTGCCTCCTCCGTTTTGCCGAGAAGCTTACGACCACATTATATTCTTCGACCGCTTCTCTTTCGACCGATCAAGACTCAGATCGTTTGTTCTCATTGGCACTGGTTTCCAATTGCTTGATGGTCGTAGATCTCATGGTCGTGTGCCCCCACTGTCTTACGAGTTGTTTTACGACCGCAGTTGGTTACAGGTGCTAGTCGGTCTTCGACCACGATGATCGTTCGACCATCCCATTGGCTTACGACCACGTTGGTTTCGATCGTACTCATCTTTCGATCTCGGTTGTCTTGATATTGGTGGTTATCGACTATAGTGTCTTCTACTTGGTAGTCGATTTTCGACCAAGTTGTGTTTTGGTCGAGTGGTCGAATTTACGACCACTGTGTGCAAGCCATCGACCACGCTGTCAAGCTTACGACCACGATGTAAGCTTCGATCATGTTGTCGATCTTGATTTTATTTCTCGATGCAGTTGCTTACTGTGACATGTGGGATAATGCTCAAAGTCATTTTCGTTACTCTCTTCCCACGAGCAAAGATCATGCATTGTTCTTGTTTTCAGTTCTGGTAGTCGTGGGCCTCCTCTGGTAGTTCTAGTTGCTTCCGACCATACTTACATTCTATCACTCAATGATTCCAAGTCGTGTGGTTACTCGACTTTTCTGCCTACTGGGACATCGACTATTGTGGTGTCAACCACACAATGATCTTCGACCACACATTCCGAGAGCACGTCGGTGTTCGACAACGCTGGCGCTTCGACCACGTTGGTTTCGACCACATTGGCTTCGACCACGTTGATTCGACCACGTTGGATTCGACCACGTTGGTTCGACCACGTTGGTTTCGACCACGTTGGTTTCGACCACATTGGTTCGATCATGTTGGTTTCAACCACGTTGGTTTCGACCACGTTGGCTTTGACCATGTTGGATCGACCACATTGGCTTCGACCACGTTGGTTTCGATCACGTTGGTTCGACCATGTTGGTTTCGACCACATTGGTTTCAGCCACGTTGGTTTGACCACGTTGGTTTCGACCACGCTGGTTTTGACCACGTAGTATGTTTCGACATCGACCACGGTGCCAATTTATTGATCATGCTAAACTAGCACACCCGCAAGTGAACGGGTTGCCACTGAAATAGCGGCGAGTGTCGTGTTCTCCACAGGGACTAGACTTAGACTAACGGTGCTCAGCGAAAGCTAGGTCAAACAAAACGGGGGAGAACTAAACTACTCAATGAACTCTAACTAGCACTAACTAAACGACGAATGAACTAGACAATCGAAAGACGACGGAATGAACGATCGTACGAATGGACGTCGTACGACTGTTCAAACTACACGACGACGACACAAACGACACACGAACTACAACGACTACCGATCGACGAAATTACTAACTACCGACCGCGACACAGCAGGAGAAAGTCGAGAAGCACGGAGGGAGTCTAGAAGCACGGAGGGAGTCGAGAGAGAACGAGGGAGAGAACGGTCTACAGCTAAGTAGACGACGATGGCACACGACAACACAACAAAGAACTACGAACGCACGCACAACTCAACTACCGACCAACCGCGAGATAGAGGAAAAGAGGGAGATCTAGAAGCACTAGGTGGGTAGAGACAGCAAGGGGAAGGGAACGATCGCTGGCTAGCTAAATCACTCACACAAACATCACGAAAGCTAACACCCGCACAAACACAGGACACAAACACTAAACTAAACACAGACAAAGACACTACCCACTAATACTAGAATCAAGTAACAAATTAACACCTAATCACAATAACATCTAAGTAAGCACAAGCATACATCTCAGTGAGACATTAACCACATTCACAGACATAGATAACAATACTATCCAACATTCACAGTTCACATAACAGGGCACAATTCAAGTTGCTGTTCTAACATTCACATTGCAATAGATCAAAATCCACAATTCACCATCTCAGTGAAAATGGAAATTGTCAGTTAACAGAGTAGTAATCAGCAATTATTGTGAAATGTAGTGAAGAACTGAAGAAATAAAGGGGAGGAAATTAGACAACCGAGAAGGAAGAAGGTGAAGCAGACGGGATGCCGAGCTCGGTGGAGTCGTGATGCAGCCGGCGGAGAAGAAGAAGAAGTAGATGCGTCGCCGACGCCGAGGTTGATGCAGATCACCGTCAATGTCGGTGCCACAAAGGAACTGGAGTAGCAGCAGAGGAAGCCGGGCTGGGGACGTTGTAGGACCGAAATTGCAACAGAGGGGGGGTTGAATGGTGCCTTTTAAGAAATTAAAATCCTCCCCTCAAGTACTCACACAGCAGAAAAGAACTCACTGGAAGTCACAAATCGAGAAAAGAAATCAAATCCAGAGAGTAAGGAAAATCTGGGTCATTCACGGAAGCGGTAGTACAGTGAATCTGAAGGCAAGACCTTTGAGCGGAACTACCTCTGTGTAAACTGCGGTAGTACCTATGAGCGGTAGTACCGCTGTGTAAGCTACGGTAGTACCTTTGAGCGGTAGTTCCTCTCGAGGAGAGGTAGTACCGCACCAAGAACAAAGAAGCGCAGAAAAAGGAAATCGAGAAATTGCAAGATTCTTGGATTCTTGGCTTGGGAAACTTTGAGGATATCAAGAAAATACTCCCAGAAGGATAAGCCAATAACCAATTTCAAGATTTCTCTAGAGAATCAAAAGGGGAGACAAAACCCGAAAAATACAAAGGGTTGCCCAAAAATCCAAAATTCCATTCCAACTCTGATCCTTTGGCCAAGAGGCTTTGTAGATATCTTAGCAATAGTTACTGGACTTCTACAAGCCAAGATTCAAGCCATCACAGAGAAGGAAACAAGTTTTAAGGCAAAACCCTAGAAATGGGTCATGAAGAACAGAGAGACCCCAAGTCCGAAATCCTGAGATTAAACTTGATTTGCTCTTGGGAAAACTTGATCAAATGACCTTGAGGCACTATCCCATCATAGAGCAACACATTTCACACCTTATGGGTAAGAAACAACACGGAAATCAGAGAATCAAGAAATCGCCCAAAAAGGATAACCAAGAAGAGAGAGCATGAACAAATGAAAACTTGATTTTCATTCCAAATCCAAAGATGAGTACAAGGGAGTCCCGATACGCATGTACATTCGAAGAAGAAGAAGGATTACAAGACTCTCAACTCATCTCCACTCTCTCAATCCTCAAAATCACCAAGAACTCTCCCTAGTTCTTGGGAGGCATACACAGAGAGGAGGGAGGACGTGGGAGGCAAAACCTGCTGCCCACAACCACTCTCACCCACTAAAGCCTAAAGCAAAACAACCTCTCCAAATGTTCTTTTGACTCTAGCAAACCCTAGCTCTCTCTTAATTCCCTTGGAATGCCTAAGGGTCATGCAGCCTTACCTCTTTTATAGCCCTTGGCTAACGGGTCTCCACCCGTTACACGGCTAAACCCGAACGGAGCCCGCTCCCACTTGTGCAGCCTCGCGAAATGACCATTTCGCCCCTCCTGCACCTTCCGGGAAGCTTCCGCGCTCCTTGTCGTCCAAGCCTCGCAACCACCTCGAGTCTCCGCCGTCTTCGACACATCCCGACCATTCTGACCTCAGCGCCACCTGCGCCTAGTCCGGTCACCTCGTGTCTCGCCACGACTCCGCGTCCTGCAGCCAATACAGACAAGAAACACATCACATAGCACCGCTCGATATGATGGAATAAACATATGCCCTAATTACACAAGCCACCCAAACCAAACTCAAATTTTATGCCCCGACGTTTCGTCACAAGACACGCTGTAGTACCGCCGGTTCCATCATCGGTAGTACCGCCGCCAGTAGTACTGCAGCTTGAACTGCGGTAGTTCCGCCAACACGGGAGCAGCAGACCTGATCCATTTTCCATATTTTCAGCACACGAGTCAATTACACATCACAAACATGGGAGCACCTCTCACATGGTCTCTCAGATGTAGAAGAGAAGGACGTCGTCGATGTTGTCCCTCGTGGTAGCCGTGGAGATACTGCAGCGACGCACTGTTGGTTGGTGGTGGCTCGGTCTCGGTGGTGGTGAAGAAGAAAGTAGGGGGAGGAGAGGAAGCAAAGGGAGGCAAGGGTAGAAGTGGCGGAAAGAAGCAAGGAGGTGCGGAGGTGGAGCTGCGGCGACCGGAATTGAGATGAGCGGCGGTGCCGAGGTAGGGCACGAGGAGGCACGGCGGCCGAAGAAGAGAAGCGGCGACGCCGAGGTGGGGCAAAGAGGAGAAGCGGCGGAGAGAGGAAGGAGATGCAGAGGAGGAGATGAAGGGCGACGGAGAGGAGTGGCGCGGATGGCCGAGACGGTGGTCGGAGAGAGAGCGGAGGATGGCGATGTGGTCGACGGCGGTGAGAGGCATGGCAAGAGGGGAAGGAAGCGCAGAGGTGAAGAGGATGCGGTGGTGGCCGAGGGAGTAGAGGGGCAAACGTCGGCGGTCTGGCCCGGCCTCGCCGGCGCCGAAGAAGAGAATCGGGGAGGAGAGCAAAAGGGGGCGAATGGGGAGACAAGAGAAAAATGATGGGCTCGATTTTTCCCAGGCGGCGGTGATTACTGTTAAGTGGGGATTTTTGGTTGTTTTTCGATTTAGTCCTCCCACTTTTCGGTATTTACAATGAGGTCCTTCTCCCTTTTACTTTCTTCTGTTCTGGCCCTCCGGAAGTCCGATTTCGTCGCGGTTTGATCCTACGCATCCGTGACGACACGCACATCTGTACGGAGCAGTCCCAAAAGTCCAGATTTGTCGTTTATGCGCCTCGATCGCGTCGGTCTGCAGAAAAATACATAAAAATGTAAAATGGTCCATTTCGAGCAATTAATTATGGAAAAACGTGTAAATGATGATAAATGGTCCCAAAATATGACAACTGTGAGGGTAAAATGACGGCTAAATATATGCAAATATGACGCATGTTATACCCCTAGGCTTAAAACTTTTACTTGTCCTCAAGTAAATGGTATGATATTATCGAACCCGGACAACAAGTCATTTTGGTAAAATACTAGTTTAAATGCATGTAATAGTCAAGAGGCATACAACAATGTAAAATGAGATTATCTAACTCGAGTTTTGATAATCCTCCAAGATGAGAATGAATATTCAAGCAAAGATGTCAAATGATAACTACAACATTTGACCAAATCAAATTATATTCACAAGTGTCAAAATGCACTACATGAACACATGAATCTAACCAAAATTGTAAAGCGTCGGAACTAGGTATAACATCAAGAATGAGCATATCAAAGGGTCATGCTAAGGCATTTGCTATTTGAGACAAAGAGACTAATACTTGCATGATATTTATGAAAAAGCCCACACTTGAGCCATGATACCTAATTTTTGTTGATTTTTAGCAAATTTAAAACACACTTTGGGCACTTGTGCCACTTATTCAAACCTTTGAGCAAACTTTGCCACTTATTCAACACATTTCCGAACCAATGTGACAAAGTCACTTATTTCACACACTCACACATTGTATTACAATTTTTTTTTACTTTATTTTTTTTTGTTTTGATTAAGCATCTTTAACCGGTTTTCATTAATGCTAAGTAACACATGTCATTAGGCATGGATACTTAGATAAGTCAACCAAGTTATTGGCTCAAGATAGGACTACCCCTTTCATAAATTTTACATTCAAGCAAAGTATCAATATCTAAAATAACATATGCCAAAACATGAAGCTAAGATATAATCACTCAAGAGGCGATGACTAGAACCAATTCAATCCGCAAATGGTTAAAACACATGCATAACTCGCAATGAATCAAATGCTATAGGATCACAAGGTTTCTAAGCACATCAAGGATAATAAACAATACTCAAGCTCTATAAAATGATGCCAAGTGACTTAAGACATACAAGGAACTAGTGACAATATAGCTCAATTAAGAAAATTTCGGCATGACCTTTCTTGATTAATCATAGTATGGGCTCACATGGCCAAGATATAAAATCAAACATAACATGAGAGCAATGGTAAAGGTCATATATCATCAATATAAGCATAAGAATGACCATATATCATCAATTACACGACAATAAGCTCAAATGCTCACAAATATATACAAATATGCTAGAACGTCATCCATACACATACAAGTCCTCCCCCAAGCTTAAATTGAGCAATGAATCAAGAATGTGCTTAAAGGGATAAGAAACAGCTCACCGGGCGTATATGATGAAATGGAAGTAGAAAATCATCCCATGGCTTCTCGCAAGTATAAGGATGAAAGTCTAGCACAGGACCTGAAATAAAAGGAAAGAAAAAGAGGAGAAACCAACAAAAACTAACAAAAGGTATAAAAATAAAAAGATAAAGAAATGTGCTCATTTGGATGTAGCGGGAGGAGGGCCAAGGACGGGACATGGAAAAGGCACATGTCCGCCCTCCTCATGAAGCAGCATGCCTCGAAATCCACCTGGATCCCAAGGAATATCGACTCGAACCATGTCCGCTCGTAGTCGATGGTACAAAAGTGTAAGCCTACAAGCAACCTCAAAGATATGGCAAGTATGTGTGATAGGGTTAATGCCCTTGAAGTTATCAATAGAATATACAATCACACAAGCATATCGATAAGGTACATCATGAGGACTATATGCGAGATAAACACAATCAATAATAGAGAATGTCTCGTCAAGGCCAATGAAGTCAAACCTGAGGTGATCGGAGAAGAGTTTCCATACTACCTGAAGTGTAGGTGAAGTAGAATGTACGGTAGTAGAAACCTCCAGAGGGGCGATGTCGACCAAGGAAGTAGCTGGTGGTGGATCAATAGAAATATGCTCCTCCTCGACATCTAAGCAGCCCCTCATCATCAAGAATGAACATCTCCATCTCGTGCTCAAAGGTCGAATAATCATCTAAGTGGCCGATATCCTCAAAGGTGAATCTCTCCATATCGGTCTCAAGAAGCACAGGATCGAGGTCAAAGCAGTGAGAGTCTACCACATCAAATCTCTGAGTCTCAAGCTCGGGCTCATCAATACAAGTATCAAGGTCCATATATGGTGAGTCCATGGCATCAAAAGTGACTAACTCTAGCTCGGGTCCATCAATAGAAGGATTATCATCAAAGCGAGGCACCTCTAAGGGGATCGGGAGCGTCTCAATGGCACTAAATGAAGATTGTGATGTGGCATGATTGTCCAAGCAACTACTCAATGACTGGAGTGATATCAATGTACTCACTGCACTCAACTGGCTTTTTATGTCACTAAACTGAGTGTCCACCCTAGTAATATATGATGCCAACATCGCCTCCAACTTGGACATATGATCAGATTGAGGGGTAGGAGGCGGATGCTGAGGTACAGGATAGTGCTGGTGTGACCAATAAGAAATATCCTGATCTCCATATCTAAAACCCTGCAATGGTATACTAGAAGAAAATGATGAGATATCAGGGTTGTTGTTTCCATATGACAGACTCGAGTGCTCAGGCCATCCAGGGTAATAAGTGTCAGGGTATGGCCCACTCGGCTGAGCAAAGCTCATCCCATAACACTCTGGAGTGGACAAATAACCACGCTGGCACTCAGCGGGTGAATGGCCCTGAAAACCACAAGCCTGGCATATAGGAACAACTGGAGAGCGGACGCCTAATAAAGAACCGTATTGATCATGCCCGCTCTCTAACTCAACTCCCCGCTCTAAAGCATAACACTCTAACTGACGAGACAATAGATTTACCTGTTCTTGAAGAGTATCATAAGTAGGGGTGCTCATAAAACCATGAGAATCACAATAATAAGCCATAGCCTCAATAAGTACCTATATCGATCAACCTACGAGAATGGATACTAAAAGACACAAAAGAAAGAAATGACTAGAGAATGGGTTAGGAGGGTAGCAATATATCACAAATATGGACAATGACGAAATAAAAGACAAGTCAGCACAAACACAAGAAAAAGAAAACAAACAACGACCTAGTCTATAGCATAACACTGTCGCTCAAAGCTAGTCCCCGGCAACGGCGCCAATTTCTTGATCGTGCTAAACTAGCACACCCGCAAGTGAACGGGTTGCCACTGAAATAGCGGCAAGTGTCGTGTTCTCCACAGGGACTAGACTTAGACTAACGGTGCTCAGCTAAAGCTAGGTCAAACAAAACGGGGGAGAACTAAACTACTCAACGAACTCTAACTAGCACTAACTAAACGACAAATGAACTAGACAATCGAAAGACGACGGAACGAACGACCGTACGAATGGACGTCGTACGACTGTTCGAACTACACTACGACGACACAAACGACACACGAACTACAACGACTACCGATCGACGAAATAACTAACTACCGACTGCGAGACAGCAGGAGAAAGTCGAGAAGCACGGAGGGAGTCGAGAGAGAACGAGGGAGAGAACGGTCGACTAAGTAAGTGAGACGACGCACGACGACAACACAACAAAGAACTACGAACGCACGCACGACTCAACTACCGACCAACCACGAGATAGATGAAAAGAGGGAGATCTAGAAGCACTAGGTGGGTAGAGACAGCAAGGGGAAGGGAACGATCGCCGGCTAGCTAAATCACTCACACAAACATCACGAAAGCTAACACCCGCACAAACACAGGACACAAACACTAAACTAAACACAGACAAAGACACTACCCACTGATACTAGAATCAAGTAACAAATTAACACCTAATCACAATAACATCTAAGTAAGCACAAGAATACATCTCAGTGAGACATTAACCACATTCACAGACATAGATAACAATACTATCCAACATTCACAGTTCACATAACAGGGCACAATTCAAGTTGCTGTTCTAACATTCACATTGCAATAGATCAAAATCCACAATTCACCATCTCAGTGCAAATGGAAATTGTCAGTTAACAGAGTAGTAATCAACAATTATTGTGAAATGTAGTGAAGAACTAAAGAAATAAAGGGGAGGAAATTAGACAACCGAGAAGGAAGAAGGTGAAGCAGACGGGATGCCGAGCTCGCTGGAGTCGTGATGCAGCCGGCGGAGAAGAAGAAGAAGTAGATGCGTCGCCGACGTCGAGGTTGATGCAGATCGTCGTCGATGTCGGTGCCACAGAGGAACTGGAGGAGCAGCAGAGGAAGCCGGGCTGGGGACGTAGAAGAGAAGGCCGTCGTCGATGTTGTCCCTCATGGTGGCCGTGGAGATACTGCAGCGGCGCACTGTTGGTTGGTGGTGGCTCGGTCTCGGTGGTGGTAAGGAAGAAAGCAGGGGGAGGAGAGGAAGCAAAGGGAGGCAAGGGTAGAAGCGGCGGAAAGAAGCAAGGAGGTGCGGAGGTGGAGCTGCGGCGACCGGAATTGAGATGAGCGGCGGCGCCGAGGTAGGGCACGAGGAGGCACGGTGGCCGAAGAAGAGAAGCGGCGACGCCGAGGTGGGGCAAAGAGGAGAAGCGGCGGAGAGAGGAAGGAGATGCAGAGGAGGAGATGAAGGGCGGCGGAGAGGAGTGGCGCGGATGGCCGAGACGGTGGTCGGAGAGAGAGCGGAGGATGGCGATGTGGTCGACGGCGGTGAGAGGCGTGGCAAGAGGGGAAGGAAGCACAGAGGTGAAGAGGATGCGATGGTGGCTGAGGGAGTAGAGGGCAACGCCGTGATGTCAGCCGGCCTCGCTGCGCCAAGAAGAGAATCGGGGAGGAGAGCAAAAGGGGGCGAATGGGGAGACAAGAGAAAAATGCCGGGCTCGATTTTTCCCAGGCGGCGGCGATTAGGGTTAAGTGGGGATTTTTGGCTGTTTTCCGATTTAGTCCTCCCACTTTTTGGTATTTACAATGAGGTCCTTCTCCCTTTTACTTTCTTCTCGCTCGCCTCCGAAGTCCGATTTCATCGCGGTTTGATCCTACGCATCCGTGACGACGCGCACATCTGTACGGAGCAGTCCTAAAAGTCCAGATTTGTCGTTTATGCGCCTCGATCGCGTCGGTCTGCAGAAAAATACATAAAAATGTAAAATGGTCCATTTCGAGCAATTAATTATGGAAAAATGTGTAAATGATGATAAATGGTCCCAAAATATGACAACTGTGAGGGTAAAATGATGGCTAAATATATGCAAATATGACGCATGTCACTAGCCACTGAAACGCTTAATTCTTCAGTTTCATCCGATGCAAACCGATGCATGCACACATGCACCGATTCATTTCTTGTATTGATCAACTAGAAGCATAGGCGCGCCGCCGCCGCCACCACCGTATGTACAAAAATAAATGAGGCGATAATTCGTGAGGAGTTTTTCAAAAAAATCGGGGCAGAAACGTATTTTCGGAGAAGGTAAAGGGGTTATTCGGGAAAAATGAGCACCTGTTAAAAAAAACCCGGGGCAAAAACGCAATTTCGAAAAAAGCGAAGGGTTTTTTTGAAAAAACCGAGGACATGTACGTAAAAAACGGGACCCGTGTGCAATTTCCGAAACCACGGGGGGCCATCCTGCAAAATGGAGAGGGTTAAAAAAAACTGCCAGGGACCTTTTTGCGAGAACTAAGGACATGTATGTAATTTCGAAAAAACGCAAGGGTTTTTTCGCAAAATGGCTCCCGACCGCATTGAAAGTTTATTTGAGCACTTGGCGGGGCGGGGTCGGGGGCGCGCGCCGACGTGGACACGCTGGGCACCCCGGAACCCCCCCGGGCGTAATTGGTTTAGTATTAGTGAATGCATGCAGATGCATGTGAATGCATGCATATGCATGTAACTGCATGCCGCATCCAAATACCAACATTAACAAAGTCATTAAGGTAGTACATGTGCCATGAAACCGCATTGGCTACCGCATGCATAAGCATACGTTTACAATTGAAACACCATTTGTCACTAATTGCTATAGAACTTTAAGTGTACAACTACTATTTACAAACATCTACTTTAAAGGAAGAGGAGAGGGAAATTTAAACCCATGATTCTTAATCCTTTAGACTAGCAACCATCACACTAAGATCTTTTTATTATAAGAACTATTTCTATAATTTACATAGGCCACTTTCGGTTAAACTAATTTAACAGCTTTTGGTATAGATCTAATCTGGACTAGCAAGTGTGGTAGCCCTAGTTGTTTTTCCGCCATGAATTGAGGCTTTGGACTGATTTCAATGTACATAGGAGAGGGAGAGAGGACTTCTCTCAGGGGACTGTCGTAACTGGATTACCCGAGCCTGCCACTTCAGTCGTAACCTTGTTGGTTTCTTATCTGATCTCATGGTCTTAAGTGAGTCAGGTCTACCGGTTAGTGTTTTAGCCACCTTTTGTAATCTTGAAATATTTAATCATAGGCCAGTAACTGTGTTCCACTTGCTAGTACTGTTATCATATAATCATACT
Organism: Bonia amplexicaulis; assembly: GCA_036346245.1. Lineage (NCBI taxonomy): Eukaryota > Viridiplantae > Streptophyta > Magnoliopsida > Poales > Poaceae > Bonia > Bonia amplexicaulis. The sequence continues at coordinate 6,534,430 of CM070768.1, forward strand.
GCCTGTTATTATGTCAGTCATATATAATTCCATCTAAATAAAAAGAACAAAAAGGTGACTGTGCAACAGAAAGGAAATTCCATGACATATGTCTTCTCAACGCACCGGTGATACAATGCTTAATGGGAGTACTTGAATTAGTAACGAACTAGGGATATAAATCAAGGATCAAGCTCTCTATAAATCAAGGATCAAGCTCTCCTTTCTCAAAAAAAAAATCCACTTTGGGAAAAAGTGAAGATCAAGCTCGGTTATGTATTGGTCTTCGCCGTTTTGATCGTGTGTAATCGGTGTCCCACCACCATGGCAGTCTCTCCTTCCTGAATGCCCCAGCTTCTTCATGTAATCTAGTGGCCTCTTCAGTGTTCCAAATGGAAATTGATGTGGGAAAATAAGTAAGCAAATACTTGGCTCAAGATGTAAACAAAAGAAAGGACGAGAGGTAAGCTCACTAACCTGCTCGTGGTAGTAGAGAAGCGACGACGACAAACAAGGTAGCAACTACAACGAAACAAAGAACTATAGAAGTTCTCATGGGGATTTTCTGCTGCATACTTCTCCCCCCTCCCCTTCTAATCCCTCTACTGAACCATGTTAGCTTGTGTAAGTGGAATGGTCCAACCAGAAGCGCTAATCTTATAGTTCCATTTTGTCTCATACTTGAAGTATGTGACCTACGAGTAGATATGTTGTCCTTGGCACAAAATCTTTGTTCTGTCAAAAAAAAAAAAGAAGGCGACATGATCTTTGCATAATCTCCAAAGCTGTCTCTCGTACGTTTTGTCGGCTACCCTACACGATGGCAGTGTCGTAATTTTGGTTTAACGAAAAGGCACAGTTTCTAGAGAAACCTCCAAATGCCAATGGTGAGATTAGAACCCATTAATCATCACCGCGATAACCACTAATCAGACGACTTTCCAGTTCGACTACCAATCCCTAGTACGCTTTCTTGGCTCCCCGACATGACCACCCCTACATGATGGCACAGTTTTTTTCTTCTTTTTTTTTTTTGGAAGACTATGACAACGTAGTAAATTTGGTTTGAAGGAAAACCTCAGTTTCTAATTAAATCTTTGTAACTCCAACGATGAGATTTGAACCCATTAAACACCGCTAAGACAACTAATTATTTTTCAGACCCGACAACTGCTAAGTTACTACCTGTTGGACTGCCAGTATGAGAGTTGGCAAAAGTATCTCAAGCATATATTTGTGCAGGGGCAAGCTCACCCTCCTCACGTCGTTTATTGCAAACAAAAAAGCAGCGCAAACTTAAGCCCTGTTCAATATGCCTTTTTAGTAGTTTTTGGCTTTTGACTAAAATTATACTGTATCGGCTGTTAGTTTTCTAAGTTATTCAATTTAAGTATCGGCTGTTAATTTTCTAAGTTATTCAATTTAAGTATCGGATGTTAATTTTCCTAAGTTATTCAATTTCAAAAAATAAAAAAATATCGTTATATCTCACAGACAATGCAACGAAAAAAAGAGAACGAAAATTAAAAAACAAAAATCTAAAGGCTAAAAAACAAAATTAAAAAACCGATATATTTATTCCAATTTCTAGCATCCAAAACCAAATCCAGAATGAACGGGACCTAAACTATACACTTGGTTTCCGTATATACGGTCTGTTTTTTGTGGTTGCGACTTATGGTTTTTAGCTGATCGCGACAGAGAATACAGAGAAAAAGGTACTCGCATGCGATTTTGATTGATACAGATGATAGGTTTTCAATGTGTACTATAATTAATTTATAAATTACATCTTAAAATAATACTCTATTTAAAAGTTAGATACTATATTAAAAATCAAAAACTAATTTTAAAAACCAAAATAGAACACGTCCTTAGATAGCACAAAAGAAACCAGGCCCTAGGGGCTGAAGAACCGAGCACCAAGAAATTCTGTCTAGCCTTAGCGGGCATCTCGAGGCCTGTTTGAGTGGCGAACCACATGATTAGGCTCTAAGCTACGAGTTATCATAATGAATGAACTCATGGGTCGCACAATGCTTACAGAACTGACTGACGGCTGCTTAGGGGCCTTTTTTTTTTTCTCCGAAGCCGGCGGCTTTTGGTTTTTGCTACAGTACTTAACTTTCAAATTTCAAATGGAGTATTTTCTCAAGACGGGATCTACAGGTTAAACGATCTACACGTTAAAAGCCCAACATCTGTACCTGCCAAAATCACAAGTGAGTATCTATCTCTCCGTAATCTGACTGTAAATGTACCAAAATTCAAAACTTTCACCAAAAGCCATAAGCCGCACCGAAAAGAACAGGCAAGAGCAAATTTGTAGGCTCGCTGAGTCAGCCGTACGTGATGGAGCGCGGTCCGGTCGAACACGATACGGGGTCGCCCGATCTTCTCGACGTAGGATCCGGATACTCACGTGGATTTGATGAACCGTAGTGATCCCCGTTGCCAATGCAAGAGTTAGCACTCTATAATTCGTCCAACCTCACGTCTTTGAACTTCACGACCACCGATGAAGTTCTATTGCGCTCCCAATTCCCAGTGGAAAAGGTTGAACAATCTTAATTTCAATGAACTCCCAATTCTCTCAAGTTGGTTTGCCCAACGAAAGAACAAGAGTTTTCTATTATCAAAGTGGTTCCCTTTACAATAGGGGTCTACCCTCAATATATAGTCTCACCCAAGGCTATCCAACACTAAACTTTCTATGTGGTACTATTCACGCGACCGTAGTACAGTCTTGTTCATGGGCCGTCGGCATCGTTCACGACCATAAACACCGTAGCAGCGTCTTGTAGCACGGGGCCTGGCAATCTTGTTCACGCATTGCACTATTCATGGGTGACCATTGTTCATGCTGTCCTTGATCTCCATTCATCGCCGACTCTTCAAACACGAGCACAAGTAAAACATTGTTTTAGGTAGTATACAATTCTCATTAAATTTAATGACATGTTCATTAAGGAGCGAGTTCACACAGGATTGTAGTTTCTTGGCTCGTGCTCTTGTTATTGGTCCTGTTATTGAAGTCTCATTACTAGCTTTGGCATTACTAGCGATGTCCTCATCATCCTCCACTTCTTGAAAAGGAGTCGACCTCGACTCTCTACAATCTTATCCAAAGAAAGGTGATAGATCAGCAACATTAAATGTAGAACTTACCCCATAGTCATCACCGGGAAGCTCAATCTTGTATGCATTGTCATTGATCTTGGCAAGAACTTTAAAATGTCCATCACCACGGGCATCAATTTGGATCTACGCTCTGGAAAGCGATCTTTCGAAGGTGGACCCACACTAAATCACACGGTTCAAATAGCATTTTCTTTCTAGATTTGTTAGCTTTGGAAGCATAAGCATGTACCTTCTTTTCAATTACCTCTTTAGTTGTGGCATGGAGTTTTTTCACAAAATCAGCACGTTTAGAAGCCTCCATATTTGCACGTTCTTGTAGTGGGAGAGGAAGTAAATCAAGGGGCGTGATTGGTTTGAAGCCGTACACCACCTCGAATGGGCTCAATTGAGTTGTAGAATGTACCGTACTGTTATATGCAAACTCCACATACGGTAGACAATCTTCCCACTCTTTCAAGTTCTTCTTTATCATGGTACATAGCGTTGAAAGTGTGCGGTTCACCACCTCCGCTTGCCCATCTGTTTGTGGGTGACAAGTCGTTGAAAACAATAACTTTGTCCCAAGTTTGGCCCACAAAGTCTTCCAAAAGTATCTCATGAACTTGACGTCGCGATCCGAAACAATGGTTCTTGGCATTCCATGCAATCTCACAATCTCCACGAAAAACAAATCAGCTACATGCGACGCATCATCGCTCTTATGACAGGAATAAAATGTGCCATTTTAGAGAACCTATCCACAACAACAAAGACCGAATCCTTCCCTCTTGGTCCTAAGCGGTCCTAACACAAAATCCATGCTAATATCTTCCCAAGGAGCACTAGGAACAGAAGTGGAGTATACAAACCATGTGGATTGAGTTTTGATTTTGCCTTATGGCATGTGATGCATCTTTGAACAAACCTCTCGACGTCTCGCCTCATCTTTGGCCAATAAAAGTTATCGCCTAACATCATATAAGTCTTCTCCTCCCGAAATGCCCCATCAATCCTCCCGCATGAGATTCCCGCAACAATAACAAACGCACGGAGGAATCCGGAACACATAGCTTATTCATGCGAAAGAAAACCATCATGAATATGAAATTTATCCCACCCTTTTCCATCTTTGCAATTAGAATATGGAGCTGCAAATTCATGATCGGAAGCATATAAATCTTTCAAACTTTCCAACCACGGTACCTTTACTTCCAACCGAGTCAATAAAGACATGTTTTCTAGACAAAGCATCGGCTACCACATTCTCTTTGCATTTCTTATATTTGATAATGTATGGAAAGGTCTCAATGAATTTTACCCACTTAGCATGTCTACGATTCAATTTCGCTTGCCCTTTAAATATTTCAAAGATTCATGATCGAATGTATTATGAATTCCTTAGGCCAAAGATAATGTTGCCAAGTTTCCAACACACGCACAAGAGCATATAGTTCTTTATCATAAGCAGGATAATTCAATTGTGCACCGTGAAGTTTCTCACTAAAATATGCAACAGTTTTCTTTCTTGCATCAAAACACCACCAATACCTATTCCACTAGCATCACATTCAATCTCAAAAGTTTTTGTGAAATCGTAAAGCAAGCAATGGTGCTTGGTCAAACATTTCTTCAATTCAGCAAAAGCTTTGTCTTGTTTTCTCCCACTCAAAAATCACTCCCTTTTAGTTAATTCATTTAATGGGGCAGCAATGGTGCTAAAATCTTTCACAAATCGCCGATAGAAACTAGCAAGCCCATGGAAGCTACGAATTTGACTCACATTCACGGAATTGGCCAATTTCTAATAGCTTCAATTTTAGATTCATCCACTTCAATGCCATGAGCTGAAACAACATAGCCTAGAAACACAACCTTACTAGTGCAAAAGTACACTTTTCAAGATTGGCATACAAGCATTCTTTCCTAAGCACTTCTAGCACTTGTTTGATGTGTTCAATATGATCTTCCAAGAGCGACTATATATCGAATATCATCAAAGTAAACTACCACAAATTTTCCAATGAAGTGTCTCAAAACATGGTTCATTAAGCGCATGAATGTACTAGGAGCATTGGACAATCCAAAAGGCGTCACTAACCATTCATACAAGCCAAATTTCGTTTTAAAAGCGTTTTCCATTCATCACCATGTTTCATTCTTATTTGATGGTAGCCACTACGCAAGTCAATCTTAGAAAAGATAGTAGAACCACTTAACTCATCAAGCATATCATCTAACCTAGGAATAGGATGACGATAGCGACGGTTATGTTGTTAATAGCTCTGATCTATGCACATTCTCCAAGTACCATCTTTCTTAGGAACAAGAATAACGAGAACGGCACAAGGACTAAGACTCTCGCACGTACCCTTTGTCCAAAAGTGCTTGCACTTGGCGCTGAATCTCCTTCGTTTCTTCTAGATTTGTGCGGATGCGGCGGTTGGGAAGAGGGCTCCGGGATAAGTCAATTTGATGCTCAATACCTCGAATAGGTGGTAGACCAGTGGGCACCTCCTCCGGAAACACGTCGTCATAAGCACGCAAAACTTGAGAAACAGCACTAGGAAGAGATGTTAAGTCATTAGTAGAAAGCAATGCATCCTTGTACAACAATACAAGGTGCATCAAAGTGGGTCATCTTTCATCTCTCTCGGATCGATTTGGTGGCTATCATGATTAAGTTTTCCTCTCCTCACTCTTGCCTTTACCTCTCGTGTTTGGTTTGTGGCTCTCACTCACTTTTGTGGAATCACACTCTTTTGTTCTCTCCTTTCTCACTCTCAACTTGCACTTCAATCTTTTGTACAAGATCATTTACAATTTGAGAAGGAGTCAACAGTAGCAAGACGACTTGTTTTTGTTCCACCAAAACTTGTATTGGTTAGTTCTTCCATCATGAATCACAAGACGATCATATTGCCATGGCCTTCCTAGCACAAGTGACATACGTCCATAGGCACCACATCACACTCCACCGTATCACGATAAGTGCCAATTTCAAATTCAACATCCACGGTGTATCCCACACTCAACGAACATTTCTCATGCAACCACCTTGGATCGATACGGATGTGGGTGTTTCTTGTACTTCAATCCAAGTTTATTGCAAAGCTCCTTGCTAGCCAAATTACGACAACTCCCACCATCAATGATTACCTTGCAAAATTTGCCATCTTTGCTAACTTGAGCTCTTGTATGGAATAAATTGCAGTATTGTTCTTGGGAAGGCTTTGGTTGCACACTCAACACCGCCGAGCACACACAAGTATAGGACCAACTCGGGTTCACAATACTCTATGTCTTGCTCCTCCTCATGTGCATCATCATATGTCCCTAAATCAGCATGGTGATCATTCTCTTCTTCACTTGCGTAATCATATTCTCCATTATCTAATATCAACATCGCTTTGTTATTTGGGCAATCCTTTTGCATATGACCACGACCAAGGCATTTGAAGCATTGTATACCGCTACTCTTATTGTAGAACCCACATAAGAGGAACACTAGCTGCTGGATTTGATGGCTTCCTTGCACTAGGAGTGGCTTCTTCCTTCTTGCTAGATGATGAGCGAAAGCTTGAACCACCACTTTGAGTCGTTCGTTGGCTTACTTGTGATTTGGAACCATATCTTCCTCCGCTGGTCGGTGTACGTGCAGCAAAGGACGTTGATCTTGCAAACTTAGCATCCTCTTGCAATTGTCGTTCGCCTTTGTAGCTTGATGCACTAACTCATAAAGATTGGTATAAGGCTGAAAATTAACAATTCTTTTGACTTGATGGTTCAAACACGAGAGGAAGCGTGCCATGGTTTGCTCTTCTTGTTCTTGAACCTTGGCTCGAATCATGGCTAGCTCCATCTCCTTGTAGTACTCCACGAATGTGCTCCACGCTTCATATTCGCAATTTATCAAATAGATCACGTTTGTAATGACGAGGAACAAACGGGCTCTCATTTCCGCTTCATCTCTTGCCATGTTGCAACAGGGTTTCTCCATTCTCAACTCTTTGAGTAATGACTTGTTCCCACCAATCCAAAGCATAACCTTCAAACTCAAGTGATGCCAATCAGTATCTTTCTCTCATCCGTATAGTGATGCATACGGAATATTTTATCAACCTTCAATTCCCAAGTGAGATACTCCTCGGGATCTGTTCCACCGCAAACTTGGGCATGGAAAACTTGAGCGCCAATCCATCATCTTCATTGCGTGGACGACGATAATGGTCATTGTAATGCAAAGCAAAATCACCATCCACTTCCATCGCATGTGCAGCACCACCACGCCCACCACGGCCTCCACCTAGACCCTAACCACGCCCTCCATGGGCTCCTCCTCGTCCTCCTAGGCGTGGTGGACGCACCACGTTGGTCGCCACTCGGTGTTGCGGTGCGGGAGGTACATGTGCAGCACTTCTCCTCCTTGAACACTTGCTTCATCGCCGCCATTGCGAGCTTGTATAAGCCTAGTGAGGGTCCCAATGTCCTCCATAATTGGCGCACATTTTCATCGACTTGTATCTCCATATTTTGCATATCCCTTGCAATTTGATCAACAAAAGAATCATGCTTCTCGTGGAGTTGATTGAGCCCTTGGTGTAGCTCACGTTGAAAGTGTTCATGAGTGCCCCAAATTGATATTGCTTGACTAATGCCCGAGTTTCATTTGTCCCACCACTCTCATCATGGTGTTCTTCTCCACGACATGGTTAGTTATGCAAGAAACAAATAGTCGTGTATATAATAATGCTTTGTGGAAATCACTCAATCTCACTATGTCCTCTCTCCAAGTAAAGTTCTTACCCTTCGAAGTGAATTAAGGCCAATAAAACTTACACCGGTAGAAGTGACAACAAAGACGGTGATGATCAAGCGAAATTAAGAGTGTTCACTACTTGCACAACAACGGTTATATGGTGGATCTTGGCATGAGAGTGTATATCCTAGCAATCTGAAATTCTTGATGTTGTAAAGTTAAGTAATAATCCAAGCTAGAATACTTTGCCTAAGTCTTGATCCAAAAGATTTAAGTGAAGTATATGAACGCACGCAAAGATTAATGTGACTCGATGCAAACAAAGGAATGAGCTAGGCAATGAAATTAAAGAATAGCTAGCTCGTTTCGCACCAAGTACTAGGAGAGACGCTAGCCAATTGCAATGATATGAATGTAAGGGCACGAGATTGCTCAAGAGGTTAAATTACACAATCTGAATTTATGGATTAAGAACTCACCCAAATCCGCCAATGCTTTCTTTTCTTTCTTTCTTTCTTTCTTTCTTTCTTTCCTTCTCTTTTTTTTTTGGCTCAACTTCCTCTTTTCTTTTCTTTCAAAGGCCAAACTAGGTTTAATTGTTCTTTTGGTTTTGCATAGGTCACAAATATTCAAACAAGGTGTGAAGTACTCAAGAGCGACCCTAGATGCAATATTCAACACTAGTCTCAAATGATGAAAAGAATATCGCAAGATTTTTTTTGGATTGGACACAAAGATTAGGCTACGCAAATAAACACGAACGATCAAGCACCTAAACAAAAATTCTTATGGATCAAAACCTAACAAAACTCACAAAATTAACAGATGCAAAAACTAGGGTTTGGTTAATTTTTTTGTTGCAATTTTCAGTTTAATGGACTATAGGACGAAAAATAAATCAATCTAAAAGTAAGGGTAAATAATCCTACCGAGTAAACCGCTCGATACCGGATGATACGGGCTCGCCCGATCTTCTCGACGTAGGATCCGGATACTCACGTGGATTTGATGAACCGTAGTGATCCCGTTGCCAATGCAAGAGTTAGCACTCTATAATTCGCCCAACCTCACGTCTTTGAACTTCACGACCACCGATGAAGTTCTATTGCGCTCCCAATTCCAGTGGAAAAGGTTGAACAATCTTAATTTCAATGAACTCCCAATTCTCTCAAGTTGGTTTGCCCAACGAAAGAACAAGAGTTTTCTATTATCAAAGTGGTTCCCTTTACAATGGGGTCTAACCCTCAATATATAGTCTCACCCAAGGCTATCCAACACTAAACTTTCCATGTGGTACTATTCACGCGACCGTAGCACAGCATCGTTCATGGGCCGTCGATTCTTGTTCACGACCGCAAACACCTTGTGTAGCGCGTCTTGTAGCACGGCACTGGTACTATTCACGCATTGCACTATTCATGGGTGACCATTGTTCATCTGTCCTTGATCTCCATTCATCGCCGACTCTTCAAACACGAGCACAAGTAAAACATTGTTTTAGGTAGTATACAATTCTCATTAAATTTAATGACATGTTCATTAAGGAGCGAGTTCACACAGGATTGTAGTTTCTTGGCTCGTGCTCTTGTTATTGGTCTGTTATTGAAGTCTCATTACTAGCTTTGGCATTACTAGCGATGTCCCGTTTAAGCAAATTTGTAGGCTCGCTGAGTCAGCCGTACGTGATGGAGCGCGGTCCGGTCTGAACCCTTGGGTTGCTTTACTTCATCTTTTTAACAGTTTTGCTATCGCACAGTTCAAAAAATTGCATTTCAATCGATTTTTTCGTAACATTTTTTCTTATATTTACAACATTTTTCACCTATATTTATAATATTTTTCATCCATATGTGAAACATTGCACATTTTTTCTTATGCTTTACAACATTTTTCGCACATATTGACAGTATTTTTCACATGTACGTAACATTGTTCTTGTGTATGAGATTTTGCTGCAACATTTTTTTCCTTGTTTGCAACATATTGCGCTCATGTTTGCAATATTTTTAGGCCATGTATGCAATATTTCTCGTATGTCTACGACATTTCTCACCAAAATGTTACATACATAGACAAGAAATATTACAAATATGAACAAAAAATATTGCAAATATGAAAAAAAATATTACAACAAAATCAACTGAAATACAAATTTTTTAAAGTCGACTACGCAATAGACAATCCTTTTTTTAATATGCGTGTGCGAAGTGCTTATTGTTGGGTGTAGGCATGAAACATCTGTTATCTTGCAAATTGCCAGCCAAATTTTAGACCGTTTGATGGCTTCAAGATTTGTGCGGAATTCCTAATCACCGTTGATCCTCTCCAGGCCTCCAACTGTGTCACCCTGACACCTAGCGCTCTTGCCGGCGTCCACGGCCTCCCCGGCGAGTCCATGCGCTGCCGCCGCTAGCCACGACCTTCCGACCACCCCTCTTGCTTCCCTCATCTCCCTGAAAATAAGAAAACTACTAGACCTAAATGCAAATTCTACAAAAAAAACACAAATCAGGACAACCGTCTGGCCCACAATAAAATTACTCAAATTTAGCATCGATTAGCCAAACCTACTTGGTCCGCGTTCCTACTAACTAATCTCATCATGTGTTTAGCAGTACATTTCGGCTATCTGAAAGCAGTAAATCGGCATATATTGACATCGTTTCACTATGTATATATAGCCGGTAACGTATTTTCTGTAAAGAAATGTGGACACTACTACTACTACACAAGGAAGCAGGGTGGCTATGACCACTCAGGCGATGCACTGCTCTGACCGAAGATGTCCGGAATCCCGTCCCAGCTCCCCTTCTCCCTCGCTTCCCAGTATCCGCCCACATATCGGTAGCTGTCGTCCTCGTCCTTCCTGAACCACCTGGGTTGCCACCCTTTCTCCTGTAACCTTCGAGCCTGCAAATTGTATCAGTTAAAAGGTAAAGCACCAAGAGGGGCCAAACGAATCCCGCACAAGACATGAACTAGATAACAAACACAACTAATACACGCTGTCAAGTAGCATAAGCACCGAAATTAAGATTTCTTTCTCATTATGAATGTGAATTGTTAGACCTACTGTACTCCTTGCATGGAAAACATGGTTATCAAGGTGTCGCCTAGGCGACGCCAAGTCGTCCTGGTGGCCAATGGAGGACGCCGTGGACAATCTCCCAGCGCGCGACGAGTTAGGCAGTGTTGAGTGACGCCCAGCTCTTTGTGACGGCCGCCAGGTGGGAAGGGGGATGGAGGGTAAGTACCTGACCCGAGTCACCCAAACACTCCTCAGTCCAGCTGCCTCCCTTGTAGGGTTTCGATCTGCAGCCACAGGGGAGACCTCCCGCCGCCGGCGCCGATCTGCAGCCTCCTCCCGCTGTCGACGGCAATCTGCAGCCTTTCCCACCGTCAATCTGCAGCCTCCTCCCGTCGCTGGCCTCTTCACCACCGGATCTAGCGTCTCCCCTCCGTCAGCCTCACCTCCCCTCTACGCCATAGATCTGCGGGAGAGGCGGTCTAGCCGACGAGGGGAGGCGTGCGGGAGAGGAGGGCAAACCGGCGAGGGGAGGCGAGCGGGATAGGAGGGTGAATCGGCGATCTGCAGCCTTTCCCGCTGCAGCCTCCTCCCGCCGCCAGCCTCTTCCCCACCGGATCTGGCGTCTCCCCTCCGTCGGCCTAACCTCCCCTCCATGCCACAGATCTGCGCGAGAGGCGAGCGAGCCGGCAAGGGAGGCCAGCGGGGGGGACCGACGAGGGGAGGCCAGCAGGAGAGGAGGGCAATCGGCGAGTGTAGGCCAACAGAGATGGTGAGGGAGGGAGAAGGTGGGCAAAGGGAGAAGCGAGAGAGAGGAGAAGAAATAGGGGGGCGGTGAGAAACGAAGAGAAGAGAAGAGATAAGGGGGAAAGGTAAATGGGCAGCTGGGTCATGAGTTGTGTTATACTAATGCTATTTACTATTATAAATCTTGTTATTTGAATAATTTGTATTATTATATTGCATAGTTATTTAATTTTTTTGGTCATATAAGGTATTACTTGTATTTATTACAACCGTCTAACTATTATCGTCTAACTATCGTCGTGAAAGGCGCCTAGTCGACTAGACGTCCAAGCGCTCCGGGCTCACCGCGACTTGCCAGAGCGCCATGACAACCGTTAATGGAAAATAAGTGATATGTATGAAAAAAAACCAAGCGGTGCCCCTGATTCACCTCATGGCTATAAAAGCACACATGGAATTCTCCGTGAGGTCACAGCTGTATGTTCATCAGCGACAAGATAATCAGATTGTTACATACTTTATAACTTAATTGCCAGTCACGAGTCACCTGAGCAAGTAAAACTAGATTCAAATTTAATAAACTGAATCTGAATTTCTGGTTGCTTATTCCCTTGTGTTGTGCACATAGGATAATGGATTAATAGTGTCAGTGAATGCGGTACTTCATTTTTTTTAGACGGTACTCAATCAATTTAAAACGTTACATTCATGCTACCATAGTTCAGATATTAAAGCTTTGGTAACATTGTGCCAGCATCAGATCCACGTGGCTTTTTTCCAACTGTTTCTTTATTTATGAGAAAATCGTGTAAATACTATCAGGCATCTTCATCATCACATAACATATGAAATTCTGAATCTATGATGTCTGTCTTCCAAAATCTTAGCTGCATTATTGAGTCAGATAATGATATGAACTTAAAACACCTTTTCATTTGTCTATGATGATGCTATGACAAACTGAAGCAAAAAAACATATAAAGACAAAAAGAACAAATCAAATCATGTAATGCTGGAATACCTGTCGTTGCAGTTGTTCAAGCCTGAGTTTCTCTACATTTGCCATCTCATATTCACCATTTTCCAGATGCCTTTGATCGGGCCTCAGACGAGAATCAGTAGGAGGCAACATCTTCAACAAGTCAGGTGTCAATTCATTTAGAGAAATTGCAAAAGGAGAAACGTTGTATCGTGTTTGGTTCAGAGACTTGTCTCTCTCCCACAAAAGAACTGCTTCTGACATTGGGTCATACCCCTTGGGTTTTGCACTTGGATCCCCTAGCACATAATACATAGCTTCATCCCATTTTCCAATTAGCATGGCTACTTTCTGTCCTGTTCTATTATCTTGCACAAATCCATGCACCTGCGTGATTAATTCAAACTATTTAAGAAGTGAAACCTGTGTGTATCCAAATATATTTATGCAACTGGAAATAAACTACTCATGACTGGAAGCCTACCCATGAAGTCACTCCAGGGGTAAGCAACAGCAAATACATAGTTCATATGCAATTTTTTTCGTATTTATTGCGCTGCTCTTTAAGAAAATCAGCATGCATCAGCCAGTTCTCCAGAAGTGAAAGGATAACCTATGAGTTCCTGGTCCACCCCAATGGGAAATGGGAGGTGGCCCCATCTCATCAACTGGACGCACATACAAGATCAAAGCAGACCAAGTGTGAGCCTAACAAACCAGGCTTTATGTGGCCTGAACTGGCCAAGTCATACTAAATGGGCTCATTGCATAAAACCCAGGAGGTTAGAATATTATTAGTAACACTCAAAACAATTAGCCCACTGGTTAGCGCCGAGCCCATAGGAAAGGGTGGTTGCATCACATGCAAGTGACCCGTCCAAGAAAAGAAGAAACAAAATGTTATCAAAGAACAAATCCAAATATTTTGTAGTATTTATACTGCTGTAAAAGAGGCATTATCCTAGTAACTTTAGTACTAAATTTTAAGCAATTACTACTTTTATTATAACTTCTTGTTTAGCTTAGTAACAATTTGCTCAACAAATAATAATTTATTGTAATTTAGCCTACCCCAACTTGTTTGAGACAAAAAGGCTTTGTTGTTGTATTGTCTTTTCGTATCACTCTATTTTCAGTCACAGGAGTAGCTAGAAATTAGTGACAAGTAGGTGAATCCCAACGGCAATGATTGCAAGGCTTTCTTAGGCTGTAAGGGAAGTATAAAAGTATATAGGGAGTATAAGGGCGCCATGCAAACAATTGCCAGCATATGGATGATCGCCATTTATTGGGGCTAGTGTACATAGGGCAAATATCAGGTGGAAACCACCCTTTCCATGTAAACTCCATGGAAACCACATGTAAAAGTTTTCAAAATCCCTCAAAAAATTGTCATATGTAGGGTAAGTGATATTCTACATCCTTGCAAAATTTGAAGACCAAAATCAATCACATTTGAAAGATATGAAAAAGACAAATTCAGCATGAATAGTGATTTTCCCTGTTCATCATTATTAATTTCGCCGCTTGTTAATTTCATATATTTCAAATGCGATTAAGTTTGTTCTTGAAATTTCACATGCGTATGATAATTTTTTGAGAATTTTTTAAAACATTTATACATGGTTTCCACCATAGTGACAAAATCCTGGGTTCGCCCCCTGTTTGAGTTGAAAGAAATTTGCAATATTAAGTTATTAACATATTTAGCTGTTCATAGTGTAGATCTATTATCTTAATAAAGGAAGACCAGGGCACTAACATCCTCTATACAATACTACATTTCTATCAAGTCAAATTTCTTTATATAATAACAGGCATGTATAGGCATAATTGAATAAACAATTAACAAGGCTTCAGAATAAAGGAACACTTCAGAGAAATCGAAGAAGAAATACATGGTGCATTTGCTAACAAGGCTCCTGATGCAGCAGATAGCGAATACTGCCTCCAGTCCAAAGAACATGTCACTTCCATATCCATGCCGGTCAAACATTTCTACCTTTGACCACTCAGTATATATCTAGATTGTCCACATGAAATTGTATAGCTATTATCGTAAAACATACTTCCATAATATATAACTATCAATCGAACATATATTATTTTAGACATGAATGGTGAGATGGATTTCGAAGACTGCACAAAATCAAAAGAAAAAGGCATCATTTTTGGACTGGAGGGAGTAGAAATCAAGTGCTGCTCTACCATCACAATAATTTTCACTATCTTTTCCAAAACAGAAGTTGCAGTAAACGGCTCTTGTTATCTGACATGTTAACTGAATACATAGTTTTTCAAAAGCTTCCCTTTCAGAATGTATGTAGAAATCAAGTGCTGCTCTACCATCACAATAATTTTCACTATCTTTTCCAAAACAGAAGTTGCAGTAAACGGCTCTTGTTATCTGACATGTTAACTGAATACATAGTTTTTTAAAAGCTTCCCTTTCAGAATGTATGTGGTGGCCAAATAGACATTTTAGGAGCAAGCATCTTATTACACAGCTACCTATATTTTGATTAATATAAATCCATTTTCTATAGAAATTACAGATGTACCTGGTGTGGATTCCGATCAATTATTGACTGTTCTTTGAATTTAAGCTTGCAAGAGTAGTGACCACTTCCCTTGATGCGCATTGTACCATAGTGGTCACAATAAATTTTTCCTATTATGATATTGTATATGGAAGTAGTCACTTTACTCCACTGAAATGTTTCCCCGTCATCAAATTGGAGGGTTAGAACACCTATTGGATCAAGCTGAATGGATCGACCCCAGAACCTGCCTTTCAGATTTGAATCACCCCAAAATTTCCACCCTCTACCTTCACAGTGACAGGCGACAACCATTGGGTGATGACTGACCTGAAATAAACATCAATTTAATAATAACAGATTTTTAATTGACCGAATAAATGCTTCACATAACACTACCAAGTTCCTGCCTCTCAAAAATTGCACATACTAAGAAAAGTAATCTCAGCAACTAGGAATTACTCTATTCTGAAATAATTTATAATGTTCTCAAACAACCATACAACCTTTTCAGAGAAAAAACGAAGTCCTTTATCCGGGAAATCAGCTTCATATGTTTCGCCCAGTAGAGGATTGAAGGGTTTGCATTGCCGACCTTCAGTTGAAGCATAGCCTGATACTGCAAAAGCAGCAACATGAAGTATCCTCATCAAGCTGTCACCCTGCATTATATTTTACCAAGAATTAGTTAATTGCAAAACACAAGGGGTACGAATCAGTGGAAAAAAACCTTAGGGCGAAATGTTAAAAGAACATTCTAAAAAAATGGAATACTGCCTGCCATATTTGTTAACCTGACAAAAACCAGAAGTAGACAAATTACCAAAAATTAAATATTTTGCTCACAAATTTTGGTCAGGTTATAGAGAGCATGCCAAACATCACAGATGCTTTTCTTGGGAAAATTTCTAAGGGTACTTTACTGTAAGGATACATTACACTGGACACCAATCTTTAAGACTTTAACACAAGTACTGACATGGAAAAAGGGCCATCTTTAAGGAGACAAGGAAAGCACCAACATATGCAACATGCAGCAGGTGATACAAAAGGAAAGCACCAACATATACAAGTACTTCAGAATTCAGAATAAACTACAGGAAAAGGTCCACCTTTGGTTCTTCAACTCTTCGGAGTCCAATTTTCACCCTAAACTCCAAAACTGTTTAAAATCCATCCCCCAAAAGATAATACCAGTGCACTTAACCCCCTCAGCCCAACTGACCCTGGCTCTATCCTACATGGCTGCTGAGTAAGATCCTCGCTGGCATGCCCTCCCCCACCAGACAATGGGCCCCACATCAGTGGCAAGAATTTTTATTCCCTTTGTAAATTACCTAACTCAGCGACACTCGTCCATGTAGAGGATTTGCACTGATATTGTTAGTTGAAGTATGTAGAGTAAACATTTTTGGAGTTTAGGGTGAAAACTAGACTCCAAGAAGAGTTAAGAGACATAAATTGGACTTCCTCCTAAACTAAAGTTGGAAAAAAAAACTTAGTGCGGTAATAGTTCCTCTGAGATTAGATTTCGATGCCGGTTCCTGTCTTCAATGATATATCGAATATTACTATGAATGGTTCAGATGAACATACCGCTAAGAACTGTACAGAACATAAAGCTGGGTGATGCCTTGTCTAAAATAGAATGATTCAGATGAATACAACACTAAGAACTGTACAGAATAATGATTTCATCTCAGAATAAAACATATGCATTTACAATTATTTAAGTCTTTTAAATATAATATCCATTTTCTATGAACCAACATAAAGCAATCATTAGCTATTTTTGGTGTCATGAATAAAATCTAAGCAAAGAATGGCAATGTCATTGTTGTGGATGCAATGTTATTAAGGCGGTAAGACGAGGCGAGGCGACCCACCCCCCTCACACCTTTTAAGCGGTAAGGTGTGAGGCGAGGCGACGCCTTACACACATCCTAAGGCGCTAAGGCAGCAAATAAAATGAGTATTTTAGCAGCAGTGCAGCACATATGTACCTTGTTGTTGCCAATTCTTGAACCCATATAGCACCCATTCCCCCTTTCTAATTGCTTTTCTCCCATGTAGCATCTATCCCCTTGTATCTATTACCATCTATTGCCATCTCTTTCAATTATCCATGTTAGCTAAGTGGGCCAGTGGCAATAGATGGCAGTACCAGTGAGGAGGGAGTGGGCTAGTTTCGGCCCATCTCAACCCACTCCACTCATAAGGAGGCAGCCAGGGGAAATCCCTTCCCCTGCCTTCTGCACACGCTGCCGCCCCGTGCCTTCTGCACATGCCGCCGCCTCGTGCCTTCTGCGCACGCCGCCACCCCAACTCGCGCCTCCCTTCCCCTGCCTTCTGCGCAAAAGAGACGTGCTCTCGCCCTCTCCTCTCTTCGTTGCTGCCTCCGCCTCCTCGCCGTCACCGGCTATGAGCCATCAGGGGAGCGCTCTTCTCCTCCGCCTTCACAACGTACCGACTGCAAGCCATCGAGAGAGGAGGGGGGAGGGGAGAGGAGCGGGATGGAGAGGAAGTGTACCTTGCTGCTACTGGAGAGGACGCCGAAACAGGAGCAGCGAGATGGAGGCCCCGCCGTCTAGGGTTCCAGGTGAGTGAGTACTCTTCGCCCTAATCTCTCTGGTTTAGCCACCACTCCCGTCTCAGTTCTGGTTTAGCTCGGGTCACTTAGTCCTAAGGCGGACGAACGGCAAGGCAAGGGCGACGCCTTCACCCCCCAGGCCGCCTTACCGCTTAAGCGATGCCTTAATAACCTTGTGTGGATGCATTTATCGGGAAGACTTATCAACGGCGGAGACGGTCTACTGCCATGGCTATTGACACTAGCGGGCTAGTCGATATGGCTGGTGAGGCCGGTGCTGTCGGAGAGGCTACAGCGGTCGAGACACAGTCAGCATCCGGGACGGTTGCGCCAACAGCTGATTCGACAAGTTGAAGGATTGCTCTCGCAGGAGATTAGTTCCATCAGTAGTTTCCTTTTATTAGCTATTCTTGTTAGGATATTATGTGTGCTTTCCTAAATATGATATTAGTTTCCTTTAGGGACATTGTGCCTGCTATAAGAAGGCCACCATGTATCGTTACGTGGGCAAGCAATAAACAACTAGTTCTTAACCGGTCTGTTCTGGTCAGAGCCTCTGCGTGAGGACGACTTTGAGCTTTCCTGGATTGCTATCTCTACCATATCAGTCATGTTGGTACTCAAGTACCAACGCCGGCCCAAAGCCGAGCCAATGAGCGCGCAAGAGGACGGTGGCGTCACCAGCTAAGCCAGCAGTGCTTCACGTGCGTCGATCCCCAGCGACACGGCCCCAAAACCTCGCGGAAGGCAGCCGGCCAAGCCAGGCCCAGCGCCTCCCACAGTTACCCGTTGCGATCTCAGTCCCGAGCTCGTGACAGGCAAAGGTTTCCATAATATTTACTAAAATCACTGCACCACATTTAACGCTTCGGCCTATGTCCACCATAATTTTTTGAAGACCCCCAAATATCTTTGATCAAATTTCCAACTATTTTTGTTATACAACAGAATGCTATGGGCCAATTTATATTTATGAACATGTACAACATATGTATGTTATCCAAATATAAAGAACTCAGCATTCTGTCTCACATGTTTCAGATACCACATATCAGTAGAATGTTTGTTTGCAAATTGACTTGTATTCCTGCAGATGGTTTTAATCAAATTTGATTATCTAAGTGGGCATTATTAATTCAATTGTAAGATGTTATTGTCCATGCTGCATAAAAAATTGAAGGCGCAAAATTTTGTCATGTAAAGGCCGTAGCAGACAACAACGCTCCTTCATATCTTCATCTCCTCCCTACCACTACAAAAACACAGCTATAAAGTAGTATCATTTTGTCATGAACCTTAATTCATAGGAGGTAAACACCACCAAGAGGATGGTCGGGTGGCGTCGGCGTAGAGGGAGAGAGAGGAGACTATAGATGAGAATGACTTTGTTATTTCTCTGCTTGGTTCTCATAGCATGCGGTAGCCCCCTTATATAGATGGGCTCCCCTAACATATAGAATCTTAATCTCAATCATATCTCTAACAAATATAAAAACTAATATCATATCCCTAATCATATCTTTAACGAAAGGAAACTAATCTATAACTCAAACAGAAACTAATCTCTATTTCCTAATAATGAACCGACTGGGCCCAAGGCCTACGCCCATGACATTACACCCCTCCTAGACATACAGCTTGTCCTCGAGCTGCTAGGTGGTGATCATGGTTGCAGTTCCTCGTCGACGAAATGTAGTGCTTCTGGTTAAACGGTGACTGCAAAAAAAATATTATTATTTTCCTTTTTTTCTTTCTTTTTTTTTCTTTTTACTGGCTCCTCTATTTCCCTATTAAATGTGTCTCATGCGTGCGGCACGGTAGCATATCGACGGACGCAGAGGCGGTGATGGCGGAGGTTCCCTGGTCAACAGCGGCTTCAGCTCCCCACCGACGACGGCTCCGGTTCCCACTCCCGGGGGTCGGCGGCCGGTGGAGAGCGTCCAGAGGCGGCGGCCGACGTGCAGCCGACAGCTCCGATTGATGCGGTGTCGGTGCAAGACCGGTAGATCACGGCGGCACCAGTGGAAGATCCACATATCGAGGCGCCGATGAAGGACCTCTAGTGCCGGTGTGGAAGACAAGCGGCCCAGATAGCAGCTGCCCGGCGGAGATTTGGCGAACGGCGGCGGGGTCCTGCGGCAGATGGAGGCGGCAGATCCAAGCAGAACAAGGCCGGCGATATCCCTATCTTGCGGATCCGAGGCACTGCCATGGAGACGGCAGCGCGGGAGAGGCAACTCGGTGACGTAGAACGCTGGATCCGGTGGCGGCAACCACGGGATGGTCTGTCGCGGCTGCAGTTCAAGACAATGGCGGCAGAATCCTACGGCGATGGCAACCGAGGACAGCAACGCCGACAGCGACGGCCGTGGATCCAGGCGGCATCGGCTGCGTAGATCAGCGGAACAGAGCAGGCGGCGGCGGGCGGCGCGGCGTCGATCTCGGCTAAGGCGAGCTCCGAGCGAGCAGCGCCCACTGGGCGCATGGCGTCGAGGTCGCCAGAGGAAGCATGCCTGGCGGCACGAGTAGGATCCCAATGAGGTCTTCGGCGGTGAATAGCGACGGCACGGATCTCGCGGTCCGAGCTCGCCATGCACTGCTCGAGAGCACAGGGCACTGTGACATCCGACGATGAGCTAGCCCGCATGATACGACTTGGGTTTGGACGCAGCCATCTCCTGATTCGCGACCATCTTCTCCAAGATGGCATGCATATTGAGGAAGATGTCTGCCGTCTCCTTGTTGATGCTAGTCATCTTGTTGGCGTTAGCCTTTAAGCAGAAGTCATGGGAAAAGATCGACTACTCTGATACCAAGTTGTTGTGAACTAGCACAAAAAAAGGGTAATCTAATCATCCGTCAGAGAGAGGTTGGACGGCGACGACTGGAGTAGAACGGCGCTAGACGAAGGAGGGCACCAATTGAGAGGAATAGATCTAGAATACCCGATCAAAGGAACGACCACAGCTGGACTTTAGGGACTAGGGACTTGTTTATTTACATTTGCTTCATTCATAATTGATACATGTTATCCCTTTTATAGGGACGACCCAGCTTGACTGCTAAGAAATAATCTATAAGGAAACTTATCTCTAACAATCCAATCTAATAATAACTTGCCTAACTAATAGATAATACTAAACACATCATAGATATATTCCTAAATAACAAACCATGCCTAATACACGTGGCGCTACAGTACCTTCGCGTGAATAGCACACGTGCTACAATAACCTATATACAACTGATTGCGCGGTGAAAGCGATGTTGCGTGCTACAAGTACCTACGCTTCTGATGCTTTACATTATGAATATCGCTTGTATTCATATGAGGCCAACAGTAGGTATATATACACGAGTTCGGGATGGCCAATATGGAAAGAATACATATAAGGAAAGAGTGCATGTATGGAAAGAATCTAAACTATCCTAATACAATGCAATCAGTATCTCTAATCATATCAATCAGTATCTCTAATCATATCTCTAACACCCCTCAAACCCATGGTGGATCAACAACACCGAGTTTGGAGAGGTAGAAGCCGTCTTTGCGCGAGTCCGGGCCTTCGTGAAGAAATCGCTATCCAAGCTCAAGGCACATCTTGAAGAGCAACCATCGATCATGCACACAAGACCTCATGAAGGAAGCATCAACACCAATATGCTTGGTGAGTTCATGCTTCACGGGATCACGAGCAATCGATAGCACATGTCTTGTCTAACAAGAGAGGTCGGTGTAGTGACGAAACACCAAAATCCTCAAGTAACCACCGTAGCCAAGTAATCTCTCGTCAAGAGAGCCATAGCTCGCAACTCGACCTCTGCACTCGAGCAGGACACTGCATGCATTTCTTCGTCTTCCGTGCAATGAGAGAACCACCAAGAAAACACGATGGCAGAGATAGACCGACGATCGGAGGATCGCCGCCCAAGTAGCATCCGAATAAGCTCAAGTCAGAACGAGGTGGAGCGTGGAAAGAAGAGACGACAAGAGATAGTTCCACGAAGGTATCGCAGAACTCGAATTAGGTGGCTGTAGTGGACCTGAGTGGGAGCAGAAACGAACGGACTCAGAATGTGAACTGGATAAGTGATATCCGGACGAGTAACAGCAAGGTAGACAAGACTCCCAACAAGGTGACGATAGCGAGTCGGATCAGAAAGAGGCTCACCATCAGAGGGACGAAGGTGAACATTGAGCTCCATGGGAGTCAACAATCTGTTGATCGGTGAGGCGGCACGATCAAGAAGATCTGAATATACTTCTCTTGGGACATAAAGAAACCATCCGGGTAGAAGTAACCTCAATCCCAAGGAAGTAACGAAGAGGACCAAGATCCGACATAAGGAGCGCTCACTAAGACGAGCCTTGACAAAGGCAATGTACTCGTAATCATCTCTGTAATGATCATATCATCAACATACGAAGAAGAAAAGTCCGACCACGAGGCGAAGTGTGGACAAAGAGTGCAGGATCATGATCACTCATTGAAAAACCGGAAGAAGTGACCACAGAGAAGCGCTCAAACCAAGCACGAGGGCTTGCTTAAGGCCATAGAGAGAGCGGCGAAGGCGGCATGGACCATGCCCTCGTGGCAGAATACCCGGTGGCGGATGCATGTAGACCTCCTCACGCAACTCGCCATTAAGAAAGGCATTCTTGACATCAAGGCGAGAAGCAGACCCGATGGCGAGCAGGCGCCACCGAAAGAAGATGCGGACGGTGGTCATGTGAGCCACGGAGCAAAAGTCTCGTCGTAGTCACGACCATGCTCTTCTTTGGAAACCACGGGCAACAAGACGCGCCTTATAGCGCTCAAGAGAACCATCAGAGCGAGTCTTAATCTTATAGACCCACTTACACGTGATGGGACGAGAGTGAGATGGAAAGGAACAAGATCCCAAGTACCGATGCGCTCAAGAGCGACAATCTCCTCGGCCATGGCATGCCGCCACTCGGGGTGAGTAGCGACATCCCGAAGAAACAGGCTCACGAGTAGTCTGCGCCGGCAAAGGCAAAGCAGGGGTCAAGCGGTGGCGATCGCGGAGAGCGTAGCGAGGAGAAGATGACCCATCAGGGGAAGATGGTGCATTAGAAGATGAATCATCAGAAGAAGATGGCTCATCTGGAAGATCCTCAACACGAGGTCGACGAGTGCAGACTAGTGTAGTGGGGGGAGCCTGAGGAGCTGCAGGAGGCGACAACGGCGGAGAGGCCACAGGAGAAATATGTGGGGACTCAGTGGGACGGGTGGACTCAGTGGGAAGGGTGGACGAGGGCAAGGCAGAGATAGGTGTATCTGGAAAGGTCAAAAAGCAGAGACTCCACGGAGGAAGTCGAAGGAGAGGTAGGGCGTGGGTAGAAGGGACGAGACTCGTCGAAAGTCACATCCAGAGATCCGCATCCGTCGACCAGCAGGATCCCGACCGATAGCCCTTGTGCTCGACCGTATCCCGAAAAACACACTCAACAGATCGGCGGTTAGTTTGGTGCGTTCAGGGCGAGAAGAGCGTAGCAAACGCACCAAGCAGACGAAGGCGAGTAGTCGGGAAGGAGACCACGAGACGCTCAATGGTATTGCACCACGAAGAGCGGAAGAAGGTCGGATGTTGGCGAGATAGGTGGCGGTGGAAGCGACCTCGGCCCAAAAGTGAGGTGGAATAAAGGCGGCAATCATCGAGTGCGAGCCGACTCAAGGAGGTGACGATGCTTGCGCTCGGCAACACCATTCGAGCATGAGCACCGGGACAAGAGAAGGCGGCGAGTGCCACCTTTCGACAAGGAAGCTGCGCGGTGATGAGAGGTACTCGCCGCAGAGTCGGCCACGAAGACACGAATAGGGTGGAGGCGAGTGCGAACCATAGTGGCAAACTGTTTATAGATAGACAAGGCCTCATCACGAGAAGACATGAAATATATCCAAGTGTGACGAGAGAAATCATCTATAAATATGATGTAGTATCGATGACCTCCTTCGAAACAAAGGTGGGACCCCAAACATCGAATGAACAAGATCGAAAGGACGCCGAGACACCGACTCACTATGAGGATAAGGAAGTCAATCATTTACCTAACTTACGTACGACAATCTAAAGACACGTCTCTGAGGCAGACCCCGAAGGCCACGACGAACTAGAGATGACAACCGAGATCCACGGATGGCCAAGGCGATGATGCCCCGCTTTGGAAAGAGCCGGTGAGCGGAGTGGAAGAAGCGGAGAGGCTGGCGTGACGGTGGCGGCGGAAGGAAGGTGAAGCCGGTCAAGCTCCCAAAGGCGTTGTGAGTCAAGACGCCGAGGACCGAACCAATCGGGGCTCCCGTCTGGTGGTCTGAACACAACAAGAGTCGAATCGAGAATGACTCGACAACCAAGATCGATGTCGCCCACAGAAAGAAGGCGCATGGTAAGGCGAGGAACATGAGCAACAGAGGAACATGAAAAGATGAGTTGCTAAGAGGTCCTCGACCGAGAGAGAGAGAGAGGTACCATCGCAGTAAGAACAGCGGGGGAATCAAGAGGTGTAATGAAGGACAAAGTAGAAGAATCGGGAGTCATATGAAAGATGCTCCGAATCAAGAATCCATGGGAGATGCCTAGCGTGGAGGTGGTGGTTTCGCGGTGCAAGAGTCGATGTAAGCTGGCGCGAACTCTCGAGGAGAACACAGGCGGCAAGCACGTGGCGAAGTCGGCTATCTCGCCCGATGAGAGAAAATGAAGGAGTCGATGTAGGCGGTAATGTAGAAGCGGCAAGCAAGCGTCGAAGTCGCTATCTCGCCTCGATGAGAAACCGCTGGAGGGTTGATGCGACGTCGATGTAGAAGCACCGATGTTGGTGCTAGTAGAAGAACAACGTCTAAGATGTCGCCGCTTCTTATAGCACTAGGACTCAATGTGGCCGACCTTGTCGCGATGGGAAGCGATGAGGGCGGTCACCACCGAGATGGGCGGCCACCACCACCGTGGCGACCATCGGCGATGTCTTCAAGCGTGGAGCGATCGGTGTAGCGGTGTGCGGCGGCGAGCACGAGAGGAAGTGGCAATGCACCGGCACCACTCGATCGAGCGGAAGCCATTGGTGGCGGCTACGGGCGGGCGGCGACCAAGGCAACGAAGTCTAACAGCGGCGGGCGGCGGCGGCGGTTAAACAACGTTTTTTTTCTTTTTCTTTTTACCAAGAAGTACGAGGGTGGCCAAGAAGCCGACGATGAGGGAGAAGCGGCAGGCGGATGGCGGAAAGGAGGCGGTACACGAATCAAGAGCGGTGCGGGACCGCTTTTTTTGGCCGTGTCTGTTTAAAATGGTGGTACCTGAAGGAACAGAGGCGGGGAACCTAGGGTCCCCTGGTGGTAACAATGGTGGCGGGTGGGCGGGCATGCGGTGTGGGAAGGCATGGCCGGAAGGCCGGAGGCCGGGGCGGTGGGCGCGGCAGGGAAGGCGGGCAGCGGAGGAAGGCGGGCCGGTGGGGCGCTGGCAGGGAGGCGGCGGCAGCGTGGGAGGCGGGCCGGTCTGGCAGTGGGCCGAGGTGCGGCTCGGTGGTGTGGGCCGGGCGGCCTTGGCCGGCGCGTGGGCCGGCCGTCTGTGGTGGTGGAGATCTGAGTGCGGCTCGGTGGTGGGCCGGGCGGCGCGGAGCGCTGGCTCGGGCAGCGGGCGGGCGGGGCGCCATGAGTCAGCCGGGCCGAGCAGGAGGGCAGGCGGCCGGCCGGCCGGGAGGAGGCCGGATGGCCGCGGGCGGCAGCAGGAGGAGTCGCCTGCCGGCGACGAACGCAGCGGCCGCATGAGTTGGTGGCTGCGGTCCCGAGGTCGGCGACGGAGGCCGACGTGCGGCCAAAAGAGGAGGGCGTGCGGCCAAGAGGAGGCCGACGTGCGACGGTGGGAGGGCCGAGGCGACGCCGTCCGATCCGAAAGCGGCGCAAAGAAGGCGACAAACGGAACAAACCTGGTTTGCTCGATACCATGTTATGAATATCGCTTGTATTCATATGAGGCCAACGGCCAGATATATATACGAGTTCGGGATGGCCAATATGGAAAGAATACATATAAGGAAAGAGTGCATGTATGGAAAGAATCTAAACTATCCTAATACAATGCAATCAGTATCTCTAATCATATCAATATCTAATCATATTTCTAACACTTTCCTGAATATTAGATCATAACACATTTTTTGCTATAATCCTGTAACTCAACATAGCCAAGGAAAAAGTTTGTGATACTTGGATATACTAAGACCAAGCAAAGCTACACATTACACACCTAGAATTCTATGGCCACATACACTCCTATAAACATGTTTTAAAGCAAATAAATTCCATGAAGGGAGTGATCAAGCATTACAACAAGCACTGATGCACAGAATTTAAGCATAAAAGTACATAGCCCAATTATCTAAATTGTCAACATATCTAACAAAGCAATGTCTTGAAAACAAATGTAGTTTAAGCATAAAAGTACATAGCCCAATTATCTAAGTTGTCAACATATCTAACAAAGCAATGTCTTGAAAGCCGAAATAATGTAGTGTATGGCTAGTAGTTAAAGAAAGAGGGAAAGATCTTACAAAATGAAATCAAAACAACACAATTATTTTGCACCAATCAGCCTTTACAGAAAAGAGTTGGGATGGGTCATCAACTATACCTGCTTTCCCCACTGTAGTGCATGGTCAACCAAGACAGAGTACTCCAGATCCTCAAAACATTTTTGCAAAGAAGACAGAGGCTCATTGAAATAAACAGGTAGGCAAACACCCGAGAGATCTTTCCCTATATTTTCTTTAATTATTGACCATAATCCTATAGGCTTCTCTTTCTCCTTTGGCTCAGGTAACTTATCTCGCCGTTTAACAAAGGGATACTGGGTAGATTTGACAGTATTTGCAATGGAGTCTCCTATAAATTCCAATCCATTGCATCCATTTGTCATAAGTTCCCTCCTTCGACACGAAGCACTTCGAAGAGATTCTACAGACAAAAAGTCTCTTGTATCAAAGTACATCACTTCATCTTCATCAGTTTCAACATCTGCCACTCGGCTTGCAGTGTCAGGATCAGATTCACTTGCACTCCCTCCTGATAAAACTGAATAGAAATCTGCATGTTCAGCAAAGCAGTAAAAAGATCAGCTGGAAGTGTAGGAAGCAATCATACATAAATTTATTACACTCCAAAGAATCCTGGCCGTCAACAGAAAATATCCTGTTTCCATGCTAATGTGGACACACTGATAATATTCCATGAGCTGCTAGCAGTGGAAATAGACTCTCTAAAGCCATGTGAATGCATAACGTGACCAGTGCAAATCGCGTATTACTTCTAAGCTGCCTGAAAATATGCTCTACGGATCTATGCAGACTTCCTAGCAAAGTGTACAGATGGAATAAGCCATGCGCATATGCATTACTCCCAACAATATTCAAGTAGCCAAACAGTAAAGAAATAAGTGAAAACAAGAATAATTGAATACGACCTAATTACTAACACGTATTGGTTGAACAGCACATCTAGTCTACAGTACGTACTTCACATTTCCCCCAAGATTTGAGTTATAGATAAGTTCAGGCTGCGGCTGTAATGCAAATAAAACTAAAGTCAAATTACCAGTATACCCACTACTGTCTCACGAATTACTAAATAGATCAATAAACTATACGAAAGATCTAAACTCCTGAGTTTTGCGGTTTTAATTAACAAATAGTCTATTCTTTCCTTTCAGTATTTAAACCGTTAACACAAAGGAAAAGTTCGATAAAATGCCAAATAGGCTCACCAACATATCCATTTAGAGAAATGACATCAAGTAATTATCAATCACCTCAAGTTGTATAATTGATTCAGAAAAACACGATCAGATATGTTAGGCTGGTCATTCTAGCTTGGACATGTTAATTCTTGCCTTTTTCTTCTTTGCTGAGCCATATTCACAGCAGATAATAAGTACAATGACTACAAGACTAGATGAATAACCAGAAAGCCCTAACTTCCTACCTCACAGTATTGGCAAATGGCAAATGTACAGAAAAATATACTAGTATAGAAGGACTATTGAACAGTTATAGTGAAACTAACATGTAAGGCTTAGGCTGCTCAATTTTCTGCATGTACATCCTAAAGATAACCTACAAAAATTCAAATTCACTGACTGGTCTGATAATTCATTAAAAAATGGAGATAAAATTGGAGGAAGATATCACCATTAACTAATATCAACCATACAATAACTAAATAGCTCAGGCTATCTATGCACTGATATTACATCGTAGTTGTTTTCTCATAGAAGCAAACTTAGAAGAAACAAGTGAAGAAAACATCTTGACATAGGGATAGTCCTATATGTCAGGTTTGATAAAACATGTTAATAGACGATCCTGAAAAAATATTGAAAATTGAGCAATCAGCAGCAGTTGTGCAACAAGTAGTAAACAAGTGGAAAACGGGGAAAGACATGTAGTTTAGTAAGGCCCATCTAATGTTTAATAAATATAGAATGATGCTTGGCCGTGCTCCTAAGCTGGACTTTGGCTAGTTATGTAAAATCTTATGTATTGAAATATAGAAAGATAGGTGGAGATGCTTGGGATGCAAGCTTTCCAATTTGCTACCAGTTAACAAAGAAACATGGAAAATGTGCATGGGTTTAAGTTCTTTAAACCAAAATGGCATAAGTGCTGTGCCATCCCTAGAAATTCTGGAGGTTAAGAACAACTTCATCAAAAGATGATATAAAAACGTGTTAGAAAAACAATGAGCCATGTAGATCACAAGCAATATAAGATAGGATGAAAAAGAAATTACTTACCACTATATCTGCCATTTGCATAACCATGCGCTTCCCTCTCTTTAGTTTCATGGACAACCGTTCTCTCCAGCTCAACTTTCTCTGTCTGCACCAAGAAATGGACCATTTTGGTCCTTAAGATTATGGCCAAATTTTGTGTCGCTTCAGAAAAATCTTTCATAAGTTAAAGAACAAAAATAACTTTATGGCAGCTTGCAAGGATGCAGTGCTCTACCACTAATCCACATTTTGTTCAAGTAAGTAATGATTTCATATTAAGCAATAAATTATTTACTATGCCACAAACCAATGTCTGTCAATATAAATAAAAAATTATTTAACCACAACTAACTGTTTCTCTGATGAGTGCAAAGGAATGTAAATGAATCTCACATTTATTCACAGGATTTTATATCCATCAATCATCTATAGCCCTGATGTTTACAACATGTTCCTGACGTGCAACATAAAACATGCCATGCACGAAAATTCCATGCATATGGTACTGTCTAGACTCTAGAAATGCTTGTTTGCAAGACTGCAACCATATAACAGACAGAGTGAAACTAATAACGAAGATGGTATACAAGAAGCAATTAAGACAAACAGTTATAAAGCTCTGCTAGTATTCCACTGATTACAAAAATAATATGTGATGTAAAGCTCCAATTGTTAGACTAAACTCTGTGCTAAAATAATAAGATATCTTTCTTATTGCCAGAATTTTCAGAAGAGCATTATGAAGAGTATCGGAAACAACAACAAAAACACAGAACATCATCATGTAAACAAAACTAGAAATGGAAAGCTACCTCCAGTTGCCGGAGCCGGTCAATCAAAACAGAATGCTGTTGTTGCTGAGACTTCATCTGGTTGTGGAGCTCCAGCAGCTCAGTCATCATAATAGACTCACACTCCTTGACCACTGTTTCATTCAGCCCCTCCTGCAGCAGCCGCACCCTCAACTTCTCAGTGGACAAGGTAATATCCACCACAGGACCAAAATCATTGCTCATCAGTGCCCGCGGGAAGTGATTCTTCGCCGTCAGCAATGCCTCTGTCCATGCATTCCTGTCCTCCTCAGTTTCACACCTCAAGTGTAACGCCTTCGTTCCACTGAATATATACAACCTCTTATCATCCGACTTGCTTGCACGGATTGATGAAACCTGAACAGCACAGCAGGAAATTCCTTTACAACAAAGCAATGCTGGTCTTGTTCCGTCTAGCATTCTGCCAAATCATTCGGATAATTCCATAATAATGGTCAATTTCCGCATTAAACAAAATTCTCTGCAACGACGCAAGCATATCTATGACCAGGCCTCCCTCCTATCACATATCGCAAAAGGCGAAGCAAAACTAAAAAATACCCATCCCCGATTTTTTAACCGTAAACACATCTACCCCACTGCGAATACAATACTCCTTCGGCCAATCATTACCCCAGCAATGCCGCTTCAAAATTTTCACTTCCCCAAGCCACAATCCCCACGTATGAACAAACCCAATCCAATGCGAAACCGAACGGTACCGTACCTTGAGGTGTATCTCCCCGAAGGGCTTCCACTGCTTCCCCGCCGCCGCGGCCTCCTCCCGCGCCCGCCGAAGCGCGCCACCCTCCCCAATCACCCTCGCCGCCGCCGGCGACGCCGACTCGCCACCTCCCCCTCCGCCACGGAGCTTGTAGTAGGAGAGGACCCCGTCCTCGAGCACGAACCACCTCGACCGCCACCCCTTCCCGTAGTTCACCCACTTGTGCAGCACCCCTGCAACGGCGGCCGCCGCCGGCGCGGGAGCCGCTGGCGGCGGCGCAGGCGCCGGCAGCGGGGCGCGGGGCGAGGATGCGCGGGTGGTGGTGGTCGGCGGCGTGGTCGAGCGAGACGGCCGCGATGCAGCACAGCGGGTTCATGGGGAAGCCGCTTGCGCCGCGATGTGGATCGGTCGCTCAGGAGGATGCGCCGCCGCCTAGGGTTTGCGAGGCCATGGAGATCGTAGCAGCAGCCGCAGCAGCAGCAGTAGTAATGAGGTGAAGTGTTGTTTTGATGCCGATTAATAATAGCAACGGCGGCAGGAGCAGAAGCGAGGGTGGCAGGGAGGGGAGAGTAGTAGGGATGGGTCGTGGTGGGGAATAATTCTGGAGTGGAGGAAGAGTAATAGGTTGGATACCGACCTTGCAGGTGCTGACATGTAGGCTCACTGGGTCACCGGGACCCACATGTCATTGTTGGTAGGAGGAGCGGAGATGGGTCGGGTGGGAGTGATGACAGTGAGGGGAGGATGGAGACCGTTGGGTGCTGGCGTGTGGGTCAGGGGCGAGGGACCCACGTGTCGGTGACGGGGCTGGGTTTTGTTTTCGAGCCTTTTGTTTTGGGGAGATCCATTAACGTGGCTGAGCGGCGTAGCAGCAGTAGGCGGGGCCAATGGGTAAATGCGCGCTGCACTGGGCTCATGCCTCACTGGAGTGTGGGCTCTATTGATGTACGGACCCACAAGTCATTGGCATGGTGGTATTGTGCCACGTGAACGTAGGGCCGTAGTAGGTTGAGGGGAGTGAGGCGGACGGGAGTTGCGGGATCGGGTGTGGACGGCGCGGCGTCCTCAAAGATGTGGCCCTGTCCAGGAATAACACGTAGGATGAGTGGAAATCTATTGGACACGTGGGAGGAGATGAGTGGTGGAGGAGAGGGAATTCGCTGCGTGGGGCACTCAGGGGGTTTGATGTGGGGTGGTGGCTCTGCTGCAGAGGCACGTGGAAGGAGGTGGGGAAGTGGCGGATGGCGTCGGTGGATGGAGAGACAGGCGGAAGGGTGGTGGCGCCCACGGGGAAGGGATGGACGGACGGATGGTGCGGATGGCTGACGCGCCCGTCAAGTGAGTCTGATCTGGATAAATAGATTGTTAGGGATGCAAACCGATGAATATGGCCAATAATATGTTTATCATATTTATTTTTATATTTTTTTTATACGGATATGAATATGGATATCTCGAATATGAATATAAATATGAATAATATCGAATACAAATACAAAGCGAATACGAATCGAAATGAATACGATCACAAATATTTATCGGAATATGAAAATCTCTTAAACTATACATCTATAATCAATGAAAACACATAAATAGTTTATCTTATCAAAACATTTATAAAATCTAAACAAGCATAAGTATTTTCGTCCACAGTAAAAATATACACGATAAATATGCCTAACACATGTGCACGCATACATCTACTAGTCGACTTCTAGTTGCCATGCTAGCTACTAGCCTACTACTGCTCCCCGTCTACTTCACGACGTGAATGAATAGCCAGAGCCACTAGCTTCTTCCTTATCTTCTCCACCTCTCCTCTTATTTTCCTCATTTTTTTCTCTTCCTCATTCTCTGGCTTTGCTCCACCCAACCGAATGCCTTGCTAGCCCAACCACTCCTGGCTACTACTCTTTGGCCGCTGCCTCTCTTTATCTCTCTCTCTCTCCCCCACGTCCTTCCCCATTTCTTGCTCCAGTCGAACACCTCCATCCATGGCTCTAGCCACACGCCTCCCGCCACTTCCTATTGTTGCGCCGACCGGATCCCGGCTGCTCCAACTCGGCCTCAGCCCCCTAGGCCGCTACCCCTCCAGCCTGACTAACTCGACCCCGGCCGCCTCCCGATTTCACCGCTGCCGGCCACTCCAAGCTCGACCCCCGCCATCGCCCTTGGGCTCCAGCCGCTACTGCCTCCAGGCGCCACCTCCCTCTGCTACTCGCCTAGCTCTCTGACCGCCGACGTCGACCATCGGTCCAGCCTCCATGCTGACTGCATGCGCCTCCCCTTAGTCGCCTCCCAATTTCCTCACCGCCGGCCACTCCAGACCCAACCCTGGCCGTCGCCCTTGGGCTCCGGCCGCTACTGCCTTTGGTGCCACCTCCATCTGCTACTCGCCTGGCTCCCCGACCGCTGGCACCGACCCTCAGTCCGGCATCCATGCTAACCGCGCGCACGGTGGCCTCGGTGGTGGCAAAAGTGCCAAGTTCTGTTGTGCCGGATATCCGGACTACGTCTTCCTCGGATAGTCAGAGTCTATATTCATATTTAACGGATAGTGCGCTACCGTATTCGTATTTGTTTTCAAAAAAATAATTCGTATTCGTTTCTGATCCGAGAATATCCGAGAAAAATCCAAGCTAAAATATTCTGCATTCGAAAATTGTTCAAATCGATCGAAAACTATCTAATCCGTTTGCATCCCTATGGATAGGGGTGTAAACGGGTTCGATTCGGACGAATATTATTTGTATCATATTCTAACTTGTTTTTTATTCGAAGTTAGATACAATACGAGTAGATATAAATATAAATTCATATTATTCGGAGTTTTGGATACGATACCGTGGGGGCAGATGCATGACGGGTTTGGATCAAAAACGGATATTACATGTAAGGGTGAAAACGGTATGGGTTAATATCGACCGATCCAGTACCGAATACGGGAAGGTAATTTAGTATCCGGTACTGAATACGGTTGGTACCAGATAGTTGTTGCCGTATATGATAGCGAAAACAAGAGAGCTAAACTCTGACTTAATAGCGTCGATAAATCGGATACTATCTGACCGAATATCCGGCAAGTAAGTTAGTACCCCAACCGGCCCGACCCATCAACCATCTTTGACACTAACCGATCTAGATTTTACCCAAGTCCTAACCAAATTCCAGAGTCCAGCCACTCTGGTCAGTCGCCACCAATACTCCCTGCTTATGTTGTATTTGTGTATAAATTTATTGATTTTTGAACTTATGTATGAATTTATCTATTTTCGAGCTTATGTATGAATTTGTCACTAATGTTGAACATGTATTTTGTCGGCTATTGTACTTAAGTAATCTAGATAAATTTTATTGCTAGTTAAAGTCTTGAAGTGATGGTGGTATGGTTCAGTGTATATTCCTTTATGTATGCACATACTATCCGCCTATATTATCCGTTTTCGATCCAAAACTGTCATGTATCCATCCCGACGGTACCGTATCCGAAACTCCGAATTCGTACTCATATCCGGTCTTACCGTATCCGACTCTGAATCCAAGAAAGTAAATATGGGTTAGGATATGGTATGAACAATATCCGTCCGAATTTGACCCGTTTGCGCCCCTAAGTACAGGCACATAGAAAGGAATATACTGTTAGACCATGTGATAGTCGTGCATTTTGTTGATGATGAATAATTGACATTTGGTTTTATTGGAATTTGCATCCGTGAAAGTTCTGTTCGATGCATTTCTGTGCTTGAGTTTTCAAGATGGCAAAACAACTATGTCTAGTTTCGACCATGGATGGCAGTTCGATCGACCTTGTGATGGCTGGTCCGATCGCCCTTGTGAACTTATGCCGGGGAAAATGTTTATTTATTCTTTGCATATGCAAGTAGGCATGAAGATGGTCATGGTCGATGACGAGGAGGACCGGGACTAGGAAGAGGAAATATGAGGTCCAAGCGATCGAGGATATCACAAGAGGTGGCTGGGTTCACGCTGGAGTACGTGGAAATCAAAGGTGGTGATTCATGGAGAAGATACGGGAGGTGCGGTCCCGGAGGCTTCAACACATGAGGATGATGCGTGGAGAAGATATGGGAGGTGTGTTCCCAGAGGCTTCAACACATGAGGCGTGTGATGTGTGATGAAGATACAGGAAGTGCGGTCATGGAGGCTTCGTTATGTGATGAGATTGGTTAAAACCTATGTTTGGAAGGATTTCGGGTCCCATAATTTTTGGAAGAGATAGGATTGCATGTCTAGATTGTTAAGGACATGGCTTGAGTTGTTCGTGTTTGAGGTAAACACGGTTTAGAGCTTTAGCATATAAAAGCAGGTAGAGGCTAAGGGTTTTAACCGTGGCTTTGAGGATGTTTTTTATGCTAGTTTTGAGGGGTGTTGTAAGGGCGCTTTGTAACCATAGAATATGATCTAGAAATAATATATCAGATCTATTCCAAAAAAGTTAGTTAGCGTCGGTGACATGTTTTCTTAACATCATTTTCTTGTGTCTTCGGAGGCTTGCTAACACATCACGATCTTGCGTGTCATGAGCTCGGTGTGTTTGGTCGTCGGCTCAATCCAACCGAGCAGAGTACAGTGTTGTCTTCAGCGTGTTCTCATTTGAGCGATCGAAGCATTCGAGCGGTTGAAGCTTTCGAGCGGAGGGAGAGTTCGACCACATGCAAAGGCGGTCGTATCAAGCGGTCGAACGTTTGAAGCGTTCATCGAGGAGGTCAAGCGAGCAGTCGAGCGAATTGTCAAACGACATGCGGTTGAAATCTACTTCTAGTAATTTAGATTGCGTTTTCTTCTGGTTTGAAATTTGTTTTCAAGTATCAAAGAGTGGGGGCAATCATTCACTCCCTCCGATTGTGTCATACGATCCTACATATACATTCAACCATACCTCCATCATTTCAAGCTTTCAACTATTAAACATAAGTACATAACGATCATAACTATCACACGACAAAAAATCGTAGTGCACTTCAAGCCTCCATCATAAGTTCAAACTTCAAACATAAGATGATATGATCACATCAGAGATCGGGGTGCCATTTCATTAGACGGGCGAGCGATGGGCGGAGGCATATAACACTATGAAATATGCAAACATCAAATAACAGCAGCTACTATTTCCTAAATATATTTGCTGATATTCTCTCTCTAATCATCTTCCTACCTTAACCATCCATTAGCTCCAATTATCATCAATATTTGAAATAAGTTAATGGAAAGAAAAATAAAGGAAAAGGAGTGGATTGTGGTAACATTTGGGCTGTCTTGGCCAACTAGGCCCAATACCGTAGCTATAAGGGGATGATATTTAGGGTTGCCTCATCCTATATCACTATTGTATGGCCGCTGTTGCCTCAACTTACAGTATTGGATTGTTAATGCTCTAGCACCTGTGGACCACGCCGTCATCTTCCTCGAGTGCAAGTTGTGCTACCATGTCGACGCGAACTATAGCCACCACCAGCGGCTTGCACCGTTGCCATCCCGTCATGGTGCCATGGTGCCTGCCATCGCGGGGCCCTCATCATCTTTTCATCGTGCACCACCACCGGTGGGAAGCTCCCGACAGTGACAATAGGGCAAGGGTGACTGGCGGAGTCGGGATCTCTAAACAATGGTGGCAGCTACGAACGACGGGTGGAGGAGGCGGCAAGGACCGTTTCATGGTCTATGGGTTTGGACCAATGGTTTGTTTACGGATATCAGGCCAGATAATTATTTGACTATCCGCTTACCGACGTTGTTCGGTCAGGTTGTAGATCTCCCAATTTTGTTACCATATCTGATGTGAAGTATCCGGTACCGATACTGAAACCAGTCAAATGCTGAATTTCCTTCTCGAATTCGGTACCAACCAGATTCGGCACAAGATCAGTAGGGACTAACCCAACCTGTTTGCACCCCTAATTATGGCGCAACTAGCCTCCTCCTCAACTCTCATGGTTTTACCATAGCTTTTTTTTCTTTTAGTCACTTTTTTGCAACCCTTGCATAGAGATAACCGCTCTCATATCCCTGCTTACAAGAATATATAACTCACCCCTCATCTCTAGAACAAAAAATGAAACAAAGAATTATTCTAACCTAGACAAAAATAAATAATTTTGGTGAAGCCCTACAAAATACAAAGACAAAAAACTTCTAACCTAGACAAAAATATACTCAGGTGAACCATATAGATATAAAAACAAATAGAACTAAAAGTTATAGTAAAGCTGTACTAAAATTGCACATCACTTGATACTGCAATTTTAGGCTTAGTACTATGCAATTTTACACATCACTTGGTACTAAAATTACACATTACCCTTTTTTGGCTCTCTTCAGTTGTAGACCCGTTTCGAACAGAAATTTTGAAAAGAAAGGAATTTGCATTAGAACGACTAACCACTTTTATTTTGATGGGACACTAAGAATATTTTAGAAATTCTTCAAAAATTATGGAACACATTATAAATTCTTCAAAAACATGTACACCCTCCAAAATGTAGGAACAAGTATTGTCATATGGGGAACCACCTCTTGCTAAGGTGATGGAGTTGTGCTTTATAGGATTAACATACAAGGTTGTTAGAATCTTGATTCAAGTCTTAAGATTTTACAACTTTAGATTTAGTGGACTAATTCGATCCTAGATAGGATCCTAATTTAGTATATCTTAAATATTTTTATGATTATAGTAAAAATTTTATAGGATCTAATTTACATACAATCCTACTCTATTCTAATGATCCTAGTAATTAAATCCTAGTGATGTTTAAAACGACATCTATTTGGAAACGTAGGTTACATATCTAACAAAAGACTATGTTTAAATCTTAACACATAACAGAGCGAGTTAAGGCCATCTGCAATGTTGTGTTTTAGCTGATTCAAAGGAGGAGAGAGGACATTGAATCGATTTAATACGCACAAGCTATCGATTCCAACTAAAAAAATTCTATAACTGAACAAAAGTCTTACATCTATTCAAAGAACTATTCCTCAGATACCATCATTGTTTCTTCTCCGAGAAAGGAAGTTGACGACCTGTAGGCCTTCCACTTCCACGCGGCATTGCTCCATCGGGCTTTCGCCCATTGTGGAAAATTCTCCAGAATTAAACAAATCACATGGCCCACATGCCAGATGTGCATGTAGGGGCATTGTTGTTGCCACTACGTCGTTGCAGGACACAAGGAGGGGTCACCACCAACGATCGCAAGACATGTGGAGGATCGCCATTACCTCCAGATCTTCCATCTATTGAAGTTGTATGCATGCTGCCAGTTGCTAAAGTTGCCATCGATCGCCAATCCTACTATAGATTCACTGAAAGTCGGTCGCCAAAGCCATCCCCTCCACCTCCGACCACGAAACATGTCGCCTCTGCCCCGATCTCGCAATGAATCTTGCAACCTATTTTGCTGGGTGGCAACATGGGGTGAGGGCAATGGTGGGAACGAGTGGCATCATCAACGGGGTAGGGAGGTGGGTTGCATGGCTAGCATGGGCAGGACGGCGGCGGGGCTAGGAAGGAGAAGCAGATTAGAGGTTTGTGGTTGAGAGGGAGCCATTTTTTATTTCTTTTTATATTTTTAGTACAATGTGGGTCCCACACAAGAGTAGTGGAATTGAATCTATACACTAGAAGAAAATTGCTATGTTCGATCTATGTTTACATGCCATTTTATTTAAACCAACATCTATTCGATACATTGGAGATGGCCTATAGCTGGTTTTAAAAAACATATAGCTGATCGACTAACCATTATGACCAAATAGCTCCTGACTAGGCCGCTTCAGCTCCCTCTCGTACTCGACTCCATGCAGTGTAGCATTTTTTTTCAAATCCTGCTCCTAGACATGATTTTATGAATTTGGCTCCCTCCGTGACCGCAGTAGTAGCTGCAGGTGACACGTGTCGCCCATTGCAGTAGGTGGCAGGCCCTACGATAGCTAGTGCCGGCTTGGCAGGAGATGGCCAAGTGCGGCAGGTGGCGGAGCTGCTGAGCTCAACCGACGCGGTAGGCCGATGGATCCCCTAGTTGCCAAGCTCGCATAGCTCGGTAGGTCGTCTGATGAGCCCGCCTAGCTCAATAGGTCAACTGCAATGTCGACTTTGGTGCGTGTCACCTACCGCGATGGGTGAGCGCGGCAGGTGTTGCCGCTATTGACACGGTTATGGAGGGAGCCAAATTTGTAAAACTGTGTGTTCGAGGACCAGATTTAAAAATGGTTACTAACACACACATGCACACACTGACGCGCTATCCAGCGCGTGCATGCACGCTACGCGCGGGTCACAACATGCAGACGTGAACTGGCTTGCATCAGTGGTTCGTGCATAACGGGATCGGCAATAACTTTTCTACCACTAGACATAGCAGGAAGCTCACCGCGATTCGTGCATAACCAAAGTTTTCCCAATTTGTAAAACGTTATTAGCTTGCCATCTTTAAGTTAAATGTCGTGAAATATGAAGTTATTACCACCAATTGTAGACTAACAATTTTTTGCGGCGAGCCAGAAAGTTATTAGGTTGCCGTACTATTAAAATAGATCATGTCTAGTAGCTTGAGTCTCATCATGTGCTGATAGTTCAACCTCACTTGTTCTAGCTCTTCCTGGCATGAGACTTGTAATTGTGAATGTGTTTTGCAAATAGTTGAATCTCGTGTGTTGAATTTAATTATATCAAATAAATCATTATCAGCTATAGTAAAAAAATAAGTTATCTACAGTAAAAAAAAGTTTTAAACTATGACCAATCTGAGCACCGCTCTGTTCCTCTGTACCATAGGCTTTACCTCTTCATTCTTCACTCGGGTCTCCTCCCTCTGCGCCACAAACTTGCGATGCAGCTCGGGGTTGGTGCCGCGTAGCAGCTGGGCGTCAATCTCAGCTTCGATGCGCTCCTCCATTGGGTCGAAGATAAAATTCCAGACGAAGTCGTGGATGTCAACGTCTTCGTCGCTACTGCTGCTCCTACTGCTGCTAGAGGCGGCTGGTCGCGAGGTTGCTTCCTGGGAATTCTGGAGGCAACATTTAGGATCTTTTGCGGTTTTTGGAAGGGAGGGGAGTGGTGGTGGTTCGTGTGGAAAGAGGGGTGTGGAGTGATGTGGTAGAAAGAAGGGAGCTTCGATTCCCGTCTATTCGAAGAAAACTTTGCATCGAAAATAGTATGAAGTTTTTGCAACAGCTAAATTCTAACAATCAATTTCTATGCAGCCGTACCGCTGTGAGATTTTTCAATTTCCTACTACTTCAGCATCAACTATCAAGCTCGTGGATACACGAAACACATCAATAAAAGTACATTCATACATGGATCCGACTTATGGTCAGATGGTAAAATTCCTTTTTTTCAACTTATGACTTAAATTTATGATTTTTTTCAAACAAACAAAAGAAATAATTTCTCTGTCGTCGTTTCAAAGTGGCTTATCAGGATAATATTTTAAAGTAACTTATCGATATTCGATTCATTCACACAAGTGTTCACGGTAGAGCCAAAAACGGCAAAAAAGAACCAACCTAAAAAGGGTCAGTTGCACCGACGCCCACCCAAGTTTGAGTCCTAGGAACGACTCAAGTGCTCATCTCCTTTAGTGTATGCCTAAGCTCCGGGCCAATTTATTTTATTAAGGAATAAGTATACCTGACTCTTGAACTTTGATGGAAGTCAAATTTTTATCTTAAACTTAAAAATCGGTTGTTTTTACTCCTTAACTTTCAAATCCGGACAAATAACACCCGATCCAATTCCGCCCGGTTGAGGGTGAAGAACCTATTTTTTAAGTTCAAGGTGAAAATTAGACTTCGACTAGAGTTCAATAAATTAATTAAAGAATTAATTTACTGACAGATACCGTTTTCATTCATACACATTTTGGATGGTTGCTCTACTCTATTTTTTTTTATTTTCTACTTCATGGCTTCACCTAGGTGTAACTCTATATTTTTTTTAGGAAGACAGTGACTGATTGCTATATAGGAAAGCTACAATAGTGTTGGCAACTAGGGAGTGATAATGGCGGGCCATGTGATTATGAGTGAATTTGTAAGTGAAATTTTAAGGAGAGTTTTAATTTCAAAAGATATAAATCTAGAGGTGATCTTGATTGATCTTAGCTCTACGACTGATCAATTATATAAACACTTCTAGTTAGACTTACATTTATATTATTTAAATATAAATAATTGGACCTTGTAAAGCCTTAAAGCAAAGAATGCACAAAAACTAGAATAGATCAACGATGCAAAAAGAGTATGGCTAAAAATTACGACCTATTAGCAAATTAATTCTTTAATTGATTTATTGGGAAAAAAATCCATTTTTGGCCCTTGAACTCTGCTCGGACTCCCATTTTCACCTGAACTCGAAAACCGGTTATTTTTCACCCTAATCGAAGTAGACTTGAATCAGGGTTATTTGTTTGGATTTAAAAGTTGGGAGTGAAAAACAACCGGTTTTCAAATTTTGTGAAAATTGGACTCTGACGAGACCAAAAAATGGATTTGTTCCTTTTATTAAACATTCATTTACGGGAAAAGAAAACATTCTTGATACAGAGCAACTGATATGGAATTTATACACTATGGCTGCCATGGACTAGTCTCAAATGCCATTTAATTTAACATCCCTAGTAGAACAACCATTTGTTGAAGACCAACATACACTTCTTCCACCACATAAACCATTACAAGTTCTACAGAAACATTGTCAGCGATTAGCTCTTCTTCTCTCGTTTCTTTGTTTCAGCGAATTGACTCTTACGCCACACCTTCCAGCACATGGGTGAACACACATAAACACAGAAGTAAAATCCCCAAAACAACCAAGCCCCCCATGTATACCTTGTATAAGATGTTAAAAGGTTTCTAACTGGCCCAAATCCGGTCCAATCTATCCACGCTCTTCCGCCCGCAGTCCAGCTGTTCAAAGTTCCTCTTTGGCCTCTCAAAGATGTCAACACTTCTCCTGGATTTCTCAATATGATCGAATGAGATCTTTAGTTTGTCCACCTTCTCAACATTGCTGTATCTATGCTCAGTAGTTCTCATCCTATCTCGGGTTGGCTTTGATTTCTCCCTTCGGTCTGTGCTGTTCCGCGACGGTTCAAAGCAATCAACACTCTTTCGTGAGGGTTCGATCCGATCCACACTTTCCCTCCAGGCATGCCTATGGGATGGTGACTTCTCTACTGTGTGTACAAACTTCTTGAGGTGTCGAAGATATTCTGGGAAGAGCTCCAAGTCACAGTGCTTCCCACCCCTGAGCCACAAAGGCTCATATTTCTCTTTGCAAAGTTCCCACAGTTGCTTACCATGAGACCAATCCACTACATCATCAGCAGTTCCCTACAGATCGGGGAAAAAAGCTATGAAGACAACCAAATTACATTTAGAACATAATAATAATGCAGCTAAATGGAATTAGAAACAACTAAACCAACAAATATTCAGGTTTACATGCAGGGTCATGCACCACTTTCTTTCAATGAAATTGACAGTGTTCATCCTTGCAAAGTTGCCATATAATATGCATGCATCACAGAAGTTCACTAATTCGTATGCAACAGCAAACATAATTCAGACCACATAAATATCCTTCCTAACATAGTTCAGGCCCCATCTTTTCTATGTATATAGGATTGAATACTAAAAGATTGTCAAAAGCAACTGTTAATAGATCAAGTAAAAGCCCTGCGTTATGTATGGACCGAGTCTGAGGGACTAAATGGCTAAGTAAAAGCCCAGCTTATATAGGATTTGTAACACCAACTCGATTAACCATCCTTGTACAGGGTAACTGTATAAGTTACTCAAATAATCAGCCCAGTTAACTGGTTA
Source organism: Bonia amplexicaulis (assembly GCA_036346245.1). Taxonomy (NCBI): domain Eukaryota; kingdom Viridiplantae; phylum Streptophyta; class Magnoliopsida; order Poales; family Poaceae; genus Bonia; species Bonia amplexicaulis. The sequence goes on from CM070768.1 coordinate 6,576,328, forward strand.
AACCTGTTAATTAATTGTTTTACAATAGTTGGATTGGGGAGGGGACCTTGTCCTTGTATTCGGACAAATATCATTTTTATTGGTCCGATTTTTAAAAAATTGATGTCTATATTCCTAAAACTGGATGTAAATTACAAAATGATTTGTATTTTGAAAGAAAAATCGGACAAATCACTAAGAAAAACTATAGGAGTTTAATAAATTTGGGTAACATTTGAATTGAAATCACAAAAAAGGCTGTGGCAACCATTACTTAGGACATTACTGTAGCAAGACTTTGGAGGATTCTAGACCACTGCACATTGCAAATAAGAAAATTTTCGGTGATTCGATTTGTGGTACATTTTAAATCCTGTTTCCTCCTGTCACGGCACCCATAATGCATGCATGCATACAAAGACGACGATTATATTTATTTAGTCTGTTAGGTTATCTTATCTTCAAGTTGTTACCTTATCAGTTATTTCACATAAATATAGATTCTGTTTGTTAGGGACTCCTATCAGAAAGAGCTTTGGTATCCTTTAAGATCATGGTGCACCTCAGTGGCGGACCCAGGACTTACAGGATGGGTGTTCGGAGTTAACAAAATATTGTTCAGTGGAAAAGGTAACAATAGTCCTATTTGATTCAATCAACTATTTAATTTCACCTATTCACCTTTTACTAATGAAGAAAACACTTGAAAAAAATAAGATTGCCGATTCGGAAGTAGGGAACCGAGATGTGCAATCTATATTTCACATAAATATAGATTCTGTTTGTTAGGGACTCCTATCAGAAAGAGCTTTGGTATCCTTTAAGATCATGGTGCACCTCAGTGGCAGACCCAGGACTTACAGGATGGGTGTTCGGAGTTAACAAAATATTGTTCAGTGGAAAAGGTAACAATAGTCCTATTTGATTCAATCAACTATTTAATTTCACCTATTCACCTTTTACTAATGAAGAAAACACTTGAAAAAAATAAGATTGCCGATTCGGAAGTAGGGAACCGAGATGTGCAACCTCTGCCGTGTCCGCTCTACCTAGCTGCTCTGTTGTGCTTGCACACCACTGCAGTCTTGCCGCTCCCTCCTCGCCACGCCGGCGTGCCGTCAGGGTGCTTTATGCTTCAACAAGGATAGAGGGGGAAAAAAGGCATACATGTATAGTAGTACCAGTAGTAGTACGTGCATATGTAGTAGTAACGGCTACTTTGGAGTTGGGAGTGTAATGGGCATATGGTGGCTAGTACAAGTGAAGCTCCATCTTGTCTGTCACCGTTGATCCTCACATGTTCATCAGTGACGATCGGATGTAGGCCCCCGAGTACGTGAAATCGCCGGTTCCACGCAACACCAGCAAACGCGACATGCTCCTCAACCGGTCGAGGCTGGTCGTGCTCAGGGCCAAACCCACACTGAATGCCAAATGGGCCTAATGCATACCTTTACTAGGCCGCATGCGAGGTGCGGGGAGGGTGGGCTGAACTCAGTTGGAGGTACAAATATGGAGTTTTGGCCCAATTATCAGTATATACACCTATGTACCTATTAAATACCAGGTATTTGCAACAAAAAAAAAACCGTGCGAGTGCAGTTCCCTCCCTTGGAATGTGGCAACTAGGTTCGAAGCTAACTATGACGTCTTCTGATGGCGAGAAATCTGAATTCCAAGCTATCATGGGCTCATAGCTCTCATGGACAAGCTTCATGACTCCTCTAGCCAATTTTGTGCAACTGCAAGCCAGAATCACCCAACTCCATCAAGAAGTGGAAGAGCAATCTGCATGCATCACAACAACTGGTCGTGTGGACATCATCCGAGCATAGTTTTAAAAGCCGGACTGGACCCATGGCTCGATTTCCTTCAAATACCATTCACACAATTGGACCAGGAAATAAGGTTGAATGGGTGGTCTGCCATAGAACCGATGAACCAGGGTGGGTTACTTTTGAGCAAACCAAGCGGTCGGAGGATATATAGCAAAGAAGAGAAAACAAAGGTGGACAGGGGCCACTATGTTTGACCCATGTCTATGCGAGAAGGACGTCAATGGTAGCACACCAAAAGCTCGAGCTCCTGAATGATGCAAGGTTCGACAAAGTCTCGAGTCCCCACATCAAATCGATCTCCTATGCCGCGGCGAGTGTTCAACAATGATTCACAGGTTTGCATTGAGGGTTCAGCAAGCAACGACATGTTTAATAGGTGTTTAATTGCTTGTTCTTTGTTTAATGTCTTGTTGTAATTTTGATTTGTTCTTGGTTTTAAGTATGGAGATTGGATTCTATAATGTTTGATCGAAGGAACCTAACCGAAGGAAAGAAATACTTGGGCAAACCGGCAAATTAACAAAATATTAGTATTTAGAAAACACAGACAGTTCAACCAGTGAACCGCCAGTTGGACCGATGAATTGCCGAACTGGTGGCTTGGTTGGTTCAATCACCTGTTCGACTATCAAAACTATGCACCCAAGCTCCTCACTACCACAAGGTGGATTTTCCCATCTATGATGAGGATAGTTATTAGCTAAACCACAATGAACATGTTCTTTGTGGCAACCTTACCATGGGGTAAAGGTTTGCCTAGCAACGTACCATAAGATGGGGATTGCCCAACAGTGGTACGACCAGCTAGCATACGGAGGCATGCCAACATGGCCCACACTTCAAGGACTACATACACCTCCCCTTTGAACCTTCCATCTGGAATAAACTCAGCCTGACTGCAACCGTGGAAGAGTACTAGGGGCAATACCTAAACCGATTGTGCTATGTTGATTTCCTGGCACTGCAGCAACAGATGCAAAATTTTATGGCTAGGCTGATGGACCCCCTTCCCACTAACACCGAGTTACAAAACTGATGGACATACAGATGGCCATGAACTTACACAAAGCCCTGTTGCACCCTAGGTGAACCAGCCAACTTCCCAGCTCATGGTAGCGTGGCATTGCTTGAGGACAACTCTTCCCAATTCATTAGATGGCAAGTTGTCGTCATAAGGCTTTGTGCTTCAATTGCGATGAGCCTTTCTGCCAAGGCCATGAATGCAAGCATTTGTTTTCGCATGCAACCAACAACGATGACAATGGAGGTGGACAAGAGTGAATGCTCACTTTTGTTTGTGATACCGCTCGAGGACTAGCTATGTTTCAAGGAGGGGAGAAATGCCATGCTATCCATAATGGGCCCATGCATGCAACACACAAAGGCGGCGGTGGTAGCAATAATCACTTAGATTTGTTTGACCATATTTTTTCAGCTTATGGTTTATGGTTTCTCCCGAACAAACAAATGGTACAACTTCTCCATAGCCTTTTTGAAACGGCTTATCGAGACAACCTTTTCAAAATGACTTATCAACATTAGGTTCGTTCGCACAAGCACTCGTTCTAGAGGCAAAAACCATCAGTCGTAGCCATAAGCCATCAGCCACAACCGCAAAAAACAGGCACTTTAGTTTGTTAGGTTGTCTTCGAGTTGTTACCTTATCGGTTAGTTTACATAATATTATATTCATATTTGCTAGATACTCCTATAGATAAAGAAAATAAAAATTATCTCCCTTGTCATTAAGTGCAAACTTTAACCATTTCCAGAAAGAAAGGTAGGAAATTACCATTCTTTACAATACTCTTATGCCTCATCTATTAGTGCCCAAGTTTTCTCAACTGAAATACACAACAAAAATACCCTCCTTCATGAGCCCAATTTGACCTTAATATTCTCGGTCATCCCGATCAGCACCTTTCCTACTATTAAATGGGTTCGTCTAAGGAGTGCATTTTTATTCCACCAAAAATCCATCAGTTAATACAGTTAATGAGTATGTGCAACAACGAAATATCACACACATAGGTGCAATAAATGAGTTTCAAGTACCAATGAAATAACCACTGTTATCAAAAGTATCAATTGGCCCGCAACTAGTTGTCAAGTCAGCTGCCCGCCACCGACTAGAGCCATCACACTACTTGAATGTCTGGTTGTCTACAAGGCTCTACTAGTAGTCGAAGCTTGGGTGCTCGACTTGGTGCATCTGACCATCTGGCTCAACATGGAGTGGGAGAGCGAGATGACAGGGAGAAAGGCCATGTCAAGATCAGATCGAGAGCGACTAAGGGAGAGCAAAACCCTAGCTTCCACCGCCGTCGCCCCTTCATTAGCTCTTGCCCACCCCTCCGTTGCCAAGGAAGATAACTAATAGAACATTTCAACTTTGCAATTATTCTTATTAGTATCTTGGCACCAATAAAAATTATAAGACATTTAGACCAGTCACTTTAGCAAATTATTTGTACGTGGACCCTAGATCCACCTCTCCACCACGGCAAAATTTCCAAAGCCATTGTACTTCTCCCCTGTGAAACTATACCTAGCCCCCTTCCCCTATCTCCTCTTCGACAGACTTGCCGGTGGCGAGTGGGACAGAGTCCCACCCATGGTTGTCCCTGATTTTTTGGTTTTACATAGCTTTCTTTTTCACTCTTCTTTGGGTATGGGAGGCTCATCTCTTCGACTTTGGCTTTTCTGTGTTCCTCCCTAGATTACATTTATGCTCCCCTTCCACGCAGGATTTCTTGTGCTTGTTGTTGTTTGGGCCATGTGCCTGTTGCTTCCTTCCCGAATGGCCGATGGTGAGCTTGACAGAAAACCAATGAAGTTCACCCTAGGATTATGATCAAACCTCAAATTTCTCAATATTCACCAAATTGAGCTTCAACCAAGTGTGCACTCCAATGTACGTCGCATTCAAACTCCTCTTTGGAGGTCATGTGAATCAGGTACGGTTACAAACCTGTCCAACCTCTAGCTTGGTCCCTATCAAAGCAAAGTAGGCCCTACTTTCTAATGGTGGAAGCTTGACGAGTTGCCACTCCAGTAACCTATGCCACCTGACGAGTTCATTGGTGGGTCACAACAGCGCTCAAGTTTACCAGTGGTTGCTCGGCAGATCACCGAGTTGGAGATCAATGCCTCCCATCAATGATTCTGTGTCAACCTTTCAAAATCGGTTCATGCACTACTTCATTGACATCATCGCCAGTGTGCTGCCCTCCTACAGTAAGACCTATGGAGTTTAATGTATTTTGTTTCCATTTTTGCAACTCTTTTGCTAGTTGGTGGGAAATTGATGAACTTTTGTAATATCTAGTATAAACCCAGAGATTAAAGCCGTATTTAGGCATGTTTGCCTTAAAAATCATTTGTTTTAGTGCCATCACATTCACGAGCTTTATATACGAAAGACTTGAACTAGATAAGCAAATCATAGATCAATCTGTTGTCCACAATTGATCCAGTTATAGCTTTATGGTGCTTTATTGGACCTATAAGTTGCCTGCTTAGTTTCCCAAATAAAAACTACAGGATAGAATAAATTAAGGGCCCGTTCGTATTGGCTTTGGCTTCTGACTTCTGCTTAAAAAAGCCAAAGCCAATATAAACGCCTCAGCTTATATAAGCCGCTTCTATCAGCCACTACTATTCATCAGCCACTTTGTGTTTTCGCGTGTTGTAGCGCACTATGTATTTTATTATGTCGCAATTCCGTAAGTCGTATGGTGATCCGAATGTTGTACTTTGTATTGCACTGTTGTTTGTTCTCTTTCTTATATAATGCACTCAACAAAAAGCCATAAGCTACTACAAACGCCTCAGCTTCTATAAGCCACTTCTATCAGTCAATACTATTCATCAGTCACTACTATTTATCAGTCATTACTATTCATCAGCCAAAGCTAAAAGCCATCAACAAAAGCTAATACAAACAAGCCATAAGAGGCATGCATCAAACTACCTATCGCAGTATTGTAATATCAAGAAAATATATCAAAGATAGGAAAATAATAGATTTATTAGATCACAGTTGACAGAAACATACATAAGAAAACAAATAGGAAGATGCTACAAATTGGCAAGCATACCAAAGTATGTTGAGTTCTGAGCCAATGAAGAATTATATACGCTCATGACATTCCTTAATCTTATAACATTATGTTATGGGCTCGCTTGGGTACAGGTCCGAAGATAGGATGCTCATCCTCATCTAGCTGCTGGTAGGACTCTTCCCTGTAGTGATAGAGAGCTCTAAGGCCTATTAGAGAAGAGACAGAGAGACTAGAAAACTTGTTTATTTCCTTGCTTAAGAATACAAAGATGACAGCCACATAAATAGGCGTTGGGCTCCTAATAAGAAGGAAACTAACCATCTAATATGCATCTAATCAATTAATGAGATATGCATGCAACTACTACCAAATCTTGAGATATGCCAACTAATGCAACTTCCTAATATTAAAGAGATAAGCTTCCACCAAACAACAACTCAGCCACCTCCTTCTGCACATTGCACCTCTCCTTGCCACAATCCTTTCTCGTGGGCCTTATGCCATAACATTACACCCATCGAGGTGAGATAGCTCATCCTCAAGTTGCCAGGTGGTGGCCACAGACGACGATCTTGGTAGCCCCAAGTCAAGGATAGGACATGGCGCGGGCACAAGTCCATACAAGCCATTGCTTCTGTCTGTGAAGGTGGCAACCAAAGCTCTACTCCACAACAGACGTGACATACCACAGCAATAGAAACGTGTTGTGGCAAGCGCGATGGGAGCAACAGGTGCTACGGCAAACCCCATAGCACTGAGACAGATGCCGTGGTAGGCTCAATAGATGCCACTGTAGGTGAGGTGTGGGTTGCGTCAGGTGCGGCTAACACCCTGGCACATGCAACCACCGTGACACATGCGGCCGGTACCAAGGCACCCGTGGCAAACACTACAGCAACAAAAACCGGCTGGGTGGCCAATGAGACTGCCTTTTTCGCTGGAGTTGCGACAAGTTGTGGTGATAATGCCAACACCTATCGTGGTGCTGCCGAGGCCATGTTAGCACCAGGGGCCGAGGCCAACCTTGCGAGGATTTAGTCGAACATGGAGTTGACATTCTTAGGAACAGAACCATTGTTGCCAGACATGGTTGTGGCGGCCACGATTGGCTATGATACAAAGTTGTTATGCGTTCACTTGGGTACGGGTCCAAAGGCCAAGGGTAGGACGCTCGGCCTCGTCTAGCCATCGGCAGGTCTCTTCCCTGCCATGGTAGACTCTTTGAGGCATATTGGAGAAGGGATAGAGATACTAGAGAAACTTGTTTATTTCGTTGCTTGAAGAATACAAAGATGACAGCCGTATAAGTAGGTGTAAGATTCTTAATAAGATGGAAAGTAACCATCCGATATGCATCTAATCAATTAAATTTAACGCCATATGCATGCAACTACTACCAAATCCTGAGATATGCCAACTAATGCAACTTCCTAATATTAAGAGGAGAAAAGTTTCAAAGCAACAGCTCAGCCACCTCCTTCCGCACGCTGCGCCTCTCCTTGTCACGATCCTTCCTCATGGGCCTTATGACATAAGGCCCATAACACATTATGATTATGAATATAGTGCATAAAAAATCTACACCCTAGAATCCACAAAAGTGTTGGTCATCACAAGATGCTACCTGCTTCAATGATGTATTAAGCATTTCAGAAGACTAAGTAACTAACATTACCAAATAAAATAATGGATCCAAATAATTATGCCGGATCTATAAGGATAATGTAATATTAGTAGATTGACCATGGCATCTATTCATGGTATATGACAATAATACATGTCATCTAAATTAACCAGCACAGGAGAATATATGCAAACTGACATATAGACTCATAAATCATGTCATCTAAATTTCAGGTTTTATCTCTGTCCGTAGAATACATCAATCCGATTTTATCCTATGTTAACATTCTATAAATCAACCAAACCAAAAAATAAAAAGCATGCATTAAATAGTATGGAACTTAGCTTCAAGTTTGGCATTTGCTTGTTGAATATTTCAAATTGAGAAAAGAGGAAAATGATGCAATATGAAAATGCACTTACATGTATAATGAGTACAGGGCAGGTGACCTGAGGGATTTTATCAATATTCTGGAAGCACATGAAAAAGAGAAAGGTGAGCATTCATATAGAGAAAGCGCAACACACAAGAGAGAATAGATCAAGTTGCACAACAGTAAATGATAAAGGATAACAAACCTTGTATATGTCAAACCAATATGTACGCTTCACAGGATACATAACTCTCAATCCTGACAATATAGGACTATGCAGGACAACAGCTTGCAGTCGAGGCAACCGACTGGCCAAATCTACTGTAGGTCCACTTCCAACAGATTGTCCATAAAGAATTATTTCTTCTTCCTTAGCACCGAAGTTCTCTATGAGGCACTTGTAAGCAGCCTCTATATCAGCATAAGTGTTTTGTTCGCTCGGCTGAAAGCATACAAAGGAAAACTAATTAAACCAGCTTCAACATGTTAATGTTATATAGTACACATTGCTCGTGACAAACTATACCATACCTTTCCTGATGATTGTCCATATCCTGAATAGTCATATCTGCATTGTTCCAAAGGCATTATTAGACTCTGATGACAGGAGGCATTATTAAACTCTGATGACAGGAAAATAGAAATAAGTAGTATCTGCTGTATTTGCTTCCACACGAAGTCCTTTTTTGAGAAGTGTATCGTTTTTGTTAAATCAAGATCAAAGAATTTCCCTTGTGTTACTCATGAAAAGTAGAACTCAAATCCATCAATTATAATGTAAGGTAAAGCTCTAAACAGGTGCAGTAGATAATGTTAATTTTAAAAATTCATCGTATGTAAGAAACAAACAAAGGCCATATATAACACAAGTAATTCCTCATTATCCCTCTCAATTTTGGAAAGTGTTTAGTTTATGACAATATGATCGAGCTCAGGTTCCTTCAAATGGACTTATTTTGAGATAGACACAAGCACCTACGAAAGAGAAACTAACAAGCTTTACAGGCCAATCATTGACAACCACAACAGAAAGGAATGATGAAGCACTAGGGAAGTATGTCATGGACAATCAAGCACTAGCAAGGCACCAAAGGCCACATCAAACTCCATCAAACATCACATTCTGTGTCCCATATCATAATGACTAAGGACTGCTAGATGCAGCATAAATGACAGCTAGCGTTGAGCCCCATCAAGTAGACGCAATAACGGAAATATGTGCAGATAGAGATTTGCCATGAACATTATTATGTGGGTCTGAATCGTCCACATTTACAATCACATTTTACCAACAACCATCTATAGCACAAATTAATTCAAAGATTTTCCAGATAAGAAACAATGCAATCGAGGTTAGCATCTCTGCATCTGATACGTCTATTTATATAGTTAATGAGAACAGATCACGATTTGCATCTAAAAATTAAAGCTAAATGGCAAAGCTTATCCTAAAACCGAAGTTAATGGCAAGATTCAATCTTTAATGCAGGAAGGATGTACACAAAAGAAATCTTCTAGCGCTACAGCGCCTTAACTCCACAACTACTACATAATATCTTGCTACGCTTCAGAGGGCCCCACGGATCAAGGAACAGACCAAAAAATAACTATTTGTTCTATTACATAAATTATGGCCTAATTTATGAGCTTACTTATGTTGGCCACTACATCTATAATTTTAGATTGTGTGTAAGATGAATTATGAATATGCACCAGCGATTCACCACACAGGAGCTAGGGTATCCAAGAGTCCGACTGTGCAAGATTGAGTGACATCTTTACAACCAATTAGTTTCCACAACAAGCTGATCAGGAGGAAACTTGATCAGAAATTCCGCATGATAAAGAACAGATGAAGTTTGATCAGAGATTTCAGATTTCGCATGGAAAAAGATAAAGATTTCGTCTTTCCTGTGAATAATAGGTCAACTCCTAAGAAAAGTATGACCTACGCACAGGTGCAAGCACAACCCCTTAAAAGAATAGTAGAACTGAACAGAAATATCAGACTACAACACCGACAAAACTTAAAATTTTTCACTAATCAAGTGTTCATCGACATCTGCCTACAGCTGACAAAGAAACGATAATCAGATTACTCCGATTGGCTAACACAAAACATTATTATTTCAAGAAAAGCTGCAAAACCAAACCAAGAAATAACCAGGCAGAATCTTTGCGGCGCAGGGGTTTCAGACCAGGAACTCAAGATTACCAAATGTAGCAAGATCAGATCAGAAAAAGGAAAATACAATCTTAAGATGTCAAAACACTCCAAAGAAGAAAGAGAAAGAAGAAAACGAAACTAACATTAAAAAAATCGTTTTTTTTGAACGACAAGGCACAAGTCAGAAATCAAGAATCCCAAAAAAGAATTAAAAAAAAGGAAATTTTGAAAGCGCAGAGTTGCATCAACTTTATCCACAAAGTAAACCCAAAATTCGAGGCATCGAACCATCATATCACACCATGTATATGCCGAATACGCCCGATGCTGGCACAGGGAAAAGTATGAAGGAGGAAATGAATATTCCCACGGGAAAGCATCAAAATCCCCAAATAGGGACACTCTTAACGAAAATCAAGAGAACTCAATTTCCAAGGGCAAAGAAAAGGAAAATTGCAACATACCAAAACATCAAAGGAGAATTCCAACAAATGGAAAATCTGCACAATCCAAGCTTCAACAACAAAGAAAAACGAAACAGTTTCGCATCAAAACATCAAATTTCCCATACGAACATAACAAATCAAGAAAAAGGAGCATTCGAAGAACCCCAGAGACCAAGAACCAGATGCCCAAACCCATAGATCACGCCACATCAAGAAAGGAAGGAGCAGCAAGCGAGCAAGGCTAAGCACGAGAGGGAAAATAATCAAGCAAGCAGCATTCGAAGAACCCCAGCGACCAAGAACCAGATGCCCAAACCCATAGATCACGCCACACCAAGAAAGGAAGGAGCAGCGAGCGAGCAAGGCTAGGCACGAGAGGGAAAATAATCAAGAAAGCAAGGTGTTGCTCCGACCCTCACCCGAGGACGTTGACGCGGAGGTTGAAGGAGAGGTGCAGGAAGAGCTGGTAGAGGTGGCCGAGGTCGGCGGCGTTGCCGTGCGAGTAGAGCAGGGTGGAAGCCGCCTCCGGGTGGCGCACGTAGACCGCCGTGACGGTGTTCCCCCTACGCGTGGGCAGACGCAGCACCTCGACGTTCTCCCTGTGCGGGTGCCCGCTCAGCGTGGTCACCCCCGCCGCCGCGTCCTCCACCAGCGCGTACGACGGCGGCGTCGGGGGGAAGAAGGCCATCTTCGCTGCCACGCTCGACGTCACCCCTCCCATCCCTCCTCCTCGATCTCCCCTCTCCCTCCCTCCCTCCTCTAGTCAATCTCCTCGCTTGCTTGCGGCGCAGTGAGGTGGAGAGCCGGAGGGGTCTCGAGGGAGTCAAATCGGGAGCTAGCTAGCGGAGCGTTCCCTTTCCTCGTTCTCGGGTCGGTTTCTCCCTCATTTTAATATTTTTGTTGGGTTTTCTTTTTGGGAGATGGTACTTGTGAGGTGTGGTTGGGGATGGATGGAGCGGAGAGGAGCGGATGCCGGAGGTGGGGAATATTGGCGATAATGGATTGGATAGTTTTTTTTATTAATTTGGATAATTTTTAATATAGAATGTTTAGATTTGAATTTTTCTCGGATAGTCTTGGATTAGAAACGAATATAGATTTTTTTGAAAAATGAATACGAATATGATAGCATATTATCCGTGGACTACGAATACGGACTCGGATTATCCGAGAATGACGGAGTCTGAATATCCGGTCTAACAAGAAGTCCCGCAGTAAGGATAAATCCACCCGGTGAGGAGCTCGAGCCGGGAGCAACGTCGCAGAGGTTGAGCCGTGGTGGCGAGGGCCTGGAGAGGAAGAACCGAGGGCGGAGCCGAAGCTCTGCTAGTGGCGACCAACCCAGGGGAGGAGATTGGTGACGTCGGAGGTGCGGTGGCTGGATCTAGGCTAGCCAGAGTGGAGGGGCGCTAGGGCGGTGGTATGACTATGCATAATTTACAGTATAGAAAAGTACTATTGTTCTACTTTTCATATGAGCATAAAGAAGACAAACATGTTGACAAATGTCCTTTTATTCATAATATATATAAAAGAAGAAAAAGAAGAAAACACAAGAGAGACAAATTAAGTGCTTGGAACAAATTAAGGGTATCCAAATCTGAATAGTATGTGTGTTAGTACTATGTTATGTTCTTATGCTTGTTTAAATTGCTATCATGTGTACTCTATGAATTGCACGTTGTTGGTACTTATGTTATATACTGATCAACTATCAAGTATATTTTTATTGTGGATAAAAATACTTATGCTTGTTTAGATTTTATGAATGTTTTGAGAAGATAAACTATTTATGTGTTTTCATTGATTTTGCATATATAGTTTAAGGGGTTTCATGTCCCGATAAATATTCGTGACCGTATTTGTATATATTCGTATTCGCTTCGTATATGTATTTGATATTATTCGTATTTATATTCGTATCCGAAGTATCCGTATTCGTATTTGTATCTGAGAAAAAAATATGAAAATAAATATGATAGAAACATTATCTGTCTATATTCAATCCGTTTGCATTCCTAGTGGGGATGTGAGCCCAGCTTTAGAAAGGGGTGATGTTCGTTTGTTCTCTTGGTTATTGTCTTCTGACATTTAAACTAAACTGTATAGTCCGTGAATTCTCCAAACGGTTTTTTAGAACTAAAATTGTATGTGTTGTTTATGTTAGTATTATCACCGTTGATTACAATATAAAAAACACCAATAAACATCATTAATTATAGATAAAAATCACCAACTGAGCGGAAGAATGGTTCCTTGCCTGCCTGCCTACCTCGAGCTAAGCAAGCCGTTTCAGGTATGATCGTCTGGAGTCTAGACGGTGGCTGGCTGGCCTCGGTTGCTGCTTCCCAGCTGGATAGGTGTAGTAACGTATTTTCTGCTACTAAATGTAAATGTTTTCGAAATTCAAACCTGTGTGTTTTTTTGTGGCGGTGTGGTGGGATTTTGAAATTTTCTTTGTTTGTGAACATTAGACAGTCATTTAGGTCCCGCTCGTTTCGGCTTCAGCTTCTGGCTTATTTTTCACTATTCATAATTTTGTCTTTTTCTAAACTTTTGGTTTTTTTGAGCTTTTTTGCCGGTTCTTTTTTTTTCTGTATTCGTTTGCGTTGTTTGTGATGGGCTAACATATTTTTTATATTTTTAATTTTTAAAATTTAATTATGTTAAATAAGCCTCTGTCATTCTGATGTTTTTTCGACCACCACTGATTGCTTTTCACCATAAGCCACGGCTGTTCTTTTCCTCCAGTTGGCGACTTTTGGCTTTTAACTGAGACTAATTTTTAAACGGAGTATTTTTTCAAGATAAGGTCTACAAGGTAAACGATGTATACGTTAAAAGCCCAACATCTATACCATCCAAAATCGCAAGTGAGTATCTCTTTCTCCGTAATATGTACCATAAACAGCCAAAATTCAAAATTTCAAAAAATCATAAGTCGCAGCTGTTGCCAAACAGACCAAGCCATAATGAACACCACCTTAGGCTTCTTTGGCGAGCATTCTGTGATTAGACAGTCATTTATGCTTCTTTGGCGAGCATTCTGTGGCATGGGCAAGATGTGACTTCGGCTAGAAATAAGTGTTTACGTGCTTCCAAAGCTCTTCGGAGCTATACTGTATGCAAGTTCTATAGTGTTGGAGTTTCTCTGTAACTGGAACAATGGCGAGTGGGACTACAAGCTCCATAAAAAGTTCAAACTAAACTCTCGAACTGAGATAGTATTATTGGTTACTAGCTGTGAACCAGTGAAGTACCCCCCCTCCCCACCCAAATTAAATTCTTTCAACGTGGTACTATTATTTCTTACTAATTATGCAGTAGTAGCGTACTTGTCGTACCCGTTCAAATTAATTTTTATTTAAGTGTTATATCTAACTGATTATGTACCAATAAGATACCTCACACTCAAATCGAATTCCTTCAATTAAGTACCATCTCTTACGGTCTTACCCACTTCAAGTTAAAACATCAAGGTAAATTGCATACAATAGACTCCCCCGTCATATAAAGTTCCCTACGATTATACATTAATTCTCCCTTTTATATTTCTGTTTCAAGTTTCAAACTCCACTGATGCCTTCAACTCAGGTGATAATTACTTAATTTACAAGTCCAAACCCAGGCAAACATGCAGTTTATTTCAGGGTTTATTCTGTAAGCACAGTTCTCTTTCCTGCTATAAGCCAACTGATATTTTACGGCAACATGATAAACAGCTAGCCAAAAAAATATTATTAAAGGAGCTTCAGCCCGATTTACTTCTCGAAGGTTCTATGGCTGGGTTAGGAACAGCCCAGTCTTTGGATTATCACCCTTGAACTACAATAACTAATTTTTAAACAGTGCGTCTTTTTAATACATGGTCTACAAATAAATTGTAGTACACACTATACTGAGTTTATATATGCTGACTAAAATTACATATAATTATTTTCCTCTATATACTATATCTCACAAATAATCACAATTAAAAAAATCATAAACCTTTAAAACCACTGACAAAAACCCACCTATATATCTTCAGATGATACGCCATGCATGGCTGACACAAAGCCGTGCATGACTCAAGAAAAAAAACGTGGATGATTTCATCCCATGTGTTGCGAAGATAACTATTTGTGTACCCTGAAGTGCAGGATGTTTTCTATAGCATTTGCACCCTGATGAAAATGAAAAGAGATCATTTTCTATACTTCTTTTATTGATGTCATTTTCAGCGGCCGTAAAAGCCGGAGCTGTGATGTATGTATATCGAAACATCTGAACAATCTAGACGTATAGAAATTAGAGTTGAAAAGAACACAGGTGTTAAAGAATCTTTTGATTGAGACGTATCAATGATTGTGATTGAAAAGTACTGAAGAGATTAAAGTGCAAGGGTCAAAAGAAAATGCTTATGATAGTTACAGCAGAGCACCCTGTTGTGACCTAAATTTTAAAAAATAGAATTTGGCACGTAAGTAAAACATATATTTTTTTAATTTGTAGAGAATATTTTCACTCGTTTCGGCTTCAACTTCTAGCTTATTTTTCACTATTCATAAATTTTGTCTTTTTCTAAAACTTTGGCTTTTTTTTAGCTTTTTTGCTGGTTCTTTTTTCTCGTATTCATTTGCGTTGTCCGTGATAAGCTAGCATATATTTTCTATTTTTAAAATTTTTTAAATTTAATTATGTCAAATAAGCCACCTTCAGCTACAGTGAAATTTCAATCGTTACAGTGCAATTTCAGCCATAAGCCACAGCTTTTCAGCCCAACCGAGCAGAGCCTTTATACAGAAATTTTATCATACGGGGTTTATGGGTCAAAGCAAAGGTTAAGAGAATTACTTTGAGATTGTTATGGCACGCTGAAAAACAAGGCCCGTATGGTATACATGATTGAAAATAAACCGTTTTATGTAAAATTCCTGTATTCCAAATATCCCTTAAACATTTGCTTATCTCTTCAAATTTTCCCTTTGATCTATGACATACTAGTCGGCAGGTCATGTCACCGTCCATCGCTTGCATCGTTGACTGACTTGGCGAGTTAGGCTTCCACTAGTTTTCTTTGGTAACGGCTCAACGAAGTCTGCGGTGTTTAGGGATCACTAGAAGCATGGGCGCGGCGCCACGCCATACGTACCCACCGTAAAAAATAAAAGAGACGGTAATTCGTTATGAGTTTTTAAGAAAAACAGGGGCCAAAATGTAATTTCAGAGAAGGCAAAGGATGAGTTTGCTAAAAAAGCGGGGCAAAACGTAATTTCGAGAGAAGGCAAAGGGACATTCGAAAAAGAGGACCCGTTAGAAAAACCGGGGTAAAACGAATTTTCAAAAAGCAAAGGGTTTTTGAAAAATCGAGGACCAGACGTAAAAAGCGGACCCGTCATGCAATTTCCGAAACCAGCGGGGCCATCCCGCAAAATAGAGGGACCCAAAAAAAATTCCGAGGCGAAAAAAAATTCCAAGGACCTTTATGAGAACCAAGGACCTATACGTAATTCGAGAAAAGTAGAAGGAAATGACATGCCCCCCAGACTGAAGATTCCCCACGCCATGTATGTATGAGACGATCGCGGGGGCAGAATCCCGGTATAATCGTAAGTATATCATGAGTAAAATGTTTAAAAAAATCCTATAACTTTTTCTATGGTGCAACCAAACTGTTTTCCATGCAACTACTACTATATTTTCCTTTCCCCAAGTTTGAAATGAGCCCTTAATTATTTAGTTTTGTGCAATCAAACTCCTATATATTTTTTAGTAAATTGTACCACATATATATAAACTTACGAGATGGGTGCATCTAGGTCAATAAACTATGAAACTGAGCATCTATGTCAATGACATGGTGGTGACGTAGGACTCAATGCTAATGTGTCAATGAGGGGGCAATTCCTATCTATTTTTTCTCACCCTCTCCTCTCTATGTCTCTCTTCTCTTCCTCTCCTCCCCTTTGTCTCTCTGACTGAGGTTGCCGGCGAAGGGAACGTGGGATTTTTTTAATACTATCTCTGTCTTTTGGCCAGAGTGAGGAGTAGCGCGCTAACCATCATGTATGCCCAATCGCACTCCAAGGCATGCCAACCCTAGGCCCCCACGAGGCCCCTCCTCCCGACGACATCGTTGTGCCATCTCCTCCACCTTATGTGGCTCCTATGGCTGGGGCACGGGAGAGAAAAGGCATCACCATCACACTATGTGTTGTAGCTTGGCTAAGCTGCGGCAAATCCTATGTGAGGAAATGGGGAGAAGGAGAGGAAGAGCGTGGAGCTTGCACATTGTTGTTGGCAAGGAAGAATGAGGGAGCTCGATCTATGCCACCACTACCCGATCTATGTTGTTTCTGTTCCGACAATTGCCGGAGTTGCTCCGCCCGCCGGAGCTTCACTTGGTTCACCTGCAGCCACGCACGAACACAGAGACAAGAGAGAACACAGGGAGATGCTATTTTGGCGCAAAGAATCGCTAATTTTCTGTTATTGCTTATCACTTTAAATAGACAACAAAACATGCAAAGAAACTAACAATCCCACGATCATGCGCACTATGCGGCATGCACATAACAGTGTGCCATCCCACGTAATTCGGTTCATGCCGCATGCGACACGGACGGAGAGTGATCGCTTCAAACAAACGACGCGCCTGTAATAACCTTTGGGCTCACAACGAAAAACTTTGAGACTCTTGCAAAAAAAGCAGATAACATATGTGAACAAAACCTAGGATTACTTGTCAATCTCCTCCTAATTCCGGCGTTTGTTCATTGAGCTTGGTGACTCCTATCCGTTCACGAAGCTCCTGAAACTTTGACCTTCCAAGTGGTTTCGTCAGGACATCCGCCAGCTGCTCTTGCGTTCTCACAAAATCCAACTCAATCCCCCCGTTGTCAACACATTGCCTAATATAGTGAAACTTTGTATCAATGTGCTTACTCCTATCATGGAGTACGGGATTTTTGCTGAGAGCAATAGCAGACATATTGTCCATCTTCAGTCGTGGCGGAGACACCTGGACTCCAAGAATATCACTGAGTAGTCGACGGAGCCAGACCCCTTGACATGTCGCTGAAGCTCCTGCGATATACTCCGCTTCGCATGATGATAATGCAACCACCTGCTGCGTGGATCGCCAAGTCACTGGGTTTCCGCCAAGGAAGAATACAATGTCAGTTGTACTCTTCCGGTCGTCCACGTCACCCGCCATGTCACTGTCGCTGTAGCCAACTAGCTTGAGTTCGGCATTACCCCTTGTATATGTTAGACCATAGTCAGTCGTACCTGCAACATGTCTAAGCAGATGCTTCAGTGCTGCCATATGTTCCTGCTTCGGTTCCTCCATGAAGCGGCTCAAGTATCCAACTGAAAAAGCCAGATCTGGTCGGGTGTGCAGAAGGTACCGAAGGCTCCCAATGAGGCTGCGGTATGTTGTAGCATCCACTGCAGATGAGGAACTCTGCTTTGACAATCTCAACCGTGTCTCCATGGGTGTGGAACAACTATTACAGCTGCTCATCCCTGCTTTCTCAAGCAGTTTTGTAGCATAAGTCTTCTGACACAACTCAATGCTATGTCTCTTCTGCCTTACCTCAATGCCAAGGTAATATGACAGGATACCCAGGTCACTCATACTGAAAAGTGTCTTCATTTCCATCTTGAAAGTATTGATCTCATCTTTTGACTCCCCTGCTATGACGAGGTCATCCACATAGACTCCTACCACCAGCCTTGTACTCTCGACGCCACGAGTGTACAGCCCATGCTCGCACTCACTCCTGATGAAACCGAGTGCATTCAAACTTGCATCCAGTTTTGAATTCCATGCCCGCGGAGCTTGACGTAGCCCATAAAGAGCTTTATGTAGCTTGAGAACCATCTGCTCATAGCCGCAAAGAAAGAACCACGTGGTCGTGCAACATACACTTCTTCCATCAACTCTCCGTTGAGAAATGCGTTTGAGCGTCCATGTGATGCATGCACTGCCACGGTTACGGTTTCGCCACGCCTAGCACCACTCGCACCGATTCTATCCTTGCAACGGTGCAAACACCTCCTCGTAGTCTATCCCTTGACGTTGCACATATCCCTTGGCAACGAGTCCGCCTTGTGTTTACAACCTCACCATGCTCATCGCGCTTAAGTTTGAATACCCACTTCAAGCCGATGGCACGGTGTCCAGGGGGAAGATCCACCAAGGACCATGTCTTGTTTTCTTCAATAGAGGCCATCTCCTCCAACATTGCCATTCGCCACTCCTTAGTCTGCTTTGCCTCCTCAACGGTTGTCGGTTCATCACCCATTGCCACCAAAAGCTCCTCAACCGCCGCTCGGCGCACCGCCAGAGGTGAAGTAGCTCAGTACATTGTCCATGGTGCGAAACGGCGGTGCATCATCATGATCGGCATCCAAGTCGGGTTCGCGATGGTGGCGATGCGAACTCGATCTTGGCTCGGCTCCAATGCATGGAGAGGTGTCGCGGGCTCGGACCATGCACGGGCATCGCCGCACTAGCCGGTGATGATGTTGTTGCCGTTGTTGTAGCTGGTGAGGTTGGTGTAGCAGGGAGACTGGTGCTGCCATGATCTCTGGAAGCCTGCACATATTCAACAAAGAACGGCTCGTTGTCGTCGTCTGTCCCAGCTCCTTTGTCAGCGCCCCGGTCCCTGTGGACGAGTCTCCTCAAACATCTGCGTCCGTGAGATATACACACGTTTTGTGTTGGATTGTAGAATCAGAAGCCTTGGATCCTTGCTCATACCCAACAAACACCATGGGCGTGTTCGGCCATCGAGCTTGGCAAGGTGCTTCCTCGCCGTCTTCACGGCGCCACGCACCCAAAAGTGCGGAGAAAATGTACAGTGGTTTGCGCCATGCCATACCTCATATGGCGCCTTCCTTCAACACTACGGGTGGGAGCACGGTTCGAATGAACACCGTGGTCATCGCTTCTCCCGTAACCACTGGCAGTGACATCACCTTCATCATGCTCCTGGCCATCCCCATCACCGTCTGATTTCTCCTTTCTACCACGCCATTTTGTTGTGACGCAAGGGCTGTAAGGTGCCTCGATGCCTTGCTCGAGCAGTAATCACCGAATGCCCGCTGTGAATTCGCCTCCCGATCGGTCGCAGTGTTCCCAACCTCCGCTCGCAATAGCCTCGGCTTGAGCCTTGAATCGAACGATGGCAACAGCCGCTTGATCCTTGGAGCTCAATAGAATGAGCCACATAAATCGGCTCAGATCGTCGACTAAGAGAAGGAACAACTTGTTTCCACTAGGTGTCGGTGGAGTCACAGGACCGCAGATATCGCCGTGCACAAGCTCCAGCTTGTGTGCTGCGCGGTACTTGGCTTCGCTTGGGAACGCCAGGCGTCGTTGCTTCCCGGCGAGACAGCTATCACAGACTTGATCGACATGATCAATTTGCGGCAGCCCTCGCACCATCTCGCCTCCGTGATACCACGCAGCCCTCACGAAGTTGAGGTGGCCATATCTAGCATGCCAGCGCCACGCCGCGTCAGTTCCCACCGCTGCCAGGCACACCGGCCTCCCGATGTTCGATGCTAGAACATAGAGACGGTTTGCTTAAAGCGAGGCACTTTGGCTATGACGCTTCTTCGGTCCCGCATCCGAGTACTCCGCCTTCGATCGGGATCTTGTACCCATCTTCGTCAAGCTGCCCCAAGCTGACGATGTTGGCGGTGAGGCATGGGATATGATACACTTTGGTGAGTGCCTGGTGCTCCCCGTTCTTGCACGAGAAGAGCACCGTCCCGCAGCCTTCAATCCCAACCACAGATCCATCCCCGAATCGGACGGTGCCTTGCACGCCGGAATCCAACTCGGTGAAGGCTGAGCGCTCACTGGTCATGTGGTTGGTGGCGCCCGTGTCGAGGATCCAGTGCGTGTTGTCTCCATCCTTCTTCCCGCCGAGTTGGACGAACAACTTATCCTCCTCCGGGTGAATCGCCGAGGAGCCACCGGCGTGGGATCTGCAGCCCCACCGATGGAACAAGAGGCCTGGAGCGCGCATGGGCTCCCACCTTCTTGCCACCTGGCTGTGCGAGGGAGTTGACTTCCTCCACACGGACTGCCGAGCATAGCGCCGGAGGGGTCGCTGTACAGGCCGTTGGAGGATCCACCGCTGGGGAAACCACCAGGTGGGCGTTGAGAGGCCGCCGACGCCGCCGCCGAAAGCCGCCGCATGCGGCCGCCGAACGGCCGCATTGCAGTGCTACCGAAAGGAGCCGCCGCCACCGCCGAGCATCTTTGGAGGAGCCGCCGAGCCAATCGCCTAACTGAGGATGCTTGTGTTTGCATTTGCAAGGCTTGTCGATGGAGTGGGAAAGTAACATTAGTGCCGCCCAAAGTGGTTGCCAGCAATAAAGTATTTTCCCTTCCTCCACTTGGGTTGCGTGCACTTGTGCATCCCGTTTCTTCTTGCGACACTCTCGAGCCCGGTGCGGTCTTGCCGCAACACCGACCGGTCGCCGGCCATCAAGTCCCGCCGCCACTGGCCGGTTTTGGTGGCGGAACCCGCTCGACCTCCGTAGTCTCGCCACGCCCACGACCGCGACTCCTCTTCTGGCTTGACGCAGCTCCCTTCCAGCGCTCGTGAGAGCCTTCCCTGGTGAATTGAAGCCGCGATGTTACTCGCGCGATCAACTCCTCCTCGGTGAGGTTCAGTCTTGCCATAGAAGCGCCGCTGCCGCCAAGGTTGTGACTCTCCTCCGCTGCCTTGAGTCGTCCCATGAGCTCTTCAACGGAGAGCTCGCTCAGATCGAGCAGAGTCTCGATTGACAATGCAATCTGCTCGAACTTCGGTGGAAGTGCTTAGAGGAATTTCCGGATTACCTCCTTGTCCGAGCAGTCTTCGCCAAGAACTGCGAGTTGGTGCGCGATTCCATTGATGCGGACGCCGAAGTCGTCAACGGTTTCTCCGTCGTGAAATTTGAGTGCATCAAATTCCCGACGAAGAGTATTAGCCCTCGCCTTGCGCACGCATTCCACACCGATGTGCGTTGTCCTGATGGAGTCCCACATAGCCTTGGCGGTGGCTTTGCTCGCGACAGCCCCGATCATCTCCATTGGAACGGCCTTCGCGATCGCCTCGAGGGCCATCCGGTCTTCAACGATGTCGGTGGTGCCGACGCTCACCGTCGTCCACAAGCCCCTTGCCTGCAGCATGACGCGCATGAGCGCCGCCCAGTCGAAGTAGTTCGTCTTCGTCAAGGTCGGGAATGAGCCGCTGCCACTGATCTCCTTGGTGACTCGGTGGATCACCAATCCGCGCTCGGTGCTTCCGCTACCTCCACCACCGCTCCCCGATGGCGGTGTGGACTCCTCCCGAGTCCGCCGTGGTGGTGACGAAGAGCGTCGTCGCGGCATCGTCGCCTACTCCCAGGTGCGGTGGCTCTGATACCAATTGTTCCGACAATTGCCGGAGTTGCTCCGCCCGCCGGAGCTTCACTTGGTTCACCTGCAGCCACGCACGAACACAGAGACAAGAGAGAACACAGGGAGATGCTATTTTGGCGCAGCAACTGCTAATTTTCTGTTATTGCTTATCACTTTAAATAGACAACAAAACATGCAAAGAAACTAACAATCCCACGATCATGCGCACTATGCGGCATGCACATAACAGGCTGTGCCATCCCACAGAACTCAGTTCATGCCGTGCGACACGGACGGAGAGTGACTGCTTCAAACAAACGACGCGCCCAGAATAACCTTTGGGCTCACAACGGAAAAACTTTGACAGACTCTTGCAAAAAACAGCAGATAACATATGTGAACAAAACCTGGGATTACTTGTCAGTTTCTACCTAATCTACGATGTTGTCACACCAAACCATGCCTCTATGGATGCCATGTAAACGCCATATAAGCATCTACTACCCATGTGGATGCCTTGTTAGCCATTCGAAACCACCTTTGAACCTTTGTTGTTTGATTTAACAAGTTCATTGACTTAGATGTGTGGTTTCATAAATCCAGATGCACCAAAATCGCAAATTTATGTACTTGTAATGCAATCTACCTTTTTTAAAAAGAAGTCCCATAGATTATCTAAGTCACCTTTTTTTTTGCACAAAACCCTCGTAGCTCCTTTTCTTAATTGACTCTGGATCATTTCATTACTTAAGGCTGCCTTGGCCCTTCTATTAATTTCATTGACATATTGATGATTTGACTGCCAACTTAGTACACCAGTATGGAATTAAATGACAAGAGAAAACATGATAGAATAGCACAATATTGATTTTATGCTAAAAATAAAACCAATATTGTGCTATTCTATCACCACAGTCCAATCTTATCTACATGATTTAGAGGAAGATTTTATGCTAAAAGTAACACAATATTGGTTTTTTTCCAATGCAGCACGTTAACCAAAATTTACTTTTAATGGGAAATTTCCCTACAAAACAGCCTAGATGGCATTTACTTACCCTATCAAGCTTGAGTTGGCAATCTTACTGGTGCTGTTAAAGTCTACAACAATCTGTCACCAGGAAGGTCTAAAATAGACAATCTTATGTAGTAAAAAATTAAGCTTGAATACACACAATTAAGTAATAAAGGGGCGAAAATCAACAAAAATAGCTGCTGCGGATTGACTGTACAAAATAAAATTGCTTAGGGAATATATATAGGAATTACATATGAAGTTAATGTTGCTAACATTATTAAGATTATATATATCACATGAAAAATATGACTACAGTGGTTTAGCTATTTTGAATAAACAAAAGGAGTAATTAATCACATATACGCCACCAAAAACATCGTCATTTAGCAATTTTGCCATAGTACTCTAGCTAGAACGATTACCATTCTCATGCTACTGGAAAGCAGTAGAAATTGCATATAGAGATGCCACAACCCACAATTTTCTCAAATACCCAAAGTACCTTTCTAGACCACGCTGCCCTCTGTAACGCCCTCATTTTTGGGAACAGGAACGTTTTACCACCTGCAACAGCCCAGGAGTTCAGTTGCGGATACAAAGTATATCATACCTGCTCACGAACATTTAAAAGAAGTTAGTTTGACTAAAATAAGACATAATGACCAATTTTTAATAACCATACGGGCGTCCAAGCCCAAAACTCAACTTACATACAGAAGAGCTGAAGAAAACTCCACAGGAATGCTTGAGTGCGGTCGTAACCCTAACACGCAATCTTGATTTGCCTTCTTTTCTTCCAGTATCTGTTGGGGGGAAATTTATGCAAGCCTGAGTACTCCAAGCACCGTACTCAGCAAATCATATGGGGAAACACTATATATTTATTTGCCAGGATTCTCAAGAGAAGGGTGTATAGCTGTTTTATTAGGAGGTGGATGCACTTTTATTTGCAAACAAATAAAGTTTAAAACATTTCTCCTTAAGATCAGGGGTTTTCTTTTATCAGATAAAGTTTCATCATTACTCAAATTAACAACATCAAAAACACTACTTATGCCTTGTTGTCGGAATCACCCACTTAACACAGCTTCATTAACCGGAAGCATGGCGTATTCGAATACTATTTATTTCACTCTGCAGAGCTGCCCTGCTTTACCCACAAGATCTCTTAATCCCATGTCTGGTCTTAAGAAAACAATACTTTTCACTGCTCAATTCTTTATATAGTCTCCACCTAGCAGGCCTCCCAATAAGCTCAGGCAACTCTTGACTTATCTTAGTCTACTATTGTGCGGTTCACATAACACATAATCGAAGTTCAGATCGATTGTTTAGATTGTTCACAAAGAATAACCAACCTCCATACGGCCCTGCTTAATCCCTTCCTTATGGACTCGCACTTTGCTTCCAACTGCATTGTAGAGATTCAATCGAATTTGAGCAGCTACTAGACCAGGGTTGATATATCAACACTTGTGGTTGGGCGATCACTGTGTCTTTTACTTGGCACAAGGTTCTTGTCCTCATATTTTTCGCCAGGCTAAATCAGCCTTCATCTCCGGGGTTTGGTCGTGACACAACCACATCGTGATGCGTCACATATGCCCTCGCCTGCTTCCTGTGGTTGGTCGTGAGTACAACCACATCGTGATGCCCCACATACTGACCCTCGCCCCGTTTTTCCTAAGGTAAAGTTGTGAGTACAATCACATCGTGATGCCTCACATTCTGACCTTTACCTTAGTACAAGTTTATCTTAGGGTAAAGCGGTGGGCTAAGTCCGATACACGGAGCCCCACAACACCCTTACCCTAATCTGTACTCCGGCATCACCAGCCTAGGGTACGGTGTCCCATACCACCCTACCCTAGCTCTGGGTTTCCAAATCTACCGGCCCATGTCCAAAGTCACTTAGTAGTACAAAATATTGAATGAGATGATCATATGAATATTTGTACATTATTTTAATTCTTACTAAGGTTGTCAAGGTGAATATGGCCATCAATCAAGGCAGGGCATTTTTCAGTGGTAGGAATAACTAAATAGCATGCCATTCTAAACATTTTATTTTAAGCAATTACTATTTCAAAACTATCCATAATGCAAATACATTAAGTAAATAATGTAATTTCATGGGATTCAATATGATAAAAAACATGTGACTTTCCTCCTTTCTGTTGTTCTTGATCTTCTTGACCGGCCTCAATCTTTCTTCGTTTGCCTTTGCAGCTCTTCAATTGACCAACTCACTTGGTCCGTTCACTAGCGCGAAGACGAGGTCAAACAGGTTCCTGCTTTGCGAGATGCAAGCTAGGAACAAAATGCAATTAAAAACAAGGAAGAACATAGAAAGGAATGGGTTGGGTTGGGCTGGGTTGGATTTTAACGATGCTTGGTGGGTTGACACAGCTAGAATTGGATTAGATAGGTTCAGGGCAATTAAAAAGATATACATGCATTGGACAAATTATTGGGAATAGAAGGTAGGCATTTAGAAATGGATGGTCGATCTTTCAATTGGATGAATTTTGGTTTTATCGAGATTTAATTTGGCAAATCGAAGGAATTGGAATTTATTTGGAAATGAATATGGTGGAAGTGTGAATTTGAATTAATAAAACTTGAATTTGAATGAATGGAGGTCAAATTTGAATTCAGTGTTTTAAACTGGTTAAAATGGTGTATTTTTAAATTTTTGGGATTTTTGGGAATTTTCTGGATTTTCTGGGATTTTTAATGATTTTTTTCTAAATTTTTAATATGGGTGAACAATAATCTACAGTGCTGGGCTAGCCCATTGTGAACAGTGCAGCCCGGCCGGGTTTTCAAAACCCAAGCGGCGGGAGGGGCCGGCCATTCGGCCCAGTGGCGTGCGGCCGAGAGGGCCCAGACGCGCTCGCGCGCGCTCGCCCGATGGGCGACACGCGGGCAACGCCGGTGGCCCTGATGCGCGAGAAGCGGACGGTCGGATGGGAAGGCGGCAACGGAGCCAGCGACCGAGATGCGACCACGTCGCTCTCCCAGGATCGTCTTTTACCTCCAACCGTCTCTCTCTCGGAGAAAAACAGAGTTAGCTTCTCCGCTGCGATTCGGCATTAGCGGAGCTTTCCGGTGAGGGTGGGAGGTATGGACGGTTTCATGAGACCACGGTGGTTCCATTTTTGGGTTTTGGAGAGCTTGGAGATGGATGGTAGCGGCTGGCGGCAGGAGAGATGTTTGCGGGCCTTAAAACAAAATTAGGGTTTTCCACGGGTTCTCTGGCGAGGTTGGCGGTGGTTTACCCATCTAGGGTTCACAAGAAACACAAGGGTAGCTTTGACTTGGGTTGAGGAGCTTCCTATAGAGCTGTCCACGGAGAGGTGTTTTCAACCGGCGGTGGACTTCGTCGGTAGAGCTCCACGGAAATGCTAACATGAAATTGAGCTTGGTTTCATGATTGTGGTGTCCCGTAGATGCTATGACAGAAAGTAATTGAATTATGAAGGTCGGAATCAGAGAATTGGGCGAGCGGCTTACCGGGCTCAGGGGCGACGATTGCCGGCGATAGGAGTGATGGGAGTCCAATCGGCTGTGGGTGAAGGTTTGTAGGGATGCCAGAAGACTCTAGGTAGAGGAATTGAGCTCTTATGAGCGGCGTGCGACAGTAACCATGGTGAGGTATTTTCGGGTGCGCTGTTCTCACGCCGAGCAGGGAAGGGGAAGGCACTGGAGAGGCATAAGGATTGTGAGGGGGAGCTGGCTCTGTGCTTCTGCTAATCCCCTGCCCGCAGTTGGATTCTCTGTGAGGAGAGGCCGCAAGACGGGTGCGAGGTCTGAGGCGGCGGTTGCGGCCGCGTAGGCGAGGCGTGTTGCACGAGGAGGGAGCAGTAAGTCATGCGGCTGACCGTGGACACGGCACGGGGTGACGTCGTGCGAGGGGGCAGTGGCGCCAAAATATCCCACGCGGTGGTGGCGAAGTGAGCGGCGGCCGAGGCATAGAGGCAGGGGTGGCGTACGCGCGGGGAAAGCGCCAGAGAGAAGAGAAGGCGTATTTGCCAAAAAGGGAAGGCGTAATTTCATTGAGACTTGCCAAATTGGGAAAGAAATCAAATTAAATCAAAATTCACAAAATTTTCAAAAAGTTCAAAAATTTGGGGTGTTTCACCCTCCGTCGACGTCCAAGAGCTACGTCGCGTGTGGCCAATGGTGTGCAGCGTAGCGCTCGCAATCCACTCGACAAAATGCCTCAGTAGCCCAAATTTCTCTCTGTTTTCCTACAAATTTTGGAAGGGCACAATGGTCATTTGCACTCGGTCAAATCCCATTACTCTTGTTAGAATGGCATAAAAGCCGTGATTCTCACATTTTTGCAGTGAGTGACACTATACGAATTATTGCTTTTGGAGTGGCAAATTGAGCAATGAACATCCTAATGGCAAATATGTGACTGTCTACTTTTACCATGTCTGACCTTAATTAGGTGTCGACATATCAAAGTGTTTGGTTTATTGCTATTATATACTTTGAGTCACCCAACTTTACCACAGTAGGTGTCATATATATAGATTCTTACCAACCTATATCATTTATGTAGTCTCTTACTTTAGTTCTTTACCGGTAGATCTGGCGACTGATCTGACCACTATAACATGCTGAGTTAGCTTCAAACTAGACAAAAAAATTGACTGTGCAAACATGATATAATATAAGGTGGGGAGTGACTATTGCACAGCGACTGTTTTTTCTCTTCATCTTCAGTCACTTTTTACACTGTAATTTTAGGTGACTTAGAGTGCAATTTCAAGAAGGGGTGAATTAGTATATTGCAACTTTAGGTAACTGAAAGTACAATTTTAGGTGACTAATTGTGCAATAGTAAAACCGTATAAGGTGTGTTTAGTTGCTCTAATTTTTTTGTTGGCTAGAACGAGTTTGCTGGGCTTAGATGCGTGCGTGCAAATTTCCTCTTTCAACTTGGGTTTGTACGAGTTGTTGGCCCTGGTTGCGTTCCTCAAGAGCTAGGCTCGCTTAATGCGTACTAAAGGGTTGATTAGTGCATATCAAGAAGTATTAGCTCATGTTAACGTGAATTAAGCGTCGATAAGGTGGAATTAAGCGTCATTAAGGCGAACTAAGGGTGGTAATCAAAGTATACTAAGATAGTTAAAAAAGTGTGCTACGATAATAATTATATAAACGTGGCTAATATCCTTCCATCTCACATCAGGAATCTCAGCTAAGCCCGTATCATCTCACAGAACGCACCTCGCTAGCCATTCTATTATTATCTCAAATCTGGCAGCCTAGTTGCCTTTTCCAGCCAGGCTATCCTATGAGCATGCGAGTAAACACACATTTACCCGTCATGGAAACCATGCATGCATGCTCGTGCTCACAAGCCTGCATGCTCCTCGTGCTCACAAGCCACAAATGCCGGACTAACAAACAAATTGAACGATTTTTTTATCACTGTTGCAAAACGAAACGACTTATAGATTTCTGATTGTTCATATGAATACTTGTAGAAATAAAAATGATAAGGCACAGTCTCGATGATCTGAAGAGAGTGCAAACGGGGCAGGCAGCACATGTAGACGGCAGCCTAGCCCAGGCCAAAGCGAGCCACTTTATCGCCCTTTACACCGGGGAGGCGCTACGCGGAAGGGATGAGAGTGGCGTCGTGGCGAGCCATCACGTTCCAGCAATGATGGGCGCCTGATTAACGACAGCAGCATCGCTCGGCCGCGCGCGGCGGCAGCGCAGGCTGGAGCTGTCGCCGCCCGAGCGGAGGGAGCGAGGCTCGGTCGACAGAGCAGAGCAGGGCCGGCCGCGATCGATCGACTTTTTGCGCGTCCAATCGCCGGAAAGGAAAGAAAGCGAGCAGGGCAGGGCAGCGCAGCGCGCGCCTTTTGGGGATCCGCGCCCGGGGCAGGGGCGGAGGCCTGGGCCCCGCGCCGCGGGACGGCCGCCCGCTGCTGGCTGGCTTCCATCCGTCCCTGTCAGCTCTGACGCTTTCGGACGGATCCACGTGCGCGTGTGTCCCTCGTCTCTCTCTCTCTCTTGTACTCGTGGCATGGGTAGCAGGCCAGCAGCAGCCGGCGCTTTGGAATCCATAGTATATAGGGTCTGTTTTCCATTCTTTTCTCATGACTGTAGTTTACAGGTTTTAGTTGAAATTTTTAAATTTTATATTATTTATGATAGAGATTATGGCAAAAAAATATCCGTTTGTGATTTTGACTAATATAGATATTAGTTTTAACATATACTATAATTAATTTGTAGACCCTATCTTAAGAAAATACTTTGTTTAAAAGTTAGACACTCTAGCAAAAGCCAAAAGCTATTTTAGAAACCGCAAAGAACATGCCCATATCATTTTACTTTGTTTTAAATGTCTCCTGGACACATGATTTTACTCCCTCTGTTCTTTTTTACCTGATGTTTTTTATTTTTCACGGTTTTCGAGATGCGACTTCGACCGTTATTTTTACAACTTTACACTAAGATATACTAGTAAAATTATAATATTATGAAAGTATTTTTAACGACAAATCTAATGATGTAACTTTCGTATAGTCAATCAAGGTAATTTTGAGTCGGCCAAACTTTAAAAGATTTGGCGGCATGAATTCTAGTAAGTCAAATAAAAAAGAATGGAGGGAATACAAATTTAGTTTCTTCATAACCACATTAGCAGCTGCAAATGACATATATCATCTGTTGCACTTGTCCATCAAGGTAGGTTGCTATCGAGCTTGCCGAGCTCTTGGTAGGTCGCTTATAGTGCTGGTCGTGGTGCTTGCCACCTACCGCGATGGATGAGCGTGACAAGCAACACGTGTCGTGTACTATTATTATTGGGTCACGAAGAGAATCAGATTTATAAAATTATGTATGCGAGAGCCTGATCTATTTAAAAAATGGCTACAACACTATATAGGACATATAGCTTCATAGATTTGCTCGGTTCACTTTTGTTCTTTTCGCCATTTTCGAGGCTGATGACTTCATTTGGCTGCAATCTAGTGCGTCCGTTCATTTATGCTCGCCCCCCGTGCGCAAGTAATGCAGGGTGCATCCGCACCAGAGGCTACCACGATATGGCGGTTCAAAGAGAGAACATCTCTACTGTTTTTTTTCTGGTCCTACATTATTCTTATTTATACCTGAGACTAAAATTTTACACCTAGAGCCCTAACAACAAAAATAAATTGCACAACAACCCACCTAAAACACTGGCCCCACAGAGATGGAGACGTGGGTGGGGCCCACAAGAAACGTGTTCCAAGGAGCACAGTTTGCTCCAATCCGTGCCTTCTTTGATTCGGGCTCACGCTTGCCAGTGAGCGCATTGCATCTCCTACAAGCTGCCTGACATATCGGCTGGGTTCCTTTCAATTTAAAGTTAAATTATATTTATATTATCTATAATAACTAATTTTTAAACGATATATTTTTAAGACAGATTTAATAGAAATATTGTAGTAAAAAGTGTATTGAGTTCAACTGTACCAGTTAAAATTGTATACGACTATTTTTCTCCGTGTACTGCCTCTCACGAATAATCAGAATTCGAATATTTAAGCCATAAGTTATAAACCACCAGCCCCAAAAAACCGACCCATATGCAAGCTATCGCTTTCCTCGCTCTCCCCTCTATGGTGGCATCTGAGACCACGTGGAGCTGCGAGGCTATTAGACATGTTGGAGAACCGTAAATGCCCTTAGGTGTTGCAATAGGCCCACTTATTTCGGATTCAGCTTCTATCTTTTGGTTTGTAGTTCATTATTCCTTAATTTCATTTTTTTCTTGCTTTTTGGTATTTTTAGGATTTTTTGACTTTTTTCCCGCATTCATTTGTAGTACATTATTCATTAATTTCATTTTCTCTTGCCTTTTGGTCTTTTTTAGGCTTTTTTGACTTTTCTTTTTTTCGTATTCATATGTATTGTCGCTAACATGTTTTTTATCTTTTAAAAAATTTAATTACGCTAAGAAGGCACCAGCAGTTACGATGCAAAATAAACTAGTTACAGTGTAAAAAACAAAAGACGACTTATATAAACCGAACTGATCACAGCCTAGATGTCTTCAAGCACGACTAATCCTAATTGTTGTTGAATCCACATTAGTCGTGTTATGATATTATTGAATCACATTGCTTCTATAGAGACTGCAATAAGGAATGGTTGCAGAGATTTGCCCATTGTGGCTTCTGACTTTTGCCAACAGATAACCTATTAAACAAACCTCGAAAATGACTGAAGGTCTCATCCTTTGAAGCTAAGAAAATACCCAAGAAAATCTCGAGAAGTCATTAACCACGACAAGAACATACCACTTCCCACTAGCCGATTGCACTCTAGCTGGACCAACAGTGTCCATATGAAGAAGTTGTCCTGGTGCATCGGTCAAAATCACAGTGACTAGGGGATGACAAGCAGCAACCATCTTGCCATGGCGGCAAGAAGCGCAAACTAAGTCTTTGACCATCTTGAGTTTGGCCAGACCATGTATGAGACCGTGGCCGCTAACTCGAGTCAAATGATCAAAACCAATGTGACCAAGTCTCCTATATCAGAAAGAAAGATCACGGGACTTTGAAGCAACTAAGCACCTGAGAGAATCACTAGAAGACTCGACGAAATCAGCACGAAAGATTCTCCCAAATTTAGAAACCTCGCAAACAAAACTCCCCGAAGAATCAAGAATTTTACAAGTATTTTTCTTAAAACTTACCTCGAAATCGTCATCAGTAAGCTGAGAAACAGATAACAGATTATAACGCAGCTTACTTACTAAGGCAACATCCTTAAGAATAAAAGAATCATTAATGCGCACAGTACCTTTAGCGATGACTCGACCAGAAGAGGCGTCTCCGAAGGCGATCTTCTCATCACCTGGAGCACGGACTAGTGAAGAGAACCAACGAGAGTCTCCGATCATGTGTTGAGAACAACCGGAGTCAAAAAGCCAAACCTCTCCCTTTCCAGCCCGGTGAACCTGAGTCAACAAGAGAACAACATCTATGACTCAGTACTGGGGTAAATAAAAATAGATTTAGGAACCCAGTACTGAGTCACGCGATGAGCAGAAGAAGCAGTCACAGACACAAACAACAGACATCTAGCTACCCTATGCTCTCCGCCTCTCACAAACTCAAAAGGTCAGGATGCAGACCTAAATCCTTTGCTGTGTCTGACCGCTATTGAGGAGCGGGTCTAACCAACAACAATATATTTATCACGCCGTAGATAACTATATTGACAGGGAAAACGAGATCTATCCTTAGGATGGCGGATATCCTGACTAGAAGCAACTCGAGGACCAAAAACAGAAGGAGTAGGAAAACCAAGTCCTCGACGCTGCCTAAACACGTTAGAAGAGTTATCTGTGACTTTGGACCTCGTGATGGTGTTAGGAGCACTCCGAGTCTGGGACTGACTCTGAATGTGCCTAAGAGCACAAACACGGTCTCTTTGCGCGATCTTGGCACGCCTAAAACACCTCTCAATACCATGTCCATCCTTCTGACAAAAGGTACAGTGATACTTGAAATTCTGGGAGGTCAAAGCAACAGGTGGTACACTCTTACTGTCAGAAATGCCCTGGACAAAGCTCGTAGATTTAAACTCAATTTTCTTGTATTCGGGTGCAACCTCAATCACACCTGCTGCTATAGGTCTAAGAACAGCAGGCGGATGTTTCCTTACATACTCTAAAAATCATATCCTAGACCTTGATTGAACTTGCAAATCTTGGATTTGTCTAGAATAAGATTAAGCTTTTTCTTGCCTTCAACAAATTTTTCAAGAGTGTTCATGAGTTACTCACACTCCCAAAAAAGAGAGACACAAGAAGAATAGGGAAGGGGAGAAGATTAGAACCAGAAGGAGAGGAAGAGGAACCAGAAGCAAAAGATCGAACAACACATGCATATCTCTCTTTGTGCACGGCCACCTCAATCTTGAGGATTTCACAAGGCGCACAGGGGCAGTTTTAATCCTAGCCGTCAGGTTCTCATGACTCTTCCTAAAGGTCTCTAGATTTTCTTAGATTTCTCCCCCACTTCAGCACAGAAGGAACAAGAAAATTGTGGCTTATCTAGTAGATTCTTAGTTAGCTTTACATATTTATCATCCAATGCAATCAATTCAGATTTTAGTTTTTCACAATTATTGCATGGCGAGCTAACAGGTGCCTTAGAAGCATATTGAGCCATTTTCTTATTGTGATCAACCATGTCTTGAAATTGTTTGGAAATAAATTCAAGTTCAGTAGTCATGTTTAGGGCAGTTGGCATAAGAAGCAACAGGTTCAAGCAAAACGGCCTGTATTTCGGCAATTTTATGATCTGCCTTCTTTAAGTTAATCTTCAAGTTATTACAACTCTCACAAATTTCAGGTAAATCAAGAAGCATGGTATATAGACCTCTAAACGCATTGTTCTTATCCTCACATGAGGTGCAGAAAGTAGTCTAAACAACATCAGATGAAAGAGAAGCTACCCTAGTCATCTATATGAGAGACCATGTGGTGATCATCCCGTTGAGAATGATGAGTAATTGACATCGGTTTAGGAAAAGTCGAGTTTGAGTCGGTTTGTTCAGACCTAGACGTTGCGTGGCGTAACGGGCTCGGTCGGACTTGGTCGAACCTAGTCGTATGGGTTTAGGTTGCATATTCTGATGACTCGACAGGTTTGATCTCTATTTACGCTTTCATGTATCGAGCGGTGCTATTTGACGTGTTTCTTGTGCGTGGATTGCGGGACGCCGAGGCGAGTCGTGGCGAGACACAAGGTGACCGGACTAGGCGCAGGTGGCGCTGAGGTTAGAACGGTCGTGATGTGTCGAAGATGACGTGGACTCGAGGTGGTTGCGAGGCGCGGCGAGGCAAGGAGCGCGAAGCTTCCGGAAGGTGCGGGAGGGCGAAACGGAATTTCGCAAAGCTGCACAAGCGGGAGCGGGCTCCGTTGGATTTAGCGGGCGTAACGGGGCGGAGACCCGTTAGCCAAGGCTATAAATAGAGGAGAGGGGCTGCATTATGAAAATTATTGCTTCCTATTTTCAGTTCTAGTCTACACTCAGATGCAATTCTTAGCTCTCGACTACTTTCAGTCTTTTCGTTTTTCAGCTAGCAGAGAGTTGAGATTTTTGTAAATACTTTGGGGGCGATATTTAAAAGGCACCATTCATCCCCCTCTGTTGTCATTTCCGATCCTACAATTGGTATCAGAGCCGGTTAGCTCTTTTCTATAGATCTTAATCGGTCTGTGAGCCATGGCAACGGACAAGTACTCGACCAAGCCCCCGATCTTCGATGGGATGGACTATCCCTTCTGGAAGAGTCAGATGAAGACCTACATCCAGGCTCGAGGCCACGCCAACCGGGCGAAAGGTCAAGGTTCGGTTCTTTGTTCTGCCGATGAGGACGCCAATGCCTAAACATGGTCGACGTTGAGGCAAACGCTAAGGCAAGGAACATCATAACCTGTGGCTCGAGTCGTAGTGAGTTTGACCGCATATCTCATCTTCCGTCCGCCTTCGATATTTGGGCGACCCTCAATGCTTACCATGAGGGCACCACCCAAATAAAGACGGTGCGACAGACCGATTCAAGCGAGATTACAACAAGTTTGAAATGCTGTTGGCGAGTTCCTTGATGAGTGTTTTGCGCGTTTTCACAAGATCTTGAGCAACCTCCGAGCGGTCGGTCTCACGCACTCGACTCGAACAACGCCGCCGATGCTCACCGCACTCGATCTGCGTGTTTGGGAGATGAAAGTGACCACCATCAAAGACACGACAGACCTCTCGACCCTGACTCTTGACGCGCTGTACTCGCGCCTCAAGACTCACGAGATTGACGTTGTCTCTCGTAGGTCGAAGTCATAGTCGATGGCCTTGGTCACCGATCCCGTTTCTTCTTCGGGCCCCTCTTCTGATTCACTTGGTGGGTTCTTCCTAGCTGCTCTCTGTGACGTAACTGATGATCAGTTAGAACAGCTAGAGGATGAACAGCTGGCCCTCCTAGCTCGGAAGTTCTCCCATGCTTACAAGAGGAGGAGGGACAGAAAGAGAGGCGGACCAGTCATCTGCTTCGAGTGTGGTGGCCCCAACCACATTCGAGCGAACCGCCCAAACCGGAGAAGGGAAGGCGACTTCATGGTTCGAGCAAGAATGACTACACCGATAAGAACCGCAACAAAAAGACTCAAGACACCCACAAGGCAAGAAGAAGTTCGCGACTTGGGATGGCCAAGAAGTTGTTTCAGCGTCCTCACGCGCTCGACGACCTCGACCTCGCCGAGGTGGAGGGATGGAGCGACGACGACAGACGGGTGATCAAGACCCCAAAAGCGGCGACGACTTCTCGGCATGTGCTTCATGGCCCTCGAGGGCGAATCGAGCGACAATGAGTCAGCATCTCGACTCGACGAGGTGAGCCCTACTTATGACCAAATTTTAATGATGCTTTCCTTAAGCTAGGTAGATTTCATGCCAAATCTAGGGCTAGGCGTCTTTGAGTTGGAGAAGGAAGTAGCTAGACTATCACGGGAGCTTACTTCGCCACATCTGCTCCCTCCCGTGATGACTGTGATACATGTTGTGCTTTGATTGATGATATGGAGAAATTAAGGACCTCTCATGCTAGTCGTCTTCCGAGCTTGATTTGATTAAGGTGGAGAACATTAGTCTTCACGAGCTTGAGATGAGTAGGGTAGCTCTGCTTCATCTTCTCTCGTTGAGACTATTTCTTGCACCTCATGTGAGGATAAGGATAATGCTTTTAGAGGTCTTTATACATTGCTTCTCGATCTGCCCGAGATTGTGAAAGTTGTAACAATTTGAAGATGAACCTAAAACGGGCAGATCATAATATTGCTGAATTGCGTGCTTCCCTGTTAGAGCCTATTGTTTCTTGTACCAACTGTCCTAAATTAACCTTTGAGCTTGAATCGGTTTCTAAGCAATTTCAAGAGATGATTGATCATAACAAGAAAATGGCTCAATTTGCTACTAAGGATCCTGTTAGCTCACCATGCAATAGTTGTAATAAACTAAAATCAATTGATTGCATTGGATGAAAATGTGAAGCTAACTAAGGACCTTCTAGAAAATCACATCCTTCTTGTGCTTTCAGGTCAAGTATTGGAAAAGGATAAGGACATTGTAGAGACGTTTAGGAAGAGTTACGAGAACCAAATGGCTAGGATTAGGGCTGCCCCTGTGTCTGCGAAGCCCTCAAGGTTGAGGTGGCGTGCATAAGGAGAAATATGCACGTGCTATTCGCTCTTCTGCTATTGGTTCTTCTCCTTCCTCTCCTCCTGCTGTCTCTTCTTCTTCTCCTTGCTCTTCTTGCACCTCTCTTTCGGGAGTGTCGCACCTTATGAACACTCTCGAGAAATTTGTAGGAGGCAAGAAGAAACTCAATCTTATTCTAGACCAATCAAAGATTTGCAAGTTCAAACAGGGTCTAGGATATGATCTCCGTGTGGATGTGAGGAAGCATCCACCTGTCGTGCTCAGACCCGTAGCCGCATGTGTGATTGAGGTCAAGCCCAAGAACAAGAATATTCAATTTAAATCAGTGGGCTTTGTTCAAAGGATTACGACAAAGAAGGTGACTTCACCGCGACTTGACCTCTCGGAAGGTGAAGCCATCTCATGCTACATAGCCTCTCGGAATGGTATCATTGCACCTTCTGTCAGAAGGATGGACATTTGATTGACCATTGCTTCAAGCGCGCCAAGATCGCGCAGAGACCGTCCCGCACTCTTAGGCGATTCGTGGTCGCCCTGCACCTTGAGTTCACCTAAGACCAACACGAGGTCTAGGCTTGCTCTTGTTGGTGGCTTTGGGCAAGATCGAGGACTTGGTTCTTAGAGAAGTTTTTGTTCTCATGCTCCCTCCGGTCGTGACTTCCGCCGCTCGAGGGTAGATCTCGCTTCCTATCGAGATGCCTACCCGCGGTGTGATCGACTTCTTTGCGGTGCGCCGACTCGCTCTTCAGTAGCGATCGGACCAAGAATGCCTTCGTGTCCGCACACGCACCTTCCGCTTTTGAGCGACGGAGAGCGAGGGTAGATAGAGGTCATCGTGCTTCACTACTTCATCTCGCCGACGTGTTACTCAAGATTGGGTGCCAAAATCACCGCTGATTTACCCCAAGATCGAGACTTTACTCTGCTTGACTCGGGTTCGCCGGCGGTGGAAGGGAAAGGTTTGGCTCGAGACTCGGGTGTTCACGACACATGACCAAGATTCACGTTGGTTTTCTTCCCTAGCTCGAGCTTGGTGATGAGACTATCACCTTTGGAGACTCTTCGTCTCGACGCCATCGCCAAAGGTACCTTGTCTTGCGTTAATGACTTATTTGTTTTAAAAGATGTTGCCTTGGTGAGTAAACCGCATTACAATTTGCTTTGGTTTCTCACCACCGATGACGGTTTCGAGGTAAGTTTTAAGAAAACGCCGCAAAATTGTTGATTCTTCGTGTAGTCTGGTTTGCAGGATTTCTCGTTATGGGAGGATCTTTCGTGCTGATTTTATTGAGTCTTCCGTGATCCTCTCCTGTTTGGTTGCTTCGAGTCCCGTGACCTTTCCTTCCGCATAGGAGACCGGTCATATTGGTTTTGATCATTTGACCCGAGTTAGCGGCCACGACCTCATTCGTTGTTTGTCAAACTCAAGATGGTCAAAGATCTAGTTTGTGCTCCTTGCCTAAGACGGCAAGATGGTTGCCGCTTCCCATCCTCCGGTCCACAGATTACTATGACCGATGCACCGTGACATTGCCCATATGGACACAGTTGGACCGGCTCGAGTGCGATCTGCAGTGGGAAGTGGTATGTCCTTGTCGTGGTCGATGACTTCTCGAGGTACTCTTGGGTGTTTTTCTTAGGCTCGAAGGATGAGACGTTTACACATTTCAGAGGTCTTTTCAAGAGGCTTTCTGCTGAGCTTAGGGTGCCTCACGAGCGATCCGCAGGACAATGGCACGGAGTTCAAGAATTCCTACTTTGAGAGTTCTGCGTTGAGACAGTGTAGAGCACCGTTCTCTTCTCCGCACGTCCCACGCCAGAATGGCGTCGTGGAGAGGAAGAATCGCACCTTGGTCGAGATGGCCGGACGATGCTCGATGAATACTCTACACCACGAATGTTTTGGTCGAGGCTATAGCTACGCGTGCCATGTTTCAAATCGAGTTTTTTCGAGGGCACACTTGCACCGCACTTCTTATGAGCTGAGATATGGGCGAAAGCCCAGCGTCTCTCATTTTCGTGTGTTTGGTTGCAAGTGCTTTATCTTGAAGTCTGGGAACCTAGACAAGTTCGAGTCACGTTCTTGTGATGGGATCTTTCTAGGCTACTCGACTTCTTCGCGGGCTTATAGGGTCTGGAACTGCGAGTCTAGCAAAATGGTAGAGACCTGTGAGGTGACCTTCGATGAGGCCAGTCCAGGGACTAGGCCCGATATCTCAGGTTCTTTAGAGCAGTCTGAGACCATCTTTGTGGATGATGAGGACGATGGAGACAAGGGTTGTGATATGACGATGGCCCGATCTTCTGAAAGGTACTGATAAATCGATTGTGGAGATCTCGACGTTGATGATCCAAAGGTTCTGACCAAAACAGATCAAACCCCTTGCAATCACTACACCACTGCTCCGTTGGTTATCAACCGTGCCGAACACGGTTGACCTCGCCAAGAAGGCTATCTGCTGCAAGCGAATCGAGAACACAAGCAAGAGAGTTTAAGACGCAATATGAAATTGTATTGCGAATAAAGTTTGAGTTCACAAGTGGGGTTTCTCAACCGAACATGCGTGAAACCGCTAAGCGAGAATAATCTTGAAGAAAACCCAAGGAAAACTAGAGGGGTGTGACCTCCTTAAATAGGGAAGGTGGAAGCCACACTTATCTAATGAAAAGGGAGGTGTACTATTCGAAATTACTGTTCATGCGGCCGTACTACTGTTCACATGAACAGTACCAGCCCAAATAGTCTAAGTTACAAGGCCCTCGGCCCACTTTGACTCGGACTGAAAAAGTGATGTGACTTGTTTTGCAGTTTTTGATCTGCTCGGATGGAATTTGGAGGTGAGACCAGATCCATCTGAAAGTAGACTTCAAGAGCTTTCCAACGAGTACTCACGGGCCCCAAGAAGCCTTCTGGATTAAAAGTTATGGCCGTTTGAAGTAGATGTTTTACGAAGGCCGAATCTGAATCGAACTCGCGAATATGACTTGGATTGCGCTGACGGTTCCACTTCTACACTTGAACTCGCGTGGTTCTTCCCCATGGTTCCTAAGGACAATTAAATCATCACAAATATTAAGTAGTATGCCATTCTTTGAAATATTTGTATGCAAACTTAGGAACGCATTCACCTGATGGTTAAGTTGACGTGCTCGCGCTCGAGTCATTGGTCCTTGTATCATAGTTTCAGTTTGTTGAGTTTGTTGTGGAGTTGGCATAGTTGTATCTATTGAAAGGATGTCCTCATCAGGTTGTCTACCCGATCCAGTCCCTCATCCACCCCTTGAGGTGCCATCTTCCACCGCACCTCAAGACGATCAGCCCATGCCTTCTGCCTCCTCTGGAGCTAGTGGCTCTGTTCCTACTTCGTCACCACGAGGTAGAGGCCACTTCTTCATCTCATCCTGGACCTCCTAGACACATTCAAAAAGACCATCATTCTCGAGCAGATTATTGGAGATCTCTTTGAGCGAGTCACTGCTCAAACTGTACATCACTTTTCTGCTCCATTCTACCTTTGTTGCCTCCTTCGAGCCCAAAGACGTTTGTCATGCTTTATCCGACGAGTCTTGGATCAATGCCATGCATGAGGAGTCGGAGAGTTTCGAAGAAACAAGGTGCGGACGCTTGTTGAGCCCCTCGAGATCACAATATCATTGGAACCAAATGGGTGTTCAAGAACAAGCAAAGTGAGGTGGGGTAGTCATTCAAACAAGGCTAGGCGGTTGTTCGTGAGGTACTCCTGTGTTGAGGGTCTAGACTTCGAGGAGACCTTTGCGCTGTAGCTAGACTTGAGGCCATTAGAATTTCGCCACCTTGCGCTTCTAAGGGTTTCAAGCTCTACCGATTGGATGTCAAGAGTGCCTTTCTCAATGGCTTCATTGAGGAAGAAGTCTATGTGAGATGACCTCTAGGTTTCGAGAACCCCAAATACCCTAATCATGTCTACAAGCTTTCCAAAGTGTTTGTATGGACTTAAGCGAGCCCCTAGAGCTTGGTATGAAAGGCTTAAGTCCTATCTGTTGAGGCATGATTTCGAGATGGGTAAAGTTGACAAGACCTTGTTCATTCACCGGCCATAATGACTTTCTCGTCGCCCAAATTTATGTCGATGACATCATCTTTGTGACTCTTCTTATGCTCTAGTTTCACGTTCTCGGATGTCATGAGCACCGAGTTTGAGATGAGCATGATGGGTGAGTTGACTTTCTTC
This sequence comes from Bonia amplexicaulis, assembly GCA_036346245.1. NCBI lineage: Eukaryota > Viridiplantae > Streptophyta > Magnoliopsida > Poales > Poaceae > Bonia > Bonia amplexicaulis. The sequence continues at coordinate 6,616,688 of CM070768.1, forward strand.
CTTGGCTTCTAGATCAAGCTGACACTGGAGGGTACCTTCTTGCATCAAGGCAAGTACACTCGAGACCTCCGAGACGCTTTGACATGAGTGATGGAAAGCGGTGTTAACTCGATGGCTTCTCTGACTTCTCTTGACCCGAGATGAGGATGGCGAGTCGGTTGATCGAAGGAGTATCGCAGCATGATTGGCTCTCTTGTACCTCACCGCTCGAGACCGGACATACACTTCTCCATGTGTCTTTGTGCCCGGTTTGAGCTTCTCCTCGCGATCTCACCGCCAAAGTGAAGCGCATCTTCGATACCTTCGAGCTACCATTGACTATGGTATCGGTACTCTTCCTCCTCCTGCTCTATCCCTTAGAGCCTTTTCGGATGCGCACTTTCTTGGTGTAGGATCGATAGGAAGAGCACTTCGCACCGCCGGTTCATTGGCACTTCTCTCATTTCCGGTCCTCGAGGAAGCATCCTGTTGCACACCCACCGCCAGCCGAGTATGTTGTTGCAGCCCATTGTCGTAGCTGTGTCCTTTGATGGTCTCGACTCTGCGGGACTTTGTTAGCTATTGACCGTGTTCCGCTCTTTTGCGATAACATCGTCTGCGATTAGCATTGCCAAGAACCCATGCGGCACTCTCGGACCAAACACATCGATATCGATATCATTTTCTTCGAGACCATGTAGAGAAGGGTGACATCGTGCTTGGCCAGGAGAGTGACCACCGGTGGCCGATATCTTCACCAAGCCTTTGGATAGCACGAGGTTTTCGACTCACGGGAGACCTTGGGGTGGTTTGTCCTTATGGACTGTTGTGAGGGGAGCTTTGGGCTTTACTGCTTTATCATATTATTTATGCTTCTGTATCCTTACTGTTGCATTGCATCTGACGTTCATTGGGTTTAGTCCTTCTAGCATAGGTTAGAGTGTATCTCTTGCTGAGTTGCTTAGACTTCTTGCTCTTATCTTGTGCTTTCGGGATAGTGTTTCTTATCTCACTAGGTTGAGCTTACTCACTTCTTGTAGGTTCTAGCGAGGGTTGGGCCACCCTGCAGGGTGGCACGTGTTTGCTCTCTAGTGTGTGTTTTCTCGTTAGCTGATAGTCCTGGAGTCATATGGGGTAGATGAGAGTCAGTCTGAGCCATAGTATCCTCTATATCTTATCTATGCTTTAAGGACTGCCTTCTTTGGTTTCTTTGCCAGCTTCTCGTTTCTATTGCTTTGGTTCAAGGGGAGTTCATTTGGGAGCTTCTGGAGCTTAATATTGACATAATTCAACTTGAACTAAAAGTTGCATCACATGTTAATGGGGAGCTGGATTTTCTTACATTTTAGCATTTTGCATTGTAAGATAACTACATGGAGCCTTGATTATTATCCTGTTATGACATGTTTACAATGCATTACATCTTGCCATGATATGTGCTTATTTGCTAGATTTATCATGACTTTATATGTGTAGACTAGTCTTTGGCATGCTAAGTTGTTTAAAAAAAAGAACAACTTGAATTAATTCATGTCATGATAGCTCATGAGACTAGTCTGTATTTAGTTATCCTTTTATGATTCATACCATGTCAAATAGGCTGAGTTGAGTCTTGAATCTTCTATTGAGCCTTAGATTGTGCTATGCTAGTTCTTTTATGAAGCATGAGTTAGTTTTTAACTCTCTGTTCTTGAACTACATTCGAATAAGCAAAGATCTCTTTGTGCGAAAAACCGATCTCACCAATTCTTTCTCATGAGGCGCTTGCCATTGCACTCGGCATGAACTCGGGGAGTTTGGATGACCAAGATCATTTCCTTAAACTTCTTGCTTGGAGTGGTCGTATAAGGCTTGAGATCTAGCACATGACTAAAATTTTGGTTGGAAACGACCATGAGTTTCAAAAGGAAAAACAAGTCAATTGTGCAAAATTTGCTTAATTACAACATGATCAAAGTGCTTGAACAAATGATTCATTTTAGGACTTATAGCACTCTAAGTTGGCTCAATTCTAGCTTCTCGGTTCCACTTAGATTATTGACATGGCTTGAATCATCCTTGGATACCTTTAGCTAGACTATGATCTTGGATAACTTGACATGCTAAGAAATTCGACAAATTTTCAGATTATGACTTCTTTGGCTTAACTTGTCTATACATACATCGTCATGATCTCGATAGCTTTCTATGTTGTTATGGCTTGATGTAATCTGTTCTGGTCATTTTGGATAATTCTCATGGCTCTAAATGCTTAGAATAAATAAACTTCAGCCATTTCATCCAAATCATGATATATTCTCTCCTTTGCATCCTTGATGTGTTGATTGCCAAAAGGGGGAGAATAATTTTGGGAGCTTTGAGAAAAACTTGTTCTTTCTTTTGCTCCTTCTGTCGACATGGTCATTAGCTTCTTTTTTCTTCTATGGACCATGTTGGACTCTTCAAATTCTACTTCATGCTTTTTCTGGGTTTGTCAATATACTCATCAAGGGGGAGATTGAGAGACCATGTGGTGGTCATCCCGTTGAGAATGATGAGTAATTGACATCGGTTTAGGAAAAGTCGAGTTTGAGTCGGTTGGTTCGGACCTAGACGTTGCGTGGCGTACATGGGTTTAGGTTGCATATTCTGATGACTCGATAGGTTTGATCTCTATTTACGCTTTCATGTATCGAGCGGTGCTATTTGACGTGTTTCTTGTCTGTGTGACTGCAGGACGTCGAGGCGGAGTCGTGGCGAGACACGAGGTGACCGGACCAGGCGCAGTGGCCGAGGTCGAACGGTCGTGATGTGTCAAGACGACGTGGACTCGAGGTGGTTGCGAGGCGTGCGAGGCAAGGAGCGGAAGCTTCCGGAAGGTGCGGAGGGGCTAAACGGGAATTTCGCAAAGTCGCACAAGGGAGCGGCTCCGTTGATTTAGCGGGCGAACGGGCGGAGACCCGTTAGCCAAGGCTATAAATAGAGGAGAGGGGCTGCATGCCTCCTCATGGCTTCTAGAGAGAATTAGGGTTTCAATTGAGTCAAAAGAGGCTTTAGAAGTTTGTTTGATTTTAAACCTTAGTGGTTGGGAGAGAGCAGGGGTGTAAGGGCTGTCCAGAGTGCTCACAATGCTGGTGTTAGTTGTCTCACGTTGCCTCCTCCTGTGTTCTTGTTTTCTCCAAGTGTTGGCTCATGTGTTCTTGAGAAATAGAGAGGGTTTGAGTAGTGATTCCATGTAATTTCTTTTCTTGTTCAAATGTACAGGCGTATGGGGACTCATCTGTGATCTTTTGTTGATTTGGAAATGAAAAATCTAAAAGTTCTCCCTGTTCTTGTTTCTGTTCCTTCGATGGTTCCTTTTGTGAATTTGTGATATTCTTGTTTTCAGTTTGTTTCTTGTTGGGAAGTCCCAGAATGGGTTGCTATGACATGGGAGATATTCAAAAGCCATTTGGCTAGTTGATCCAAAGAGCAAACCAAGTTTAATTTCAGTTTTGAGATTTTGAGTCTTCTCTGTTCGGTTGGTTCCAATTTCTAGGGTTTTGAGGTTTTTCCTGATTCCCTCTATGAAATGGCTTGAGATTTGGAGTGTAGAGTCTAGTGGGTATTGCTAGTATATCCTCAAAGTTTCGTAAGCAAAGGTTGAAGGATTGAGGAGAAATTTGGATTTTGGTGTTGCCCCTGTATCTTTTCAAGTTTATGCTCAAAACTGAATTTCTTCCTCTCTTGATGAGTTCTTTTGGTCTCTATCTTCTCTTGATGTTTAGATTAAATTATTGTTGTTGTGATCAGAAGAGGATGTCACTTATCCATCAATTTCAGTGATTTTCTGACAACCGCAGATTTCGCCGACCTGCTCAACTACTGACTGTAAGCCTTCGACAATTTTCACCTCTGTAGTTTTCTCGTCAGGTTGGTTCGGTCATATGCTTTTGGTGAAATAGATTTGTATCATTCGAGTGTGATTCGGTGTTGGCCACCAACTCCTCCGCCTCTTTGATTTGGTGTATTTTCCTCCTTCTTACGTGTTCTGCAGCAGAGTGGTAGTCTTGTAGTCTTGGTCCGTGTTTCGACAAATAAACCATAGTATTTCTTGCTCATCCAAATTTCATCCGTCAAGCTTTTCTTCTTGCTCCGTTGATGCACTTCTACGTGATTTGATCTTAGTAAACCTTCTTAGATGAAGTCGGTTTATTTTTAGCAAACCATTTCATTGCTTTGGTTCGCTTCAATTTCGGTTTCACTTGGCTTACTTCTTCGTGTATTTGTCCGTGTGTGGTCATCCAGATGTCTTTTGCTCTCGGCAGCTAGGAAGTTTTATTGCTTCCATTCATTGTCAGCAGCTTGTTTTCAGTAGAACGTGCAGATTTTTCAGCCGCCTGGGCTCATAAATCAGTTTATGTGATTTAGCCCCTGTAAGTCTATTTTAGGTTTGTTTTGTTTCCTGCGTCAGTATTCTTGGTTTCACCTTTGCTGCAGTATCTAAACCTTTCGGCTTGCACTGTTTTTTGTTTATTTTCTGCTACTGCATTATGAAAATTATTGCTTCCTGTTTTCAGTTCTAGTCTGCACTCAGATGCAATTCTTAGCTCTTGACTACTTTCAGTCTTTTCGTTTTTCAGCTAGCAGAGAGTTGAGATTTTTGTAAATACTTTGGGGGCGATATTTAAAAGGCACCATTCACCCCCCTCTGTTGCCATTTCCGATCCTACAATTGGTATCAGAGCCGGTTAGCTCTTTTCTATAAATCTTAATCGGTCTGTGAGCCATGGCAACGGACAAGTACTCGACCATGCCCCCGATCTTCGATGGGATGGACTATCCCTTCTGGAAGAGTCGGATGGAGACCTACATCCGTGCTCGTGGCTACGCCATCGGCGAAGGTCAAGGTTCGGTTTGTTGTTCTCGCCGATGAGGACGCCAATGCGGAAACATGGTCGACGTTGAGGCAAACGCTAAGGCAAGGAACATCATAACCCAGGGCCTGAGTCGTAGTGAGTTTGACCGCATATCTCATCTTTCGTCCGCTTTCGATATTTGGGCGACCCTCAATGCTTACCATGAGGGCACCACCCAAATAAAGAACGTCCTCTGTTTTGCGCATTGAGTTACACCTTGTTGAGCATGTTGATGCTCCGTTGAGGTCGAAATTCTTATGGTTTATGATTATCATATCATTCATAATATGTCATGACATTTGCATTGTGGATGTCGCCGCAATTATCCGCGACTGTACCGGTACATCATTGTACATTACTGTAGTACGATGCATACTCTTATCCTATTGGAAAAGGGTGCAGTGGAGCATATCATGATAGCATTCATATGCATTTAATTGTGGATGGAATAACTGCATTCATATGCCAACTGTTTATAAGGTTTATGAGGTATGACTCGTGGAAGTCTGTGGTGGTTAAAAGATTGTGGACATGAATTGTGGTTGTGGTTGTATAGAAACATAAATGATGATGTATAATTGTTTGTAGTTTGAATAGCCTGTTAAACAGTTTGCTTGCTAAGATTTTTATCTCACCCTTGTTTTTTCCTCCCCCTACAGGTGGTCATTGAGCATGCATGGGAAGGGTAGAGCGGCACTACATTGATGCACTTGGATCATAGATTAATCTATAATAAAAAACGAAGGGATTCTAGTCTTTTGCCTAGCTATCTCGTCATTGATTACTTCAACTTATTAGTGTTAAATTTGTGAACTATTTTTTTGGTTACTATGTTGGAGGTTGATGTTAATTATTGAATTGTTATCATTGTCCCGTTTCCCTTAGTTGATTATGCTTCCGCTTATCCTATCTTGTTTAAGAATTGTTGCCAGTTTATTTTATCATGTAAATTGGCTAGTTGTGGAGTGGTTTTAGTGCATCCCAGGGTAATGTGTGTCCTGGCGTGTTACAATACATCACAATCGTCACGGGAGGAAGCAGATCTAAGTGAAGTAAACTCCTGTGACAAACTCTCTTCCTCCTTCTCTAACTCACCACACTTAGCATTAAACTTTCTTAACTTAAGAAAAGCATCATTGAGCTGGTCGTAGGAAGGACATACCTCATCGAAGTCATTGTAGAGATCATCATCGCGGATGCCGTTCTCGTCGTCCATGAAGCACATGCCGATGAAGCCGTCGCTGTCCTTAGTATCCTTGTGCGGATCATCCTCGCCGTCGTCATCGCTCCATCACTCCATGTCGCTGAAGTCGATGTTGTCGAAAGCGGTAAGGATGCGGTGAAAGAGCTTCTTGGCTTTGGTAGGGTTGCGGTGCTTCTTCTCTTTTCCTTGACCACGAGCTGGGGGCTTCTTGTTGCGGTTCTTGCTGATGTAGTCGTTCTTGCTCACACCGCTGTAGTCATTCTTTCTTTTCTCCAGCTTGAGGCAGTTTGCTCGAATGTGGTTGGGGCCACCACACTCAAAGCAGATCACTGGCCCACTCCTCTTTCTTTCCCTAACTCTCTGGGAACTGCTCAAATTGATTATCACTCAACTCACACAAAGTAGTTAAAGAGAAACCAGAAGCATCATCAGAGGATACCCCAGAAGCAGAACGGGAATCGGTGACCAAGGCCATCGACTGTGACTTCGACTTGCGAGAGACAATGTCAATCTCGGATCTTGAGGCGTGAGTACAACGCATTAAGAGTCAAAGTCGATAAGTCAGTTGTGTCCTTGATGGTGGTCACTTTCATCTCCCAAACCCTAAGATCCAAGGCAGAAAGCATTTGGCGAGCATTGTCCGAGTCTAGGTATGTGAGACCAATAGCTCGAAGGTTGTTCAAAATCTTGTGGAATCTACCAAAGCACTCATCAAAGGACTCACCAATGAGCATCTCAAACTTGTTGTACTCTCGCTTGTATTGGTCCTGTCGGACAGTCTTGATTTGGGTGGTGCCCTCATGGTATGCATCGAGGGTCACCCAAATATCATATGCCGACGAAAGATGAGAGATGCGGTCAAACTCATTTTTGCTAAGACCCTGAATGATGATGTTCTTTGCCTTAGCATTTGCCTCCACATCTGGCGTATTCATCGCTATGATGTGCTCATGGTAGGAACAACAAATCGAGTCTTAACTTTTCTCCAGATTGCATAGCCTTGAGCCTGAATGTAAGACTCCATCCTACTCTTCCAAAAGTGATAGTCGACCCCATCGAAGATAGGAGGTTTGGTGGAATACTTGTCTGTTGCCATGGCTCCAAAGACCGATTAAGATCTATTGGAAAGAGCTAACTGGTCACTGATACCACTTGTAGGACTGAACATGCAAGGGGGGTGAATGGTGCCTTCAAATCCTTCCCAAGTATTCACTTAACCCTTTTTCTTTGATAGCTACAGAGCTATAAAGATTAGAGTTGAAAACCCACAAGAGAACCGAAGAGACTGGACGAATCAGAGCAAGAAAGGCAAGGTGGTCGAAATATGTCAAAGTGGTCGATACTTACAACGTGGTCGGTAGCCAACAGAGGGTCCTATGTCCGACTACTAGACAGAGGCACAACTTGTTCGGAAATCGACTACCGAATAGAAGTCTCGATAGTCGATAACCACTGAGACAAAAAATAACAAGATCAAAAATGGTTGCAGTCAAAACTGATGTAGTCGTAGACAACGTGATCAAATGCCAACAAGTGGATGAACAATCAACATTGTCGTAACCAGTCGGTACTGTGGTCGTTACCAACATGGTCGTTAGCTAACGAGTGGTCGAACAACCAGCATGGTCGAAACCATCAGCAGTGTGGTCGTAACCAATGTGGTCGTAACCAACGTGGTCGCAAGCTAATGAGTGGTCGAATAACCAATGTGGTCAGAACCACTCTGCAACCAAAAAGATCAGCGTGGTCGAAATCAGTGCTATGTTGTTCGGAACTTGACCTTGGTCAAAACCAACGTATTCATAAAGCCGATCGACATTCCAGACTGAGGCTACACCTACTACGACTGCTTCAGTTCAAGTTTCAATAAAAGAGGCAGAGAACTAACAGATCTGAACATGGTCGAAACTGAACATGGTCGAAACATTCTCGGAACAACAGAGGAAAGTCAAGAGGCACACGACCAAAAGATCCAGATTCCGATTAACTTTTGATTCAAGGATCACCTGGTCATGAAACTTTGAACATAGCTGGAATAAGATCTCAAGAGGTTGCTCTAAGTTTTAATTGAAAACTTAGCAAGCAAAAAGAGATCTTTCCACATATTCTCCAAGAATGCACAAAACTGAAGGCGAGAGAGTGAAACGTCTATCAGACTATGGTGTTGGGAGTAGAATAGCCAAGATGGCTTTGAGCATTATTCCCGAACACACAACAAGTCAGCTCTGGGTTAGTACTCGGTAGACGGTGCTACAATACTCGGTCAGTAGTCTGTGCTACAGAACTGGTCAGTGGTTGATGGTGTAGTGACTAGTTGGTGGTTGGTAGTACGATGCTTGTGTTTTGCGAGTGTTCTGTGTGGAGCAATATTAATTCCCGAGTACTTGTGGTTTTTGAGTACTCGTTGAGCTAGCGGTCGTAATGAGTTGTCTAAGGCTGATTTCTGAAAAATGGTAGATTTTATAGTCGCGACTGACCTAGTTGATGTTGATGGAATGTATAAAGGTGTGGTTTGACTGTGTGACTAATGCCGGTCAAGTTAGGAAGAACTTGTGCCGGGAAGAAAGTGCTTTGGTCTTTGCATGTGCAGGTGGGTGTGCAGACGGTTATGGTCAGTGACGAGGAGGACCGGGACTAGGATGGGGAGATCTAATGTCCAGGTGGTCGAGGATGTCACGAGGTGGTCGGGCTCATGCTAGAGAATGTGGAGATGAAAGGTAGTAATGCGTGGACAAGCTACATGAGGTGCTGTCCTAGAGGCATTGACATGTGAGTTGATGATGCGTGGAGAAGTTAGGGAGGTGGGTCCTGGAGGCTTCGAAACATGAGGTGATGATGCGTGATGAGGATACATGAGGTGCTGCCCTAGAGGCTTCATCACGTAATGAGTTAAGAGTTGTGGAAGGAGTCTGTAACTAGAAAGGTTTAGAGATTGTGTAAAACCTGTGTTCAGAAGGGTTTCGGGTCCCTTGTTTTTCGAAAGATATAGAGTTAGGTGTTCGTGTTTGAGATGAAAATGGTTTGGGACATTAGCCTACAAAAGCAAAGAGAGGCTAAGGGTTAACATGTTGTTTTTCGTAGGGCTTCCGAGGAGAAAACTTTTGGAGGTTTTTGAGGGCTTTTGTCAGGAATGCTTTGAAGGGTGTCGGGAGGGCACTTTGTAGCCACATAACATGTTTTAGAAATAAATGATCAGATTTATTCTTGAAATGCTCGTCGGCGGCGTGTTTTTTGGGTGTTGTCTTCTACTTGTTCTTGTTCTAGGCAAAGTTCACGTGGTGAGACAACATCCCTCCGTCGACTTGATCACACGCCGTGTCGTCTATTTGATCGTCGTCAACAGTATCAGTAGGGAGAGCATCGAACGCAAGTGATCAAGAAGTTCTGCTCCGGTGTTGAAGATGATGAGTACATACAAACCGATTGAAGATAAACACCGAGCGAGTAGTCGAAAGAACAGTCGAGTGAGAGTTAAACACCAAATGGTCAAAACCTTCATCGAGCACGTGCAAAGGGTGAAGCGAGCGGTCGAGCATCTTGTGGTCAAAATCCACATATGGTAAGTTAGATTGTTTTTCTTTTGGTTTGAGATTTATTTTCAGGTACCAAGAAGCGGAGGCAATCTTTTACCCCCTCTGATTGCGGTATACTATCCTACAAGTGGTATCAAAGCCAGGATGCAATGGTGTTAGATCGGGATCGGTTCTCAAGTAAGCCACCGTTTTTTGATGGATCAGATTATCTCTTCTGGAAAACACGCATGGAGGTTTTTCTACAAGCACAAGGTAACGCTATTTGGCAAAAAGTTGATAATTCAAATATACTGCCTCCTATTGTTGCTATTGAAAATGCTGCTGATGTTGAAGCTAATGCTAAGGCTATTGCAAGGTTTATGTAGAAACGAGTTTGTCATAATTGCTCATATTAAATCTGCAAATAAAATTTAGACTATTCTAGCTGATTATCATGAATGATCTAAGTCTGTTAAAGGTGTTCATCATATCCAAGTTAAAAAGGAGTATTCTAAATTTGAGACGAAATCTGGAGAATCAGTAGATGCTCTTTTTGATCACTTCAATAAAATTGTTAGTGATTTGCAATCTATTGATGTCACTTATTCTGATTCGGACAATACTCGATAAATTTTAAATTCTTTGGATATGTCTGTTTCGAATGTGTTAGTCACTACTATTAATCATTTTGTTAGCATGGAAACACTCACTTTGAATGATATTTATTCCAAGATGAAAACACACGAGATTGATGTTTTGGTCAGGATAAACAAGTCTAATTCTTTGGATTTAGTGACTAACCAAGCTGATAATTCTTCTAATTCCTCTATTGTCCCTTTGTCTACATTGTGCTCTATTTTAGATGAACAATTAGAGGAGATTCCAGAAGAGCAGCTTGTACTTTTCTCCAACAGGGTGACCAAGGCAATCAATAATATCAGATCAAGATGGAGAGGAGGTCCCGATTAGATACTATGAATGTGGTGAGCAAAACCACATCAAGATAAATTGCCTCAAACTGAGGAGTAATGAGGTCAAGGATGACAAGGCACGAACTCATCTCTCTCAAGTCAAGATTGACCCAAACAAGAAGCGCAATTATCGCATGGTGGCCAACAAAATAATTTCAGTACTTGATGAGATTGATTTGAGTGATGATGATTTTAGAAGCGACTATGAGGACAATGGCAAGAAGGCAATGGAGGTAGACTTCACAGAGATGTGTTTTATGGTAAACAGTGAGGAGCTCAACAATGATGATCTCTACAATGATCCTGGTGAGGTAAAATATTCTTACACAGATTTATCTGGTGCCATGCTTAGATTGATTGAGGAGCTCAAAAAGTATAAAAATAAAATTAAAAGTCATGATTTTTTTGTTGAGAACTTAAATATTGAAATCATTAGACTTAGATGATCTATTCCTAAAGATGATTCTCGTGAAGTCTGTCAAGTCTTATATTCTGAGTTGGAAACTGTTAGATCAGTTAATGCAACTAACCTGGTTCAACTTAGAGATATAACTAATAAATTTAATCAACTAAGAATGCTACATGATTCTTGTGATGTAAAATTAAAACTAACTAATGATGAAATTGAAAAGCTCAAGTCTAATTTATTTACATGTTTAGAGTCAAGTATTTCAAATGCTCATTCTAAATCTTGCTCTAATTGTAAATTGTTAGAAGCTAGACTTAATGCATCTCAAGAATCTATTCAGCAAATGCTTTATAATGAAAACTTGTCTTGCTCAAATTGTCCTAAGTTAAATATTGAAATTAATGTTTTAACTAGGCAATTGAATGATTTTGCTAAAAATGATATATTGGCTCAGTTTAGTGTTTCCAAGGATTTAGTAAATGAACCTATTGATTGCACATCCAATTTCTCACTGGCTAAAGAAAATGAGTACCTTAAGAATACCTTAGAAATATTTTCCTTTGGTAAGAAAATTTGAATATGATTCTAGATCAATTAAGACTCTAGATCAATAAAGACAAGTGTGAAAAATTGTGGTCTAGGATTCAATTTTGTTGAGCATTGCAAGAACAATCCTCCTATGGTAGTTAAGCTTCTAGAACCTGAAAAAATTGCAATAAAATCTGAACCAAAATAAATTATCCTTAAATCTGTCGGTATTGCAAAAGAGTTCTCTACCAAGTGAATGCTTGGAGCAGAAAGATACAACCACTCATCAAGTAAAGTATCAATGCATTCATTGTGGTAGAGATGGTCATTTGGTTCAATTTTGCTTTCGATAAGTGAAGAAAGAAATGAAAGACAGGTTAAAGGAGGGTACTCGATGGAGTCTTGCAAGCCTCTAATTGTTGCTCTGCTCTCTCTAATCAATCGTTTACAGGCTGTCGCTTTGCTCCCTCTAATCAATCGTCTGTAGGTTTGGGATTTTTTTGCAATAGGACCGGTTAGACCAGTTTTTTCCTGTGTCGGACTAGCTTCTCAGGAGACTTTTGACCAGCGTTTTCTGCTCATTTAGAATGGTCAGAGGTCAGACCAGCTTTACGCAGGAGGTCTGATTATTTTCGACCATCGTTTTCCACTCGGTTAGACCATTTAGGGGTCAGACTAGCTTTACCTTAGTAGTCAGATTGTTTTCGACCAGTGATGTCCATGTGATACGGGTTTTGCTGAGGTGGTCAGATTGCCCTGTGGTTGAACGAGCTTCTCAACAACCGTCTGGTTGAAATTTGTCAGATGGTAATGCTTCACTTAAATCTTTATCAACGTTTGTTGTTGCTCCTGTTCGTTGTGTGTCACAGCACTGGATTTCTAAATCTTATTTCACTAACCTCAGTATTGTGAGGTCGACGTTTCCTTTGATGTAAGACCAGCTAATGCGAGTTGGATAATATGTGCTTGATTGTGTTCCAGTCCTTTACATCATTGCTTGACTGGAACGCTTGATGGTTTTTCACTTTCTTTGATGGCTTCCAAGAGATTTTACTTTATGGTTAGACCATGTATAAAAGGTGATGTTGTCCTACGCCTGGTTGAGTTCCTTTTTCAAATTGCTCATTTTCACTGAAAAACCTACTAATTCTTCTTGTTTTGATCTTTTGCGAAGTGAATTGGGCGAGTTGTATCTTTTGGGATTATTCTGAGGAGGTGCTTGCTGTTTAAAAAAATTTAGAAGCTTTGTTTACTATACTTGTCAAATAATTCATCAAGTCCAAGTCATTGGAATCAAATGAGTAGTATAGCACTTTTTATCATATATATTCATATGCTATGTAGCCGTGATCATGACAGGTTGTAATCAATGTGCTATACTTGAACTAAAATATGATATGGTAGAATACTTTAACTAGATTGATATAGATAGCACTTTGCGATATTCATCTAAAAGGATTAGCTTGATTATGAATCTTCATTTAAATTTTGGCTATGAGGCCCGTATGTTTCATATTGCAATCTTTTTATGTTCACTCAAGTTAGCATGTTATATATAAAAAAGAGAATGAGAAGAGTGAAAAGATGTATGCTTCAAGCATGCCATAGTTAAATAAGAAGAAAAAGCACAAAAAGTTCACAAATGAAAAGAAGTATGCTTTAAGCATGCCACCATCTAAAAAAACTATGCTACAAGCATGCCATCATAAAAAGAAGTATGCTACAAGCATGCCACATGTTTAAGAATTAAGTGTGGAGCAATAAGTTGCTATATGAGATTGCCAGCTCGTCTAGACTTGCTTGGAGAGATTGGAGAGATTGAAAAAATTGGAATTTGCTAAAATTGCTTTTCTTGTGTTGAGGGGAGTTTTTTTTTGAGTTTTCTATTTTTTACTATGGTCTTGCTTTCACTGTGAGCCTTCCGTTGTGGTCTCTTGTTTGCAGCTTTGGATTTTTCTTTTCGCAAATTTTCTTATTCAAGAGTTTTGAGGTGTTGTTAATGTATTCATCGTGGGAGAGATTGTTAGACCATATGGTTTGGTCGTAAATTTAGTGGTGATGAATATTGATATTTGGGTTGCACTGAAATTTGCGTTTGAGAAAGATTTGGTCGATGCACTATTGTTGTTGGAGTTTTCAGCATAGCGAACAACCACGGTAGAAGAGTAAGGTCTAATGACCACGACAGATGACCAAGGCAATCGACCACAGCAGGTCAATCACGGTAGAACGACTACGGTTGGTGGTTAGCAGGCTTCGATCATAGACGGAAGTTCGATCGGTTTTGTGATGGTTGGTCCGATCGGTAGGTCCGAACGCAGGCTTTGACCACGACATTTCGATTATGACAGAACAGCTGTGGCAGGTAATCGTAGGCTTTGACCTTGAACAGTGAACTGATTGTAAGCAACAATCGACCAGTCGTAAGCAATAGTGAGCTACAGTGAACCAGTCGAAGGTCGTAAGCTCGACTACTATAGTAGTTGGTCGATGGTCGTACGGGTGGTCGTAGCTACAATACTTTTCGATAGTCGTAGCTGCAATACTTTTCGATGGCCGTAGCTATAGTACTTTGTCGTAGTCGTAGACTTAGCAGTCTGTTGTCATAATCGTAGACTTCGCGGACTGTTGTCATAGTTGTAGACTTTGAGTGCTTTAATTCTTGTGATCTTTGAGTACCTTGAGTACTCGTGTCTGATAGGCCAGTGGTTTGACCGGCCAGTGCATGGCTGTCAGACTGGTCTTACCGACCGATCGGTGCTACAGTACCCTATTGGTACTTGGTATTCGGTAGTAGGTGATATAGTACTAGGTTGGTACTCGGTAGACAGTGCTATAGTACTCGGTGAGCGAGTGCGGTGCTACAAGATTGCTCAAGTGCTGTGTGATGTGACGATGGTCCGATCTTCGAAGGTACCGATAAATCGATTGTGGAGATCTCAACGTTGATGATCCAAAGGCTCGACCAAAATGATCGAACCCTTGCAATCACTACACCATCGCTCCGTTGGTTATCAACCGCGAACACGTTGACCTCGCTAAGAAGGCTATCTCTGCAAGCGAATCGAGAACACAAGCAAGAGAGTTTAAGACGCAATATGAAATTGTATTGCGAATAAAGTTTGAGTTCACAAGTGGGGTTTCTCAATCGAACATGCGGTGAAAGCGCTAGCGAGAATAATCTTTAAGAAAACCCAAGGAAAACTAGAGGGTGTGACCTCCTTAAATAGGGAAGGTGGAAGCACACTTATCTAATGAAAAGGAGGTGGTACTATTCGAAATTACTGTTCATGCGGCGTACTACTGTTCACATGGATTAAATAAGTTACAAGGCCCTCGCCCACTTTGACTCGGACACGTGACTTGTTTTGCATTTTCTGATCTGCTCGGATGGAATTTGGAGGTGAGACCAGATCCATCTGAAAGTAGACTTCAAGAGCTTTCTAAAAAGTACTCACGGGCCCCAAGAAGCCTTCTGGATTAAAAGTTATGGCCGTTTGAAGTAGATGTTGTTACGAAGGCCGAATCTGAATCGAACTCGCGAATATGACTTGGATTGCGCTTGACGGTTCCACTTCTACACTTGAACTCGCGTGGTTCTTCCCCATAGTTCCTAAGGACAATTAAATCATCACAAATATTAAGTAGTATGCCATTCTTTGAAATATTTGTATGCAAACTTAGGAACGAATTCACCTGATGGTTAAGTTGACGTGCTCGCGCTCGAGTCATTGGTCCTTGTATCATAGTTTCGGTTTGTTGAGTTTATTGTGGAGTTGGCATAGTTGTATCTATTGAAAGGATGTCCTCATCACTGTGCTACAGAACCGCTCGGTGGTCGATGGTGCAGTGACTAGTTGGTAGTTGGTAGTACGATGCTTGTGTTTTGCGTGTGTTCTAAGTAGAGCGATAGTAATTCTCGAGTACTTGTGATTTTTGAGTACTCATTGAGCTAGCGGTCGTAATGAGTTGTCTAAGGCTGATTTCTAGAAAGCGGTAGATTTTGTGGTTGTGGCTAACCTAGTTGATAATGATGGATGTATAAATGTGTGGTTTGAGTGTGTGGACTAATGTCAGTTAAGTTAGAAAGAACTTGTGCCAGGGAGAAAGTTCTTTAGTCTTTGTATGTGCAGGTGTGCGTAGAGACGGTTATGGTCGGTAATGAGCAGGACTAGGACTAGGATGAGGAGATCTGAGGTTCAGGCGGTCGAGGATGTCATGAGGTAATTGGGCTCACGCTGAAGTACGTGGAGATCAAAGGTGGTGATACGTGGAGAAGTTACAGGAGGTGCGGTCCTAGAAGCTTCGACATGTGAGTTGATGATGCGTGTAGAAGCTAGGGAGGTACGGTCCTGGAGGTTTCGACATATGAGGTAATGATGCATGATGAGGATACAGGAGGTGCCGTCTTAGAGGTTTCATCACGTGATGAGTTAGGAGTTATGGAAGGAGTTTATAACTGGGAAGATTTAGAGATTGTGTAAAACCCGTGTTCGGAAGGGTTTTGAGTCTCTTGATTTTTGGAAGAGATAGAGTTAGGTGTTGGTGTTTGAGGTGAGCATGGTCTAGGACATTAACCTCTAAAAGCAAGGAGAGGCTAAGGGTTAACATGTGATTTTTCTTAGGGCTTTTGGAGAGAAAGCTTTTAGATGTTTTTGAGGACTTTTGTCGGGAAAGCTTTGAGGGGTGTCGGTAGGGTACTTTGTAGCCACAGAACATGTTTTAAAAATAAAAGATCAGATTTATTCTGAAAAGTTCATCGGTGCCGACGACGTGTTTTTCTGGGCGTTGTCTTCAACTTGTTCTTGTTCCAGGCAGAGTTGCGCATGGCGAGACGGTGTCCCTCCGTCGACTTGATCGCACTCCGAGTCGTCTACTCGATCATTGCCAATAGTATCGACAAGGTGAGCAGTCGAGCGTAAGTGATCGAGAAGTTCTGCTCCCGGTGTTGAAGATTACGAGTATATACAAACTGGTCGAAGATCAACACTGAGCGAGTAGTCGATGAACAATCCAGTGAGAGTCAAACACCAAACGGTCGAAATCTTTATCGAGCACGTGTAAAAGGGTCAAACGAGCGTCTTGTAGTCGAAATTCACATTTGGTAAGTTAGATTGTTTTAGTTTTGGTTTGAGATTTGCTTTCAGGTAACAAGAAGCAGAAGTACTTATTCACTCTATCTGATTGCGGTATACATCCTATATTTTTAATATCGACTTGCGTTTCATCGTGGCGTTTTTTGAACATTTATACGGAATCTGACCATCATCCGAAAGGTAGCTAGCATGCACGTACACCCTTGATTTAAATTTTCGTAGTATCGACGAGCAGCCTAACAACTACTTTTCAAGCAAAATGCTTTATTAAATTCTCTAATTACCAAACGGGTCGTGGTTTTTGTCAATATTGCGAAAACTGTGGTATTCACAAACTGTAGTGTCTCATGCTTGTTACTACAGAAACTGTGTATTGCAATACTGTGATATTTAAATTGTAGCATCACATGATAATCCCGTGGATGCTCGTTTCGATTTCAGTCTCTGACTTCTAATTTATTATTTTCTATCTTTTTTGGTTTTTTAGATTGTACTTTTTTCGTATTCGTTTGCATTGTTCGTGATAGGCTAACATGTTTTTTTTATTTTAAATTTTTAAATTTAATTACGGCAAAAAAGTCACTAGCAGCTACACAGGACATTGAACATTATCTACTTCTTTTACACCCCTACACAGGACATTAAACAGTAGGAATGTAATAGGACTGAACACAGAGAGAATAATCGCCGAGATATCGAAGAAAGAACACTTAGTATCCCCTGACTATTTAGATGCGGCAATCCATCTATCTATTATTTCATTTCTATGTGAACTCAAAACAGACTTACTTATATCACTTGATATTCCGATATATACGAACGGATATCACTCATCCTTTATCTTATTCCGTATTTTTCCTCAAAATCGGAGTTAGATACGAATAGTATCGGATATTCATTTACCCATTCCATATTCATTCCATAAACCTTCAGTTGATCGACCGGATAAAAATTATCTGCTCCATTTGCACTCAAACACAATTGAAATTCATGTCCAAACCGAAGGACGAACGCAAAAGCCACGAATCCTTGATGATGACGAAGCCTGACAACCCAGACCTGGAGCTGTCAGGCATGAAGGTCCTGTGCGCAAAACCCGAAATGACCTTTTCAACGGACAAAAACTCACGTATAATTTTAACCAATATAAATAAAGTTATTACAGTATATAATGCAATCAACTTGTAGATCTTATATTGAAAAGACACTCTGTTTAAAAGTCAGGTACTGTAGAAAAAACCAAAAATAACTTTTAGAAGAAAAAAAGAAGAGACCAAAATCATGCAAGGAAACCCACAAATTCCGTCGAATCCGAGAAGAATAGGGTTATGCATTCAACTCGCCGTCTGTTCCTTGCCAACCCGCACTCCCGTTGGCAGGGCGCCCCACCTGTGCTGCCCCTCGGCTCCGGGCCCTGGGATGATGTTTTATGGATTTTCTACTCCGCCATGATGGTTTCTCAATCTAGTAGGCGGTTGATACTTGATACACCCAAAACTCTGTATCATATTTTCCAGGACTTATCTTCTTGGCAATGATTAGTTCTCCGTCCACCATGGGTCAGATCATAATAAGATGCAGCATGGCAACAAAAAGAGCAAGTAGCTCACGATACATACAGCACAAGCATACAGCTTTTATTCTCGATTTTTAAGCTCCTTTTATCAAACAAATATACACTACAGCACTAAGTCTAATAGTGTTTTTTCCCCATGGATTCTACTTCCAGCTTGCAGGTACTTCAATGAAACCTAGTTAGGCAGGAGAGGAAATTAGAATAGTTTTACTCTTGTATCAATTGTCCTTCGACAGATAGGGCAATCTGCGACTTGCGGTCCACATTCCGAACATGTCTGCACGTGAAGAAAAACAAAATTTTAGTTCAAATATAATGGAAGAAATGTAGGATAATCCGGAACGTCAGTCTAGCACTGATAAAAGTCTCACCTGATGACCACAACCAAACGCCATGTCCCGAGGTTTGGAAAGGCAAACTGGGCAGAGCTGCAGATATTTGACAAAAACTGCCTAATTAGATGTTGGTTCAATTTCAGTAAGCACAAAATGCAAGCTCTCTTAGAAGAATCAGAACATAGAAAAAAGAGTCTGTTTCCTGGATTTCTGAAGTACTTAAAACAAAAAACAGATTAAAACCGTTAAGGGTAATCACAGAGAGAATCCCTTGTGTAAAGTAGAGGCAGATCTGAACAAATTCATAAGATACTATGAGTGCTATAAAGAATAGATCACATTACAATATCAACTTTGGTTGTAGTATGAGAAATGGTGGTTTAAAATTTTGCAATTTTCTCACGAACGTGTGAGCAAGAGATGTAAAATAATGTTCTTAATCACAAAGAGAACATATGTACTTCGTCAACAGAGTCTGATCACTGATTGTTACTAACTTTCTATAGTCTATTGCTGAAGAAAGAATAGCCACCAACATCAGTTCACCTATATACATATAATCAAAAACTTATCTGCTTCGTATGCTATACAAATACTTAAATTTATCTAGTAGCCTACACATAGATGACGAAAAAAAAATCAGATGTGACTGCTCTGGAAATCACATCAGAGTTTGCCTCTGGGTAGGTTCACTGCAATCCTAGGCTAAAATTTAACTAATCTAACAAAGACTGGTTTATTCAAACAGTAGAAACATTCTAGTTTCCACAAAGCTTGTAACACGCCAGGGCAAAAATCCGCTTAAAGCCAAGGCCCCACACGAGACAGGCCTATAGATGCGTAGCAACTTGCTTGGGCTCTTGTTCTCGCTTCGCCCAAAAGTGTTAACACCATAGTTGTCACGGCGACCTTGGCGGCCACGGCGCCTAAGGGGCGCCAGGACGCCTAGTCGTCCAGGCGGGCGCCTAGTCGTCCACTAGGCGATGCTAGGCGAGCTAAAGCCATTCACTTGATAAGTACCTGGCTACTTAACTAAAATAAAAAATTAAAGAAAAATCAATAACAATTGCATATCTAATACCTTATGAGCCTGCTATTCTTTTGATCTTTTTACAAAAAACCAAGCACCCCTCCATTTTTCTCCTCTTTTCTTTTCTTCCCTCCCTTTTTTTCTTTTCTTTTCCTTATTTTCCTTTCTTCCTATTTTCTTCTCTCTTTCCTCCTTTTCTTTATCTCCGCCGGCCTCATCCTTTCCCCACTGCCTCCTCTCATCATCTCTCTTTATTTCGGTTCAAGACCTACTCCACTCCCCCCCGCCGCCTGCCTCCCATCCCCTCACTCGGTGGCGAAGCAAGAAGCGCGGGGAGGCGGGCGGCGGAGAGGCAGAGGCAGGAGGCGGCGGAGAGGCAGAGGGAGGGAGGCGGCGTGCGGGGAAGAAGCGCCTCCCTCCCTCCCGCCGCCTCCCTCCTCCCGCACTCCGGCCCCTCCCTCCCCCGCCTCCTCCCTCCCGCCTCCCTCCTCCCGCTGCCTCCTCCTCCCGCCACGCCTGCTTCCCACGGGAGGCGGGGGGCGGAGCGCGGGAGGAGGCGCGACGGGAGGAGGGAGGAGGCGGCGGTGAAGCTAGGGTTGGCGTCGCCTCCGCCTCCTCCCGGCGGTATCTCTGTCACTCACCGCTGTTTCAACCGAATGCCCAAGCCCTTAAGCCTTCGCCTCTTTTCGCCCGCCCGACGCCTTGTACGCCATGCCGACGCGCGGACGCCTCGTCGACCAGGCGCCCGCCTAGCTGGCCAAGGCGCGGCGTTCCTCCTGCGTCCCTCCTCGGCGCTCGACGCCAGGCGTCGCTTGGCGCAAGCGCCTTGGCGACGCCAAGGCGACGCCTTGACAACCATGGTTAACACGGAGTTTATATTTGGAACCAAAAGTATTATATGCTAGTATTACTCACTTCAGACTTCCCATGTGGGATTAACCCACTACTACTACTGCGATTGGGCCAGATGTTACAAAACTAATCAGGACTTGCATATCTTATGGAAACATTTTTTTTTTCTCGTGTTTCACTAGGCAGATTACTGCCATTTGTTTCCTTATCTAAATCAATAAAAAGATCCTACAAGATAGCAGGACGGAATTTGTCATACTTGGGGTTCTGACGCTCTAGTATCTGCAGCTGGTGGGGATGTAACTGATGCTGTGATTGTTGAATCCACAGTTGCCTCCTCTCTAGGATGAGAAGGCACACTTCTGAAGCTATTTGCCCGAGATGTTGCTGCTCTTGAGATTGTATTATAACTTGCAAAAGGAGGAGGAAGTGGAACCCGCTCAGGTGACATTGCAACTCGACGCCTGGTAAGTACAAACAAGAATGACAAAGGAGATAATCATGTCAACTAGAATCGATCAATAAAAAATGTATGTGTAACTGGTCTTGCTCTTGCTTCTCCATACCCTAAAATTCCAAGCACTATTGTTGCCTTGTACTGCAAAGGAATTTCCATGAGTGCTGAAAGGGCAAATTCTGTCTCCTTCTTGCTTTGACTGATCTTTTTTGACATGATTGCTGTGAAGTTGACAAACTAGGAGGGCAAATGCCAAGGTTATTTTGGTTAGTAAGCAAATAAAAGTAATTCATATAGTTTTGGAACCTACCTGGAAATTGTCAAAAGATCTAGCAGGTATGTTGTCATCAAATTCCTTCATCATATCCCATGGACCATCTCCGACTCCAACCAAAATTATAGACAACGGAAATTCACTGCAGCAAACAAATTAACAATGAGTTATTGCTGCAATGCTATTCTCCGAGTGCTGTGGTATCTAATTCCATATCATGAATTGATTATTGTAGAATTATTATTTTGGCACTGGTCATGCAGAAGCAAGATGTGAGATTTTCGCTCGGCAGGCTTCCTTCGTATCAATTGCACCATTTTGCTTAAAACTCACATAAATAATGCAACAAACAGCTTGTTCCTCATAGATATCAGTCAAACCATAAGTGTGCAACTCTCTGAACTCAACCAAAAAATTAGGGGGAAACGGAAAATAACTCAGATAATTTCACCAATGGAAGTCAATCTTGCGGCAAACCACCAGCCTTTCTGCAAATCTCCTAACATCTATATACCTTGCAATCAACATTAGCATCAACTTAGTATAACCTAATAGGCTGAAAGAAGCACAGGTGCCTCTGTTTTCACCATTAGATTTGCACATATTTACAAGAGCACCTTATTTGCCTTGAGCCCTAAACTACTAAATTTTGAAAAGTTGTTTCTATTATTTCAATCATAGTGAAATGCATTTATGATTTGTATTATTTGTGGCTGTCACCTTTATCATCTCACTCTATAGTCACTAGTGAAAAGTATTCAAAATTCATTGCAAGCTGGAGTTAGATGTTGCAGGAACAAGAAATCCAAACAATAGGCCTAGGCGATGCCGTGACAACCATGCATATATGCACTGTGCAATCTGGTATACATTAGAAAAATTGAGCCAAAATAATGGAGCACTCCCTTATATGTCCACATCTTCTGTTTCCAAGAGTTATGCAAACATTAACATGCAACACAATTGCATCTTGATTCAGTTATTTTTGCCATTATAAAACTGAATTATTTGTAGAAGCAGCCAATTGCCCAATGTATATATTCCATGCTAAATAATATAAACAATTACCTGGCTTGTACAATAGCATCAACAGTCATCTGCTCCTGGGTACTCAACTGGCCAAATTCAGTATCAACACTTCGCGTAACCTGTATAATGATAGCTTCAGAAACAGGCATAATGATCTAACAAACAAATTCACCCTCATTCACAATAAGGCAACGGAATAATAATTTGAACTAAAAGTATAGATACAAAGGGGAATAGATAAGGGCATACCTGTCCATCTGCGATTATTACTAAAACATGGTATTGGCCACCACTTTGCTCAACAATGCTTGTGGCCATTTCAATTATTGGAGCGAATGATGTAGGACCTTGAAAAATATATAAAATTGATCTACACATTGACCATGTTTGTATGTTCCAAACAATAACAAACAAAATCAATTTTCCTACCAGAAAGACGAAGATGAGGAACAATCTCTCTATATCGAGCCAGAGCCTCCTGAAAACCATTGCATGGTCTTTCATCAGGATAGAAGGCAAATACATCTTGGTCATGTGTAGTTGCTGCGTTATTGAAAGCAGAACTGAACTATTGGTCTTTTACAATTTAATGATATATTGATATACTAATAGAAAACAGAAGGCGTTACCATCTCCAAAACCATAGCAAGGAATTAAGTTATCCTCATCAAAAGCTGACAAGGTCTGCCCAATGATGGAGATTGCCTGCTCATAAGGATTTGGGGCATCACCAATATGATGCAAGCTCATACCATTGAAAGAATTCCTTCCTGTATGCAGACATAGTCAAGCAACGAGAATGAATGCTTTTGTTCTTTGCTTATATGTTTACATTAAATTACCTGTCCATTCGTTACTCTTTGTGAAATCAATTCCAATGATTAAATTGGAAGACTCAAGGCCAGCTTGTGCTAATGCTTCAATAACCTGCATATAGAGTGAGGTTTTCAGCAAGGTTTCAAAATATAATAAATATATTAGTATTTGATGGCTCTCATCCTTGAGGCCAATGCGTCTACTATGAAAGGATAGGAATGTGCAAATGCAAAAGAGTGTATTCAGTTTGAATTGGTAGATGATTTTGCATGCACACCAATCTTACGGCTTATTGTAAGTAGTTACACAATAATAAAACATGGACATGGACTCGGTCAGTTTTCTAATAGAACCAAACACAAATATGCATATGCAAACTATGGTTCAGTTTCAACTTTCAACCAATATTGTGTACACTATTGTGCCTTTTTTTTGGACTATTCAGTGGCTCTGAATTAAATATACATGGAGGTTTGCATGTCCAGGACAAAGGGGGGTAATACTATGGTTGAGTGCCAGACTCTTACGGGACCAGGGACAGTATTTCAAGAAATTTGCAAGGGTTCTGGAAGAGTGACAATTTATTGTACTATTTTAATGTTATGCTAAAATTTATGATTAATTCACAGGATATATTTCTTTGTGTTCTTTATTACAAATGACATGTTATATTTGTTATCTTATTGTAATCTTGTAATACGTTATGGCACGGCATCGCAGCGACATGTGAACAGTACCAGCGAAGGTTACTGTAGTATTGCGTGAACAGTGCCCGCACAGTACTGTATCGCTGTTGCATATTTGGGTGGTTCGATAGCATTAGCAGTATATCGCAGATTAGGAATATAACAATTAGTTCCCTTAATATTTCGATTTGTTTCCTTTTAGATTATTTTCATGTATTAAAGATTGATTTCCTTAATACATAGATATGTTTCTTAGGGGCTAAGTCTAGCCATCCTTATAAAAAAGACAACATTATATCTATTATCATCAAGCAATGAACAATCAAATAAGTCTCTAGTCTTTTTCTTCTTCTAAACTCAAGCCTTAGAGCCTCTCTATCACGTCAAGGAAGAGCCCTGCCTGTGGCTAGATGAGGGCGAGTGCCCTGCCCTCGGTCCTCTGACTTGTACCCAACCACTGGCCATAACATTTGGTATCAGAGCCATGTACCATGGTTTCTACTGCTGATAGGATTAAAGCTGATGCAATCAACGATGTGAATGCCGACATTGACAAGTATCCCCCAGTGAGCTCTATGCCAATATTAAGGCCATATTGTTGAGCTTAAAGACGTCCTGGGACAAGAGGGCGGAGCAGAAAAGGCTTAGCATGTCGTTGCGATTCCTGTGTCATCACGCTGGTCAAGTCGCCATCCCCGCCGGTTGCATCCATGTCCAAGACGGAGGAGTAGCAAGAGACGATGCTTGCCATTGTAATGGCGGTGCTGCCATCACCGTCATCGACGTTGGTCCTACTACTGCCTTCACCAACGATGACTCCTCTTCAGGCTTTGTTGTTCTTGTCTGCACCTTTGGTCCCTTCGCTGAGGAGGAAGGATGCCACTGTCCAGCGGCGGTCTTCTCACGTGGCCGGTCAACGCCGTGCCACAGGCGATGCGGAGAGTAGCAACTGAGGGGCTAGCCCAGCTGTCATGTCCTCCCCGCTATCACCATACTCCGTGGTAGTAAGGGCGTTACTTTTGTCCCATGTCGGTGGACGATGCCACTGGTGTCTTCCTCGATGCCACGTTATGCTAAGTCACCTTTTGTTTGGGCTCCATATGTCAGTGTCACTGACCTGCTCTCGAACAACCTAGCATCGGTCACTCCTTTCAACATGGGTATGCGAAGGTCTCCGTCCGTGGCCGCTACTTAACAGCTCGAGGACGAGCTATCTCACCGCGAGGGATGAAATTGTTATCGCGCGGCACCGTAGCCGGACCACAAATAGTATCAACGCAGGCTACTCTAGCAATGCGTCAACAGTGCCCGTGTAGTACTATAGTGTTGTTGCATGTTTGGGTAGTTCGATAGCATTGGTAGCATATCGCGGATTAGGAATATAATAATTAGTTTTCTTAATATTTCGATTTGTTTCCTTTTAGATTATTTCCATGTATTAGTGATTAGTTTCCTTAATATAGAAGTTTCTTAGAGGTTAAGTCTAGCCATCCCTATAAAAGAGACAACACTGTATCTATTATCATCAAGCAATGAACAATAAACAAGTCTATAGTCTTTTTCTTCTTCTTCTAAAGTCCAGCCTCAGAACCTCTCTACCACGTCAAGGAAGAGCCCTGCTCGGTGGCTAGATAAAGGCGAGTGCCTTGCCCTCCGTCCTCGGACCAATACCCAACCATCGACCACAACAAATAGCACAAGCTCAGAATGAACCAAACATATTGGATCTTGTAGGCTGTTGTGCTGTTTCAGCATATTGAACTAGCATCAAAGTATGGGTTCAAAACTGAATTTAATTTATGATGTAGTTGCTGACTATTAGCAACACAGGATCTTGACAGTTTTAGATGGATCGCCAAGTGGAGACTTGATGACAACAATATCATCTCACAAAAAACAGAGTAAAATGTCATCCACAAATTGAGATATTTCTTGAATCTGGAGTCTATGGATATGGGAAGAACAAGAGTAGAGGCTGCAGCCTCTTAAATTCATGTAGGCAAGAGTCAATGTTTGAAACTTCGTTCTGTTGTCCGGGTGACAATTCCTTACACCCTTCTAAAGTTGGGTTCGAGAATATGTGACCACCAATTCTTCTGTTGCTGCTTTAGTCATTAGTTCCCTTATTTTTTGGCATGGTTTGAGAGTACAACTCCCATAACCATGGGTTGGGTGGGTTATTTGTGAAGATTTTCCACTGTTATTTCCAGGATTTGAACCTATGACCTATGGGTTGTGAACCTTAAGATAACTACACTAGCCAATTGTCCCATTCCCTCTCTCTCAAAAATAGGACAGCACTGGAAACTTCAAACAAATACTTTGTTGGGACGGCAATTTCATAACCTGATGGTACTACTCATGTAAGCATCCACACATTTATGAACTTCAACATGAATCAACCTTATGCAATTCAGGAATCTCAAAAGAACAGCTTCATCAGTTGGTTGTGCGGCTTGTGCCAATTGTCCTTATTAGGTCAGGTCAGTACTACCATCCTCAAAACCTCAGTTCATCATAAACACTGTGCAAGCTTCACAGCACTAAATTGGGCTAGATGCTTACCAGCTTTCGAACCATCTAGTGCCGTGCATCATATGGTTTGGAACCCGATTTTAGAATGCTAACCGTAACACTGTTCAACATTTGATCATCACCAGAGCCCATACATACATACCTCATCCAAGGACCGGTACTGGTCCACAATCTTGGAGTACTTCCTCTCCAGCCTCGGCCGCTTACCCCCAACCGCCGCCCTGGGCGGTGCCGCCCGCGTCTCGACTGCCCTCAGTGGAGGCGCTGACACGGAATGAGCCTGAGCCACCGCCACGGCCGGACGCGAGTAGCTGCTCGAGGATACCACTACATCCTCGGCCGGCGGCGCGCTCGCCCGCCGCCGGTAGCTCGAGGACGAGGAGTACTCATCCGTCGTAGGAGCAGAGTACGGTGACGGTGGTGGGTCCCACAGCTGCGACGGTGGTGGGTCCCACAGCGGCGGCGGCTCGTAGGGGTCCGTGGGGCCGCCGCGGTGCGGCGAAGCCGGCGGCGTCCTGCGCCGCGCTGCCGCCGCTTCTTGGTGTTGCTCTTCTTGGGGCTCGGCTGGGCCGGCCAGGAGGTTGCCAACGACCTTGGTGGCCGTTTGCAGGACCAGGAAGAGCACCCACAGCAGGAAGGTGCAGATCTTGCCGACCACAGCCTAGCAATTCGCAGCAATTTGCCACAACAAGAACCAAGAATAGGCGAACAACCAAATCCAAAATACCAAATCAAAGCTTAGTTTCCAAGAACACAACCAAATCAAAGTTTAGCTTCAAAGAAGAAGAACTGTTTCTTGCAGCTTTGGGAAGTGAAGCATCTATTGCTTACCAAGAAGCCGCTCATGCCGAGGAGGAACGAGGAGGGAGGTGAGCTCGGCTTGAGGTTGCTGCTGTGGGGGAGACCTGTTCGAGCTGCTGAGTTGGGGATTGGAAGTCAGAGTGGCGGACTGGACGGCGAAGGGAGACCGAGGAAGAGGACGACGACTCGTTGCTGGCTCGTTGCTTTCGGGTGCAGGCAGCTACTTTTCACTGGTCTGTGTGCTTGCGTGTACTCAAGGTTCGCTGAGGTGTGATGAGTGAGTTTTGGGTTATTTTAGATTTGTTGCATGCGGTTTTTGATTTTTATAATAATTAATTTTTAAATAGTGTATTTTTTAAAATATAGTGTATAAATTAATTGTAGTAGATATTGTACTGATTTTAGCCATATCGATTAAAATCGTATGTAACTATTTTTTTTATATTTTTTCTCGTGATCAAACATAATTTAAAAATCATAAGTAAAAGACACGGTTTAAAAAAACCAACCGTTGTCGTGTTACGGCTTTTTGGAGTTGGTTGCTGCTTGTATTTGAGAGTATGGATGATCTATATGAATTCATCAAAAAAGAATATCAATGTGAGAAACTTGAGTTAAAACAAAATGACTTTTTTTTTCTCGACCATGCCTAATTTATTAGATGAGTCTATGAACAGTTCGATCGAAATTTAACTATCTGGGAGAAGAAATGGTGTCGTAAATAGTACTACAATATTATGACGTAGTACAAGACCAGTAGCTCGAGATAATTGTGGCTCCTGGCTTTTGATACGATTTTTGTAAATTAATTGAAATGCATAGATAGATTTTTGCTTGAATAGTGTTTGGTTATGACTTTATGGGGAAGTTAGTGAAATAAGGAAAGCTTAGCAGTTAAGCGACTTTGTTTCTCTTGATGTAAGATGGAGCTGCGCAGAGCTCAGCTGAATTGGTCTTCTTTTATGACCTTTTTGGAAGGCAGGAAATGAAAAACGTTGGAATAGAAAAAAGCACAGAAATTGTATGGGGGATAACGGTGCAATTCTACAACAACAACAACAAAGGGTTTTGTCCCAAACAAATTAGGGTAGGCTAGAAATGAAACATTTTCAAGATCAAAGAGATATGAGTCTTGAAATAAAACCTACAATGCTAAAACTCTAAGCTGTACAACCTATTATCTAAGCTAAGAGTCTAAACACTGCCCCTAACTTTCTTATGGTTCCGATACGTGGATTGCTAACTTCCATGCGCTCCTATCCAAAGCTAATTCTTTAGATACATTTCAATCTCTCAAGTCTCTTTTAACTGCTTCCTCCCACGTCAATTTTGGTCGACATCTGCCTCTTCTTTCATTTTCAGTACGTCTTAAAATTCCACTACGTACCAGTGCCTCAGGAGGCCGTCGTTGAAGATGTCCGAACCATCTCAAACAATATTGGACAAGCTTCTCTTCAATTGGTCTCACCCCACCCTATCACGTATATCATCATTGCGGATGCGATCTCGCCTTGTATGACCACAGATCCACTGCAGCATCCTCATCTCCGCTACACTCATTTTCTGTATATGTTGTCTTTTAGTCGCCCAACATTCTGCTCCATATAGCATTGCGGGTCTGATCGCCATCCTATAGAACTTACCCTTTAACGGTGCAATTCTACATGAATAAAAAAATAGAGGAATGATTCAAACACGGTGTTGGGATGCTTTATAGGATTTTGTAAGAATTTAAGGAGAGCAAGGGTAATGCAAGACATAAAGGAATTTTCCATGAGGTTCAACCTCATGTTGGAATTCCTTTCGTAGGAATTTTCATAGAGTCCTATAAGCTTAGGGCTGTTCTTTTTAACATGGCTTATGGCTTTTGGTTGAAATTTTTGAATTTTGCATATTTACGGTACATATTACGAAGAGACAAATACTCATTTGCGATTTTGGCAGGTACAGATGTTGGACTTTTAACGTATAGATCGTTTAACCTGTAGACCCCGTCTTGAGAAAATACTCCATTTGAAAGTTAGATATTGTAGTAAAAGCCAAAAGTCGTTGGCTTCGGAGGAAAAGAACAGGCCCTTAATCCTTTGTCCAAAGGGCTATATAGAAAATTTTTCCGTAGGATCAGATTCCTTTAAAATTCCTATAATCCAAAGAAACCATTATTCCTTTAAAATTCCTCCAAAATTCCTATGGAATGAGTTAGCGGTCAGTGTGTAAGTAAAGCAGGTAGGGGTGGCTGATGAGGAGATTTGGTTTGATCTTTTAATGAGAACGATAATTATGATTGTTTGATATGACGTTGACGATGAGGCTATTTGATCGAAACGATCAAGTCCATCCTGCAATCGCTACACCACACCCTTGTCGTTACAAACCATTACCAACACAGATGATCTTTCCTGCAAGAAATCGAGAATCAAGCAAGAAAGAAACAAGCGCGATCTGAATTTGTGAATTAAATAGTTTCATCAAACAATAGAGAGGCTCAAGTCGCCATAGTTGGTTTAGTTCACACAGTACACAACTGATATTTTCTAAATGAAAATCAATCTAAATAAGCCTAAACCCTAAAAGTGGTATCCTCGATAGTTTTTGAGGGGCTAGGGATGTGGGGAGTACATCTGTGAGGGTGAGAAAATATCTCACTACAACTTCCCAGTTAGGCTCAAACTCATTGAAAAGAAGACATCATAAGATTTCCAACAAGTATAAGATCACCTCATTTAGACTCTGTATACATCTTCATGCTCGTTTGAAGTCAGTGTTGTCTTCGGAGGCCGAACTGGATTCTAAAACATGCCCAGCTTTCATTCTTGGTTATCATGGCCTCAAATTGATGTGGTGACCTCCAATATTCATCCCAAATGTGTCCATGACTCTATATGTCTCTCCTTGGTCCTTGCCTATGTTTCTAAACACAATCACATCATATGCGTTAGGTAGCAACCCATTTTAAGAAGCTGAATTACACAACCGTAGAAATGAGCTCACCTGATAATTCAACTGTCGTGCACGTGCCCTCATCATAGTTCCTTACCTAGCATCTTATGGACAAATGTTGTGTGTATCCAAAGAAGTGATGTCCTCATCACCCTTTCCTTCTTGAATTGGAGTCGTTCTCGACTCAAGCTCATCTTCTTCTCGCAGGTATGGCTTCAAATATATAATGTTAAATGTGAGACTAACCCCAACTCTGTAGGCAACTCAAACTTATATGCATTATCATTAATCTTAAAAGGACCATCAGCTCTAGGCATCAACTTAGATTTTCTCAATTCTGGAAACATATCTTTTCTTACTTACAACAAAAGACCAGCATATATTTTACATATGGATTAACATCCAGAGTTTTGACAGCGGGGCGTGCAAGCCCAAAGTATAATTACATCACAAAAGCTCCAGAATCCGCTTGAGCGCGGCGAAGACCATACCACGGATCCTCGTCGAAGAAGAGGCCCTCGGGGACTTCCTCAAGCGGGAGACCTTCACCTTCGTCTTGATCTTCTAAAGAATTGATTAGCAAGCCGTGAGCCAACAACCATTTCAAAGAAACGCAAAGGAATCCTACTTTACTAAATGCACGGATCAACAAAGGAATGGAGTATATTTGGTTTATTACCTTTGAGTGGATGCGGTTTATTTGCAAACCTTTTCGTAAAACTTGCGATAAAACTACTCCTTAATCAACAGGGGTTTTCATGAAGAGTTAATTAATCATCTAACCAGATTAAAACATTCAGAAAACTACTTAGGCTTTGCGGATGAAATCACCCAAGTGACATAGCTCCAATAACCGGGAGCACGGCGATCCGAATACCATTTAATTGACTCTGCGAGTTTGCTCAACTTTACCACACGATCCCTTAACTCCCGCGACGAGTTAAGAAAGCCGGTCGTTTCAACGCTCAAATCTTTATATAGGCTCACCTGGAGAATTCACCTGTCCGGCACATGGAGACTCCGTCCGCCGAGTGAACCCCACTGTTATTAGGTATCCCATGACGCACACCTAATTCCACTACTCAACCTCGACTCCTCAACACCAGAGTTTCAATCGAGTTGAGCGACTACTAAACCGGTGTTGACAAGTCAACTCCGTGGTTGAGCGATTGCTATGACATTGCTCAAGATAAGGGGTTTCAGTCCTTATATTTTCACACTACCGCAACCTCTCCGGTCCGCGACCACAACCTAGGGTAAACGGTGGGCGAAGACCGACCCGCGTTTCCCACAACGCCTTACCCTTCCTTGCACCTCGACACTCTCGCCCTAGGATACGGTGTCCCATACCACCCCACCCTAGGGACGGGTTTTCAAGTCTCTACCAGACCACAACCTTATTAGTGAAAGACTTTGCATGATAGTAGTAACCTATAGTGATCTAGATTAACTGATAAATATCTCTAGGGTTACAAGGCATGGCTATGAATTAAACATGGCATTTTTCGGTGGTAGGACGTATCTATATCACATGTCATTCTAAACATTTTTATTTTACTTTAAACTAGCATTTCACAACTAGCATAATGCAAATAGCATAATAACATAATATGTAAAGCATGGGATTCAACATGATCAAGGTTTTGCGACTTGCCGTGAACTGGAATGATCTCGGCGAGCTCGAATGTCGACGCTTCTGGATCCTGAGATTGCACTTGAGCTTCCGGGATCTCCGAAACTAGCGCAAACACACAAAACAAATAAGTCCTAGCTTGAGAATAATCAAGCAAGGAAAAATAATCTATAAAAAGAATTAAAAAGAAATAAAATTGCATAAAATATCAAATGAAAAGGGCTCTTTGAATTTTTAGATTTTGCTGGAGAAGAATTTTGGAAATTGGAGTTCACCACTGGGTTCAGGATAATGAGAGGAGCAATGTGGTGAAATTTGGGAATTTTTGGGATTTTCTGTAATTTTCTAGGATTTATTCGGATTTTCTGGATTTTTGGAAATTAGAAAATCCGAGAAAAATCAAATGAACAGTGCGGCCCGGCCGCTTTGCTACTGATCTTCTACCAGGCGGGCATGCGCTCAAGGCCAAGGCGGTCATGCGGCCATCTTGTGGCCGCGCCGACGACGGCGCCCCTCCCGGCGGATGGTCGACGCGTGGCCAGCGTCCGGTGGAGATGGCGCGGCGGGCGGTCCGGATCCGCGGGGTTATGAAGATCGGACTACCGAGAATAGAGGAGGCGGGCGGCGGTATGGGGCGATCGGACGGATGCGGAGTGAAGTGTTTACGAAGATCGGACGGTGGGAGTGCCATCCGACGACGGTTTTAAACGATAACGGTTGGAGAGGACGGCGGCGATGCGGCCACGTCGTCGTCTTCAACCTCTCCGGGCCGAGAGGACGAGAAAGGGAGCTTGGCTTCCGGCGGCGAGGTCTCCCGGCCAGGAGGGCACCATCCGGAAGGTCTCGACGAGAGGAACCCATTTGGGGCTCTAGAAGACAGGAGAATCACTAGGAAGGCAGGAGACCGAAGGGGAGAAATGGCTTCCAGCGGTGAAGGAGGGTCTCCGTGGCGATCGAGCCAAATCGGCGGTGGGTTTATGGTCGATGGGTCCTGGGCTCACGTTGGTACTGTGGCAAGCTCTGAGGTCCCCGGGTGAGCCAGCCACGAGAGGGTGCTGGCGGCGGTGAGCTTGGTCTTTGGAGCTCCACTGGTGATCACCGCAAAAGAGTGCACCAACGTGAATAGGGAGTAGTGAGGATGCTCGGGAGCAAGGATTGAAGAATGAGAGAGGGAAGAAGATCACTCACGGGGTCGCCCACAGGAGAGGAGGCGGCGAGGCTGGAGGCGATGGGAGCCCAACCTACCGTGCTCGGGAGGTGCGGGGGAGTGGTGGGAGGCGAATGGAGGTGGTTGGGGAGTTCGGGGAGCAAAGGAGAGGTGGGGAGGCAGAAGGGGGTATTTATGCCGCGGGGAGAAGAAGAAGGCGTGGAGGAGAAGGCTCGGGCGTGGCTCGTGGTCAACCGGAGGTGATGGGAGCCGGTGGGGTGTCTTCTCCGCTAGGGAGTCAGCGACTGCTCCGCAGGGAGTAAAGGCGGGATGGCGCAAGGCAGGCGGCCAACATGGGCGGCATGGTGGCGGGCTCCCGCGGGGAAGGGAGGAGGAGGCGGGGTGGGGCCAAGGGAGGAGGTGGCAAGCGTGGCGCGGGCAGCTTCCTTCGGACCGCAGGGTATTTGTGGCGTCCGAAGCGGGGGGCAAAGGCGGCGCAGGCGGGGCGCGTCTGCGCGCGCGGGAGAAGGCGGGGAGGTGAAGGCGCCAACGGGAAGGGAGGCGGGCGCCGAGGAGGGAAGGGAAGGGCGCGAGGCGCCGTGACGAAGGAGGAGGAGGCGCGGGAGAAGGAGAAGGCGGAAGGAGGGGACGCCAATGAGAGAGAGGCGCCCGCCGAAAAAGGAAATAAACCGGGAAAGTTTCCGAATTGGGAAAGTTTTCAATAATTCACCAAAATTCAGGAAAATCCGGAAAAATTTGGTTTGAAAATTTGGGGTCTTTCAACCTACCCCTTAAAAGAATCTCGACCGAGATTAACTTGGTTCAGGGAGTAAGTTGGGAAAATCCCGCTGCAAATCCGATTCTCGTTCCCAAGTGGATTCATCTGCTGTGTGATCGCCCAACATTCTGCTCCATATAGCATTGCGGGTCTGATCGCCATCCTATAGAACTTACCCTTTAACAGTGCAATTCTACATGAATAAAAAAATAGAGGAATGATTCAAACACGGTGTTGGGATGCTTTATAGGATTTTGTAAGAATTTAAGGAGAGCAAGGGTACATGCAAGACATAAAGGAATTTTTCCATGAGGTTCAACCTCATGTTGGAATTCCTTTTCGTAGGAATTTTCATAGGAGTCCTATAAGCTTAGGGCCTGTTCTTTTCGGCTGCGGCTTATGGCTTTTGGTTGAAATTTTTGAATTTTGTATATTTACGGTACATATTACGAAGAGACAAATACTCATTTGCGATTTTGGCAGGTACAGATGTTGGACTTTTAACGATAGATCGTTTAACACAGAGACCCGTCTTGAGAAAATACTCCATTTGAAAGTTAGATATTGTAGTAAAAGCCAAAAGCCGTTGGCTTCGGAGGAAAAGAACAGGCCCTTAATCCTTTGTCCAAAGGGCTATATAGAAAATTTTTCCGTAGGATCAGATTCCTTTAAAATTCCTATAATCCAAAGAAACCATTATTCCTTTAAAATTCCTCCAAAATTCCTATGGAATGAGTTAGCGGTCAGTGTGTAAGTAAAGCAGGTAGGGGTGGCTGATGAGGAGATTTGGTTTGATCTTTTAATGAGAACGATAATTATGATTGTTTGATATGACGTTGACGATGAGGCTATTTGATCGAAACGATCAAGTCCATCCTGCAATCGCTACACCACACCCTTGTCGTTACAAACCATTACCAACACAGATGATCTTTCCTGCAAGAAATCGAGAATCAAGCAAGAAAGAAACAAGCGCGATCTGAATTTGTGAATTAAATAGTTTCATCAAACAATAGAGAGGCCTGAAGTCGCCATAGTTGGTTTAGTTCACACAGTACACAACTGATATTTTCTAAATGAAAATCAATCTAAATAAGCCTAAACCCTAAAAGTGGTATCCTCGATAGTTTTTGAGGGGCTAGGGATGTGGGGAGTACATCTGTGAGGGTGAGAAAATATCTCACTACAACTTCCCAGTTAGGCTCAAACTCATTGAAAAGAAGACATCATAAGATTTCCAACAAGTATAAGATCACCTCATTTAGACTCGTATACATCTTCATGCTCGCTTGAAGTCGTTGTTGTCTTTGAGGCCGAACTGGATTCTAAAACATGCCCGACTTTCATTCTTGGTTATCATGGCCTCAAATTGATGTGGTGACCTCCAATATTCATCCCAAATGTGTCCATGACTCTATATGTCTCTCCTTGGTCCTTGCCTATGTTTCTAAATACAATCACATCATATGCGTTAGGTAGCAACCCATTTTAAGAAGCTGAATTACACAACCGTAGAAATGAGCTCACCTGATAATTCAACTGTCGTGCACGTGCCCTCATCATAGTTCCTTACCTAGCATCTTATGGACAAATGTTGTGTGTATCCAAAGAAGTGATGTCCTCATCACCCTTTCCTTCTTGAATTGGAGTCGTTCTCGACTCAAGCTCATCTTCTTCTCGCAGGTATGGCTTCAAATATATAATGTTAAATGTGAGACTAACCCCAACTCTGTAGGCAACTCAAGCTTATATGCATTATCATTAATCTTAAAAGGACCATCAGCTCTAAGCATCAACTTAGATTTTCTCAATTCTGGAAACATATCTTTTCTTACATGCAACCAAAAAAGATTACCAGGTTCAAAAATTATTTCCTTTCTACCTTTACTACCAGTAACCCTATATTTTTCATTCATGCGTTGTATGTTTTCTTTTATGGTTTCATGCAACTTAAGAACAAATTCAGCACATTTAATCTTTCTTAGGTGATCTTTTCAAATTTGATAGATTTCAGTAGGCCTCTTACTTGTTTGATTTCATAATGTGAATGATTTCTGTAACATCTCTAAAGGATTATATTTGGCATTTTTTCATTTCTCTATTTGTAGGACCAAACAGGCAACAGAGGGGGGGGGGTGAATGGTGCCTTCAAAAACTCCCCCTAGTGTCCACTTAACTCTTTTCTCCAATAGCTATTGAGCTATGAAGACTCGAGTTGAAATCTCACTGAAGAAACAGAATAGCAGAGAATACACAGCAAACTGACCGTGGTCAAAGACTGGCAGAGAGAAGTTGAATTACGACAACATAGTCATAAGCACGACAACGTGGTCGTAAGCTTCGACTATGTGGTCAATAACCAACAACTAGTCGGAGATCGTCCAAGTCGATGACCGCCATGACCGAAGCCAGTGAGATCGAAAATGGTTGCAGCCAAGACAGATGTGGTCATAGACAACGTGATCAAATGCCAATAAGTGGTCGAACAAACAACGTTGTCGTAACCCGTCGAGACCGTGGTCGTAACCTACGTGGTCGAAAACAGTGTTTGTGGTCGTAACCCCAACTATGTGGTCGATACCCGACAACGTGGTCATAAATCACCCAAGTCGACAGCCATCGAGACTAGAACCAACGTACTCGTAAACCAACGAGTGGTCGAATGATCAACGTGGTCAGAAATATAAACGTTGCGGAGAGAAAATTGAGCGAGGACGACGAAGAGAACGTGGTCGTAAGTTTCTCAGAACAAACAGAGGAAGAACAAAGAGGCGCACGACAGCATGATCCAAAACCGAATAACTTTTGATTCAAGGATCAACTGGTCATGAACCTTTGAACACAACAAGAATAAGATCTCAAGAGGTTGCTCTAATCTTTAATTGAAGACTAAGCAAGAAAATAGAGATCTTTCTAGGGTTTAATAAAAATGCTCAAAACCAAGACTAAGAGAATGAAAAGACAATCAGACCATGCAAGTGGGAATAGAATCGCCTAGCTGGCTTTGAGTATGATTTTCCAACACCAAGCAGGTCAGATCATAGGCATGACGAGTCTCACAAACAAGAAAGAAAAGAAACGATCAAACAACAGAGGAAAATCGAAATAGCAGAAGAACAAGACCAAGCCAACTCAATTTCATACGGACAGCAATACTCAAAAGATTGATTAAGAAAAGATATATTGCTCTGAATATTGAGTCTACAGTCATTCCATTCAGGAGGACTAGGAGCACCATAGCTCCACACCAAAAACCCTAACAGAACACACACTAGAAAGCGAAAGACTAGAGAGAGAGGCCAGATCGGTAGCTCTCCATCTCTTTTTATAGCCTCTGATAGTAGGGATAACCCGTTAACCCCCTACCTACCACTGGGTTTTCTCACGCACCCGTTAACACAACCAGCACAAAGATGCTTTAACAGAACCCCTTTAACAGAACAACTTCCTTTGCAGGTCTTGAGCAATTTACCAAAATGCCCCTCTACCACCTTCTGGAAGCTTCCTGTTTTCTAGCATTCCATGCTTGCAACCACCTTCTGCCTCAGTCATCTTCGGCTTCTCCTGATTGTTCTGGACCTCAACACCTCTCTGTGTCTAGTCCCGATCCTTCTATGCCTCATCATGACCTAGCTCCAAAGTTCTACAAACACCACTGACAATCAAAGCATCACATAGCACCGCACAAAACACGAGAATCATCAATCTTCATAGAAAGAATGCACTTGAGAACAACTCAGCCGGTCTTAAACCACTTACGACTACTTGAATGCACTGGACATGAGGTACTCGTAGCCCTAGAAGACTTCCCAGCTGTCTACGACCACTCAGCAAGTCGTTATGACCATCGCACAGACTGCTACAACCATGAAACATGCGCTATGACCACGTAGCAGACGCTACGACCATCGCTCATGGCAGCTACGACTTTAACAGACTGGTCGCTACGACTTACGACCACACAGGCACGGTGCTGCGACCACTTCACACAACTAGGAGAAGATACGACTTACGACCACGGCCAGACAGAGCTATGACTATCAACCACAGCCAGTCAGAGCTACGACTATCGACCACGACCAGTTAGAGCTACGACTATCAACCACGGCCAGTCAGAGCTATGACTATCGATCACGGTCAGTCAAAGTTACGACTATCGACCACAAGGTCGTAAAATCGACTGCTGACCACAAAGTCGTAAAATCGACTGCCGACCACCAAGTCGTAAAACTGGCTGACGACTTTAAAGTCATAAAATCGACTACCGACCCTCAAGTCGTAAAATTGGCTGCCGACTTCAAAGTCGTAAAATCGACTGCCGACCACCAAGTCGTAAAACTAGCTGCCGACCACAGAGACACACAACGTGGTCATAAAGAGCAAGTCGTAAAATCACTTATGACCACCAAGTCAAAACATCACCTACAACTACCAGGTCGTAACAACGCCTACGACCATCAGGTCATAACAGCACCTACCAATCATAGTGACGAACACAATGGTCGTAAGGCCAGCAAACTTCTGCACAGATCTCAAAAACCAAATTCAGTCTTCACACAAACTCTAAATCCAAGGTCAATTACTCATCACAACCATATGGTGACCTCCACATGGTCTCACAATCTTCCCCTTGATGAGTATATTGACAAACACAGAAAAGGCATGAATATGAGTTTGTTTTTGGAAAGAAAAACAAGAAGTTGCAAAAGCCACACATGGTCTGAAAGAAGTGAAAAAGAGACTCATGACCATGTTGACAAAAAGAAAACTGAAACAATCAATAAGAAATAGCAAGTTTTCTTCAAAAACTCCAAAACATCCCCTTTTTATACCTTGTTCTCTATTTTTCTCCCCCTTTTGGCAATAGAGTCATCAAGATGCATTGAAGAAAATAGAGCATGAGTGAAATGGAGTGACTGAGATTTATACATTTTAAGCATAAGGAGCCATGAAGATTATCTAAAGTAACTTTCTAAGTATTACACCAAGCCATGACAGAAGAAAATGCTATCTAGATCATGACGAATCATGTATTACCAAGCTAAAGCCAAATAAGCCATAAGCTGAAATTAGATTGATTGATTAGCATGTCAAGTTACTCAAGATCATAGTCTAGAAAAAGGTATCCAAACATAAGTCAAGCCACACCAATATTCTAAGTGGAGCCAAGAAACTATAATTGAGTCAGTTTAGAGTGCTATAAGTTCAAGAATGAGATATTTGTTCAAATACTTGGCGTTTCTTGTAATTAAGCAAATTGAGCACATTTGACATTGTTCAAAAGTTTATGGTTGCTGTCAATCATTTTTTTGTTGCTTAGCCATGTTGCTAGATCTCAAGCCTTATGCGACCACTCCAAGCAAGAAGTTTAAGGAGATGATCTTGGTCATCAAAACTCCCCCTGAGTTCATGCCTAGTGCAATAACAAGCCGTCTCATAAAAAAAATTGGTGAGATCAGTCTTTTCGCACAAAAGAGATTTTTTTTTGCTTTTTCTGGATTTAGTTCAAGAATAGAGAGTTAATACTAACTCATGCTTCACTAAAAAACTAGTATAGCTCAATCTAAAACTCAATTTAGATTCAAGACTCAACTCAGCTTATTTGACATGGCATGAATCATAAAAGGATAACTAGAGCCAAATTAGTTACAAGAATTAATAAGACATGATTTAATTCAAGTTGTTCATATTTACTTAAGTTGGCATGGCAAAGACTAGGCTACACATAGAAAGTCATGATAAATCTAACAACCTAGCATAGTTCATGGCAGGATGTAATGCAATCAAATCATGTCAAATAGGGATAATAATCAAGGCTACAAGTAATTATCTTACAATGCTCAATGCTAAAAAATTAAAGTCAAAGAAAATCCAGCTCTCCCTCAGCATGCAAAACAGTTTGGTTCAAGTTGAGTTAAGTCGGCATTAGTCTCCAGAAAATCTCAAATGAACTTCCCCTAAACCAAAGCAAAAGGAGGAAGCAAGCTTGGATAGAAAGAAGAAATGACAGTCCTTAAAACATAGATAAGATTTAGAGAATATCATGGCTCAGACTGACTCTCATCTACCCCATATGACTCTAGGACTAACAGTTGGTCATCTAACACACTAAGGAGTAAACACGTTCCATGTCTACCTAAGGGGGCCCAACCCTCGCTAGACCTATAAGAAGTGAGTGAACTCAATCTAGTGAGAAGAGAAGCAGCTAATAGCAGCAACCTATGATCATAAGATGAGAGGAAGAAATCTAACCAACTGAGAAAGAGATCCACTCTAATCTATGCTTAGAAAGACTAACCCAAATGCACCCTCATGAAATGTAGCAGAATGAAACAGATGCAAATGAACAGTATGATACAAAGAGAACAATAAGCTCCGCCTCAAACTAACCCACAGGGACAAACCACCCCAAGCTCTCCCCGCAAGGTCAAAAACCTAGAGCTATCTAAAGGCTTGGTAAAGATATCAATCAATTGGTGGTAACTCTCCATAAACTGAAGCACTATGTCACCCTTCTCCACATGGTCTCTAAGCAAATGATATTTGATATCTATATGCTTGGTCCTGGAGTGCTGCACTGGGTTCTTGGCAATGTTAATGGCAGAAGTGTTATCGCAGAAGAGAGGAACACTATCTATGATCAACCCAAAGTCCTGCAAGGTTGAAACCATCCAAAACACCCGACTGCAGTAGCTAGTGGCTGCAACGTACTCGGCCTCTACGGTGGACTGTGCAACACTGAACTGCTTCCTAGAAAATTAGGAGACAAGGGAAGTGCTAATGAATTGGCAAGTACCAGAAGTGCTCTTTCTACCTATCCTACAGCCAGCAAAGTCTGCATCGGAGAAGACTCTAAGAGAAAGACAGAAAGATAAAGAGTACCAGATGCCATAGTCTAGAGTAGCTTGAAAGTACATGAAGATGTGCTCCACCGCCTGGCGATGAGAGATGCGAGGAGAAGCCTGAAATCGAGTGCACAGATACACGGCGAAGTGTATGTCTGGATTCGAGGTAGTGAGGTACAAGAGATAGCCAATCATGCTACAGTATTCCTTCTGATCTACTAGTTCGCCATCCTCATCTAGATCGAGTGAAGATGATGTCGCCATTGGAGTTGACACCGGCTTGCCATCACTCATGTCAAAGCGTCTCAGAAGGTCTCAAGTATACTTGCCTTGATGCAAGAAAGTACCCTTCCAAGTCTACTTGATCTG
This sequence comes from Bonia amplexicaulis, assembly GCA_036346245.1. Taxonomy (NCBI): domain Eukaryota; kingdom Viridiplantae; phylum Streptophyta; class Magnoliopsida; order Poales; family Poaceae; genus Bonia; species Bonia amplexicaulis. Next base: position 6,657,367 of record CM070768.1, read on the forward strand.
GAAGCCAAGAAAGAAGCTCAACTCGTCCATTATGCTCATCTCAAATTATGTGCTCATGACATCAAAGACCTAGGAAACCAGAGCATGAGAAGATCCACCAAAGATAATATCATGCACATAAATCTGGACGAGTAGAAAGTCATTGCCATGCCTATGAATGAACAAGGTCGTGTCTACCTTACCCATCTCAAACCTATGACTCAACAAATTGGACTTAAGTTTCTCATACCAAGCTCTAGGGACTTGTTTAAGTCCATACATGGCTTTGGAAAGCTTGTAGATATGGTTTGGGCACTTGGGATTCTCGAAACCTGGAGGCTGTTTAACATGAACCTCTTCCTCAATATACCCATTTAGGAAGGCACACTTGACATCCATCTGGTACAGCTTGAAGCCCTTAGACGCTGCAAAGGCAAGCAAAATCCTAATGGTCTCTAGCCTAGCTATAGGGCCGAAGGTCTCCTCAAAATCTAAACCCTCAACCTGGGAGAAACCCTGAGCTACCAGTCTAGCCTTGTTTCGAATGACTGCCCCATCGTCACTTTGCTTGTTCTTGAAGAACCACATCCATCAAGAATTTTGCAAGCATTTTTCTTAAAACTTACCTTGAAATTGTCATCGGTAAGCTGAGAAACAGAAAGCCAATTGTACCGCAGCTTACTTAATAAGGCAACATCCTTAAGATTAAAAGAATTATTAATGCACACAGTACCTTTAGCGATGACTCGACCAGAAGAGGCGTCTCCAAAGGTGATCGTCTCATCACCTAGAGCTCAGACTAGGGAAGAGAACCAACGAGAGTCTCGGGTCATGTGTCGAGAATAACCTGATCGACAAGCCAAACCTCTCTCTTCCCAGTCCAACGAACCTGAGTCAACAAGAGAACAACATTTGTGGCTCAGTACTGGGTAAATAAGAACAGATTTATGAACCCAATACTGAGTCACACGATGAGCAGAAGAAGCAGTCACAGACACATACGACTAATCTCTAGCTACCCTACGCTCTCTGCCTCTCATAGACTCAAAAGGTCTAACTGCAGACCTGAAGCCTTTGCTGAGTCCGACCGTTATTGAGGAGCGGGTCTAACCAACAGCAATGTGCTGATCACACCGCGGATAGCTATCTCGATGGGGAAAACGAGATCTATCCTCAAAACAACGGATATCCTGACCAGAAACAACTCGAGGACCAAAAACAGAAGGTGCAGGAAAACCAAGTCCTCGATGCTGCCAAAACACTCAAAGAGTTTTCTACAACTCTGGACCTCGTGTTAGTCTTAGGAGCACTCTAAGTCTGGGGCTGACCCTGAATACGCCTAAGAGCACAAATACGGTCTCTTCACGTGATCTTGGCATCCTTAAAGCACCTTTCAATCCCATGTCTATCATTCTGACAGAAGGTACAATGATACTTCACCTTCTGGGAGGTTGAAGCAGCAAGATGAGGCTTCACCTTTTGAGAGGTCGAAGCAGCAGGTGGTATACCCTTACTGTCAGAAATTCCCTGGACAAAACCTATAGATTTAAATTCAATTTTCTTGGATTCGGGCGCAACCTTGTGATGGGGCGATGGGGTCACGACCTTCCGATAGGATGATAACTTCGATTTTGGTGGAGGTGACTTTTACGATCTGAATACAACCGTACGACGTCACCTGTGCCTTAGCAATCGCTAAACCACACTCCAAGTCGTTATCAACCATGCCAAGAACGCGGTTGACCTGACCACGAAGGTCTATTCCTGCATGCAATCGAAGAACAAGCAAGAACAAGATAACAAGCAATCTGAAATTGCAAATATTTATATTGAGTTCAAAAGGTGAGATTCAAGGTCGTCTTGACAGTGGTCGTCGACAACACAAGAATGAAGTTTGCACAAGGGCTAAACCAAAACTCAACGAAATCCAAGAAAACTTGAAGGGTGCGACCTCCTTAAATAGGGGAGGGAGGGCCGCGCAATACGAAGAAACAAGGGTGGTACTATTCACGGTACTATTCATATGAACAGTACCCATGAACAGTACGGGCCTAGGAGGGGGGCACCTCCCCTTTGGGCCCAAGCATTACAAGGCCCAATTTGACTCAAACAGGTAATGTAGCACCTTCTTTTGATGATTACGGTGCGCACAGAAGGAATTTCGAGATGAGGCTTGATCCATTGGAAAGAGGACGAGAAAAGCTTTCCAACAAGCACTCGTGGACCTCAAACGGACTCCGTATGTGAAAGTTATGCACTTTGGAAGTTGGGCCATCAAGCTGAATCCGAATTGATCTGGAGGCCGAATTGGATTCCAAGACGTGTCCATGTTGAACTCTTGCTTGAATTGGTGCAAAATTGATGTGGGGCTGTAAAAATATATATTTTCATCATTATGTAGCATCATATTCTCATTTAAAATGTGTTGAAGCTGAAGAAACGAATTCACCTTTAGTTCAATCTTGATATTGGACGTTGTGGTCATATGTGTTTGTGGCGTGGTCACATCATCCTCCCCTTCTTGATAGAAAACCGTCCTCGGTTTTAACGTATGTGTAGCCTCACGTGTTGTATGATCTTGATCATAAATCTGATAATTTAAGGGATGCGTAGAAATTCTTGTAATTGGAACAACAAGCACAATAAATATGATTGTATCCATAGAGTAGATATTCTCATCATCCTTCCCTTCTTGCAGACAAAGCCGTCATCGGCTTTTGATAAGCTGAAAATAGGGTAACAGCTTAGCTGTTTGTTCCAAAATTTTGGAGAATTTTTTTTACAAAAAATATAAAATTAAATTAATTTAGTTTAAAATAAAAATAAGAGTTTTGTTTGTGTGAAATTTCAATTTTGTTTGCCCTGATTTTCTGCTTTTAGAAAGCTGGATTTGAAAAGTAATTTAAAGTAAAAACTAAAAAACATTATTTAATAAAATGATATTTTGATTTTCTATAAAATCCTAATTCAAATTAATTATTTGGATTTATTTGGCCTTTATTTGGTGTTACGAGTTTTCTAGAGTTTTAAAATCTATTTTGAAAATAAAAAGTATTTTAAGTATGAAAATTAAAATACCAACAATAGTTGAAAATATTTTATTAAGTCCAAAATATATCCAGGAAGTTCTTTGAATTTTACTGGAATTTGTGGATGTAATTTCATATTTTCTCGAACTTTATTGAATTCTTGGTGTTTTCGAAAATCTAAATCAAATTTAATCTTTAGCGCAATCTAATCTCGCACGTCCATATTCACTTAACCCTTCACTCTCCATCGACGGTCTGATTTCCTCCTTATGTTGGATCGCTCATCCGCCGCTTGCTCTTTCGCCTCTCTCTCTCTCATTGATAAACCCCACACACTGTTAAAGTAATAAATCCTGTTCCTTTACAAAAATAATTCGGCCAGAAAATCAAAATCCTTGCTGACATCATAACCTTCTTTTCACAGAAAAATAATTCATCTAAAATCATTTCCTTGATAACGTCATAATTTGATTTTCGGTTCAAAAATAATTCCGAAAATCGATTTATTCTTTTCTCTCAATTCAAATTTCCAGAGCCTGTTCTCTTCGTTTTAACTCCGTTTGAGCCCATTCAAATTTCTAAATTCATATAAAATTCCAATATATCAATTTATACCCTATTTTCAAATTTTAAAATTTTTGAATTTATTTGGATTAAACTAAAGCTTAATTAGAATTTTATTTAATAAGATTAAATCAAACATTAATAATTGCAAAAATATTTTATTTGAGTTCTTTGAGTCTCAAGGAATTTTTAAAATGTTTTTTAGATTTTTCGGAGTTTGTTTGAGCTCAATTTCGAATCTCAAAGAAAAAAGTAAAAAGAAAGAGGAGAGGATGAGCAGTGCCTCACGACCATTGTTCATCTTTGTCTAGAGCCCGGCGCATGAGCAGCCATGGTTTTTCCTTTGAACTTCGATTCCCGTGATTTTCTCAACGGTTTTCGCGAAATAAATTGCATTCACTTCCTCTCATCAAGTGCTTTCAATTCCCTACCGTTTCCCTCTCATTCATGTGTATTTACACCAATTTGAAACCGTTGCTCTAAATGACATGGTCCTTGATCTCTCTCTCGCCCACCTCCACCCCAATAAAGGGAGCACCGGGTGCCCCTTCTCATCCTCACCCAACCCCGAAATCTCAAAGCCTCTCTCCTTCTCCTCTCCACAATCTCCATTTTACTTTTGCGAAACATCGTGGTTCCTCCGCCATTTGCGCCGCTACGGTGGAGTCGGTCACTTTTGACCACACGTTGGCTTTGCCTTCTCACGTTCTACGCGGTGCTCCCTTCTTCGCCAAGCATCACCGAGCATCGCCGACCACCAGTAGCCAAACCGCGCCGTCGCTTTCTCTCCTCGCTGCGAGCCGACCGCGTGTGTTCCATCAAAAGTAAGGTGAGCATTGTGTTCACGTTCTCCTCTTCGTTTCGCCGCAAACCTCACCCTCTAACTCCTCTCCGTTTGCCCGGAACGCCGATGTCAACCCGTCGGTCGCCTAATATCTTCTCCGCCGTGTTCCGTCACCATCCGATGTACGTTGGTCGAGCCGCTGGTACCATTGAGTTCGCCTCGATGCGTTCTACGCCATGCTTCTATCGCCATCACTCGAAGACTCCCCGATTCCTCGTCGACCTGGTCGAGCCAAACGCTGAAACCGTGCTTTCGCGCGTACACCACTTTTCGGAAGCGCTTTGATTTTTGTTCACGTCATATCATGTCCTAGACTCCAAACAATTTATCTATCATTTTTATTTAATTTTCGTGGAGCCAATTGTCGAAATTGAACTTTCCATGAAAATGATCGTTTTTGACTCCCGACGTCGATTCGTCGTCTCTGTTGAGTTTTAGCCTGTGCCGTAATTTTTGTTAGACTTGCCTCGCTGCGTTCTACGCCGTGCTCACTTCCTATTCCCCAAAAAGGCTCCACAAATTTTCGCCTCCGACACCTCGCCATGGCCGCCAATGGCATCTCGTGTCCCCATCTATCCGGTGGTGTTTTCCCCAATCCGTTCATGTCATATCGTGCCAAACCATCCCAGGTAGCTACCTTCCAAGTGGTTTTAGATTCGCTTCACCGAGCATCAAGATATCAAGTTTTTCCTTTTTCTCTACCGTCGTCGTTCAAACGTCAATTGTATCGTCTCCGCTGAATTTTCAGCTTATACAATAATTTTCCTAGCTTTGCCAAGCCGCATTTTAGCCCGTGCACACCCTACTTATCCATGTACTACGCCCGGGTTTTATTCCTCTCTTCTACCCATGTCGTTGTAGCCACCCGTGCCGCCACCGTTCTCCGTTTGGCGTCTTGTCGCTTCCTATGTGTGCCTTGTGTCCATAGCAACCCATTTTCTAGTTAGATTCACCACACATGCCTCCTCTCACCGGCGCTAGCCTTGCCTCCAAATGTGCTGCTCTCGGAATGAACAATAATTTTGTTATTTTCCAGCATTTTCTCGCCCTAACAAACTTTAGATTGCTCGTTCTCCTTTGTCCGAACTCGAATTCAGTGATTCAAATTTCTAAATTCATCTAAAATCTTAACCTACCTTTCAGTATATATTTTATTGTTTTGTGATTTTATTTGTCTTTATTTGTTCATTTGTATTTGCGTTTCACAGTAGAACCGATGTCGTAGAAGAATGTTCTAACCCAAAGAAGAATGTCAAGATATCGCACACGAAGGCAAGTCTCCTTTGAACATCTTGAACCTATGTTGTGAAATGTTTTAATTATTTTAAATTTAATGCATCGCTATGTTACATAAAATGATAATTTCATTGTAGAGATAATAGTTAAACCGATAATTGTTACGCCTCATTTGACATTGACAATCATGTACCTTTGACACCCTAGGATTCCCTTTGTCTCAATAATGAGATTATTATAAAACTTTGGTAAATGTTGTAATGGTAGTAAAATGCTTAGTCATGCTATATAACCTTTGGTAACCTTGGAATGGGAAATTATATTTCATTGATCTAGACTTTTGTTCAGAAATTAGTAGCGATTGTTGTTGCCACTGTTCCTTCAAAAATAAATAAAATATGAAAATTGTTTTAGACAAGGCGGATGGTTGGATTGGATTGATGCAGTTAGCACGAAAACTTGTAAAGTGTATGTTCCGCCTAGTCAATTAAGGACCGACGCTTGTGTTTGTCCAAACTGAGCACTACCGTACAACCACATGTCTATATGGGTACGGCCTAGCTAACTAACTTACAATAGTTTAGTTTAGATACCACCAGTGGAAAGTAAGTGCCAGGGTGTACTGGTTATTCACAGTGAGGGACATGGTTTACTGTACTCATACGGCGCAAGAGGGGGCTTCTGACTGGGTGGATTTAACCCTTCAGCGGTGAAACCTTAGCGGGTGGTGTCTAACTAGACTAGAGTAAGGTAAAGGCTTTGTGATAAATTATCGGGTCTCATGCCTAAGGCATCATGTTGGCTATTAAGATAACTTGTATCTTGTGGGTTTAAATTAATTTAGTTTAAAATAAAAATAAGAGTTTTGTTTGTGTGAAATTTCAATTTTGTTTGCCCGATTTTACGCTTTTAGAAAGTCGGATTTGAAAAGTAATTTAAAGTAAAAACTAAAAAACATTATTTAATAAAATGATATTTTGATTTTCTATAAAAATCCTAATTCAAATTAATTATTTGGATTTATTTGGCCTTTATTTGGTGTTCTGAGTTTTTCTAGAGTTTTAAAATCTATTTTGAAAATAAAAAGTATTTTAAGTATGAAAATTAAAATACCAACAATAGTTGAAAATATTTTTATTAAGTCCAAAATATATCCAGGAAGTTCTTTGAATTTTACTGGAATTTGTGGATGTAATTTCATATTTTTCTGAACTTTATTGAATTTACTGGTGTTTTCTGAAAATCTAAATCAAATTTAATCTTCCGCCGCGCAATCTAATCTCGTACGTCCATATTCACTTAACCCCTTCACTCTCCATCTGACGGTCCTGATTTCCTCCTTGCGCTGGATCGCTCATCCGGCCGTTTGCTCTTTCGCCTCTCTCTTCTCTCTCATTGATAAACCCGGTCACACCTGTTAAAGTAATAAATCCTGTTCCTTTACAAAAATAATTCGGCCAGAAAATCAAAATCCTTGCTGACATCATAACCTTCTTTTCACAGAAAAATAATTCATCTGAAAATCATTTCCCTTGATAACGTCATAATTTGATTTTTCAGTTCAAAAATAATTCCAGAAAATCTGATTTATTCTTTTTCTCTCAATTCAAATTTCCGAGAGCCCGTTCTCTTTCGTTTTAACTCCGTTTGAGCCCATTCAAATTTCTAAATTCATATAAAATTCCAATATATCAATTTATACCCTATTTTCAAATTTTTAAAATTTTTGAATTTATTTGGATTAAACTAAAGCTTAATTAGAATTTTTATTTAATAAGATTAAATCAAACATTAATAATTGCAAAAAATATTTTATTTGAGTTCTTTGAGTCTCAAGGAATTTTTAAAATGTTTTTTAGATTTTTCGGAGTTTGTTTGAGCTCAATTTCAGAATCTCAAAGAAAAAAGTAAAAAAAGAAAGAGGAGAGAGGATGAACAGTGCCTACGACACTGTTCATCTTTGTCTAGAGCCCGGGCGCGCAGGCGCAGCCATGGCTGTTTCCTTTGAAAATTCGATTCCCCATGATTTTCTCAACGGTTTTTCGCGAAATAAATTGCATTCACTTCCTCTCATCAAGTGCTTTCAATTCCCTACCGTTTCCCCTCTCATTCATGTGTATTTACACCAATTTGAAACCGTTGCTCTAAATGACATGGTCCTTTGATCTCTCTCTCTCGCCCACCTCCACCCCAATAAAAGGGAGCACCGGGTGCCCCTTCTCATCCTCACCCAACCCCCGAAATCTCAAAGCCTCTCTCCCTTCTCCTCTCCACAATCTCCATTTTACTTTTGCGAAACATCGTCGTTCCTCCGCCATTTGCGCCGCCTACAGTGGAGTCCAGTCACTTTTGACCACACCGTTGGCTTTGCCTTCTCATGTTCTACGCGGTGCTCCCTTCGCCTTCGCCGGAGCATCACCGGAGCATCGCCGGACCACCGTGGCCAAACTGCGCCGTCGTTTCTCTCCTCGCTGCGAGCCGACCGCGTGTGTTCCATCAAAAGTAAGGTGAGCATTGTGTTCACGTTCTCCTCTTCGTTTCGCCGCAAACCTCACCCTCTAACTCCTCTCCGTTTGCCCGGAACGCCGATGTCAACCCGTCGGTCGCCTAATATCTTCTCCGCCGTGTTCGTCACCATCCGATGTACGTTGGTCGAGCCGCCGGTACCATTGAGTTCGCCTCGACGCGTTTCACGCCATGCTTCTATCGCCATCACTCGAAGACTCCCCGATTCCTCGTCGACCTGGTCGAGCCAAACGCTGAAACCGTGCTTTCGCGCGTACACCACTTTTTCGGTAAGCGCTTTGATTTTTGTTCACGTCATATCATGTCCTAGACTCCAAACAATTTATCTATCATTTTTATTTAATTTTTCGTGGAGCCAATTGTCAGAAATTGAACTTTCCGCGAAAATGATCGTTTTTGACTCCCGACGTCGATTCGTCGTCTCTGTTGAGTTTTAGCCTGTGCCGTAATTTTTGTTAGACTTGCCTCGCTGCGTTCTACGCCGTGCTCACTTCCTATTCCCCAAAAAGGCTCCACAAATTTTCGCCTCCGACACCTCGCCATGGCCGCCAATGGCATCTCGTGTCCCCATCTATCCGGTGGTGTTTTCCCCAATCCGTTCATGTCATATCGTGCCAAACCATCCCAGGTAGCTACCTTCCAAGTGGTTTTAGATTCGCTTCACCGAGCATCAAGATATCAAGTTTTTCCTTTTTCTCTACCGTCGTCGTTCAAACGTCAATTGTATCGTCTCCGCTGAATTTTCAGCTTATACAATAATTTTCCTAGCTTTGCCAAGCCGCATTTTAGCCCGTGCACACCCTACTTATCCATGTACTACGCCCGGGTTTTATTCCTCTCTTCTACCCATGTCGTTGTAGCCACCCGTGCCGCCACCGTTCTCCGTTTGGCGTGCTGTCGCTTCCTATGTGTGCCTTGTGTCCATAGCAACCCATTTTTCTAGTTAGATTCACCACACATGCCTCCTCTCACCGGCGCTAGCCTTGCCTCCAAATGTGCTGCTCTCGGAATGAACAATAATTTTTGTTATTTTCCAGCATTTTCTCGCCCGGCAAACTTTAGATTGCTCGTTCTCCTTTGTCCGAACTCCGAATTCAGTGAGTCAAATTTCTAAATTCATCTAAAATCTTAACCTACCTTTCAGTATATATTTTATTGTTTTGTGATTTTATTTGTCTTTATTTGTTCATTTGTATTTGCCGTTTCGCGCGTAGAATCCGATGTCGCCGAAGAATGTTCTAACCAGCAGCAAGAATGTCAAGATATCGCACACGAAGGCAAGTCTCCTTTGAACATCTTGAACCTATGTTGTGAAATGTTTTTAATTATTTTAAATTTAATGCATCGCTATGTTACATAAAATGATAATTTCTGTTGTAGAGATAATAGTTAAACCGATAATTGTTACGCCCTCATTTGACATTGACAATCATGTACCTTTGACACCCTAGGATTCCCTTTGTCTCAATAATGAGATTATTATACAACTTTGGTAAATGTTGTAATGGTAGTAAAATGCTTAGTCATGCTATATAACCTTTGGTAACCTTGGAATGAGAAATTATATTTCATTGATCTAGACTTTTGTTCAGAAATTAGTAGCGATTGTTGTTGCCACTGTTCCTTCAAAAATAAATAAAATATGAAAATTGTTTTAGACAAGGGCGGATGGTTGGATTGGATTGGTACGGTTAGCACGAAAACTTGTAAAGTGTATGTTCCGCCCTAGTCAATTAAGGACCGACGCTTGTGTTTGTCCAAACTGAGCACTACCGTACAACCACATGTCTATATGGGTACGGCCTAGCTAACTAACTTACAATAGTTTAGTTTAGATACCACCAGTAGAAAGTGAGTGCCAGGGTGTACTGGTTATTCACAGTGAGGGACATGGTTTACTGTACTCATACGGCGCAAGAGGGGGCTTCTGACTGGGTGGATTTAACCCTTCAGCGGTGAAACCTTAGCGGGTGGTGTCTAACTAGACTAGAGTAAGGTAAAGGCTTTGTGATAAATTATCTGGGTCTCATGCCTAAGGCATCATGTTGGCTATTAAGATAACTTGTATGTTGTGGGTAAAGTGTACAACCTCTACAGAGTGTAAAACTATTCGAATAGCCGTGCCCACGGTCAAGGGCGGGCAAGGAATGCATTCACATGGTAGCTCATTGGTTTTGGTTTTAAAATAAAAGTTTTGGGAACCGGGTGTGGCTGGAACTCCCGGAGTTGTCCTGGCGGATGTAGCTACTGTGGGTGGATATAACCCGTTGTCTTGAATCCTAGAGGTTGGAGCCAGTGTGGGTGGATGTAACCCGTTTTCTTGAACCTTGGCAGATAGAGCCAGTGAACTAGTGTTGGTGGTTATAACCTTCACTATACCATTTGTTAGTTTCTGTTAAAACAAATACTTTATTAAATTAATGCCTTCAAAAATATTTAATGGTATTTGAAATAAAAGATTGCTTTATGCAAAAGAACCATATAACCTTCCTTTGTTAAGCTTTGCATCTACTGCATTTTCCCAAGACTTGCGGAGTACTTTATGTACTCACATGCTACACTTAAAACAAAAATTTCAGAGGATTAAGAAGCTCAAGAAGGAGATTACGACTACTGCGCGTATGGATTCGACGAAGGCTTTCTGGAGTTCTAGGTTGCGTTTCCCCAGTCAATTGCCTGTGGCGTATTGATGGGTCTTCATCCGAGTTTATTTCGCTTCCGCTGTGTTTTGTTTGTGTGTGAGGTCTTGAAACCTCATTTGTAATAAAGAGGACTTTTGGGTCTGTACTCTCAATTAATGTAATAAAGCGTTGTTGGTTATGTAGTCATCACTGTTTGACTGTGTGCACTAGCTTTGATCTGGGACTAGTGCTGTAATACATATAGGGTCCGGATTCAGAAATCCGGGGTCCCGACAGAGATGGTATATGTATATGTCATTCGTTTTAGTAGTTCTCTGTTGTTGCACAATTAATGTTATTAAACAACAGCGATCATAAAAGCTCACTGTTTTATTAACCCAAAGCAATCATATATGTTTATGAGCAAATCAAAATTTCTCACACCACAATTATTGCAACTAGTTTTGCAAATGTAAGTGAATCATTTATGCAATTCAAGTCTCTGAAGTTGTAAACTTGCAGTGGTGTCACATATGAGCGAAGCTACAACTTTTAGAATCAAACAACGTTTATCCATATAATCAGATTTCAATTGAGCAACAGCAAATTCATGTAGTAAGGTTGAAAAGATTTGCATATTCTTACATACATCAATTTCATTATTCAGATTGTCAATGTTAGATGGTTCGACAAAACAAGAACGCATAGGCATTGAATGATCACTAAATTTTATTTTTCTTTCATAATGAACAAGATTGAGCATACAAGCGTTATTCAAAACAGCAAGTTTCAATTCATCCATGTGATCACAAGTTATGCATATTCGATATACAAGAAATAGATTTTCTACACCATATTCTCCAATTAAATTAAACTTATACCCAGGGGTGTAGGCACTAAATAAGAATTTTGAACATGCAAGTTCAGAAACTTTCTCCATAGCATGTGACAATTTTATAGGTAGATCCAACATGATGTAACACAACGAATTAGCAAGAGAAATTCTAGTCAAAACTTCTTTATCTCTAACCAAAGCCACATGATCATTGTATGCAATTAATTCATCACATTAATCACTCAAAACAACAGGCAATTCAATAATTTTTTGACAAGGTGCACTAAACTCATTCTCAACACTCAAATCAATGTAGTGTGAATTCTCTACTTGAAATATGGGCGTGTCAGAATTGTTTTCCACTAAGTTTTGCTCTAAAATAGCATGAACATTGCATAATTTTAGTTCATCACAAGCATACTCACCGTGAGTGATGATAGCAGCATGATCTTTACCTTTTTGGCTCTCCTCAGATGACGTAGGTGCATCCATCTCCTCATCTTCGTTCTCAACCAATGGAATCAATGGTTCAATCAGCTCATGATCCTCTTCGACATGGTTCTCAACTACCTGCATGTTGTTAGTCATAGAAAGAGGCACAAACGCGGGTTAGTTCTCATATTTCTTATCATCAAGCACTCTCAATCTCTCCTCAATCTGACTTTCAACCTTACAAGCAAGTATAAACAAATGAGGGAGATAATTATATTCTTCGTGAATGAGAAGGTCCTGAATTTCTTTATTAAGACCACATAAGAATCTATTCTCTGTAACTTCAGCATGTTCCTCTAAGCCACAACGCAATAAATGAGTTTTTAATTCATGATAATATTTCCTTACAGTTCTACTTCGTTGTTTTAAACGTTGCAATTTAGCTAGCTAATATTCAGCATGATATTTAGCAACAAAGTGATCTCTTAAAAGTTTCTTTAATGCATGCCACGTTTGAGGCACTCTTCCAAGTTTACTTAAGTACTTCCACCAAAGTATTGCATCATCAATAAAAACAGTAGTGACAGCTCTAATCTTTTGCCTATCAGACCAATCATAATATTCAAATTGTTTATCTAGTGCTATCTCCCAGTCAATATAGGCATCAGGATCAAATTCACCAGCAAAGGATGGCAAAGTGATTTTAGTTTTACCGGACGTACTATCATGATCATATACCTCCCGTAGTGAAGAAGCTTGTCTCAAGCGTGCATCTTCCTCACGAATTTTTTTGAGTTCCTCAAGATGTAGATCTATCTCGTAATCATCCCGTGAACATGCCATGGTTAGTAGAAAACAAGGAGGCTCAAATCAACTACTAGCATATGGAGGCTCAAATCAACTAAGCATCTCTCAAGCTCTTACCAAATTCTTACAAGTTCTTACCAAAGCAAACAGGTGGTGCAACCGGTGGGTGGTTCGTGATAAATCTGACTTAGGTGATTGGTATAGCAATTGCCGGTACAGCGAGACCTGTTTGGTTAGTTGAGAAGTGGAGCTTGGATAGGCTATGTATTTTGTTGCAAAGGAAAACAATCAATTAATTTCAGAAATTGCATATAATTGAATTATAGTTCGTATCTAGCACTTAGCCTATGTTGCTGATTAAACAAGGATGGATGAAGGCTAAATAAGTGTATAACAAAGTATAGGAGTGATAACCACAAGATAATTCAATAGAATGCAATTTGGAACTGAAGAACACAAGGATTGACCCAAAACTGAAAACTGAAGATTTCTGTCCACTGGACAGCATGTCGGTATTTTGGCCGTAACTTTCTGTCAATTGCCTCTGTTTCAATGATTATTTTTTTCACCGTTTCCTGACGGCTTTTTCTACAACTTTTGTTTTGGGACCAAGTTCTGGAAACCGACTGAAAAATTCGCACAAAAATCACAAGTACCGACTGTTGCAGATTCAATTCAGAAATTTGGGTCAACTTTCGCCATAGATATCTTTTCACTGCCTTATTGGAATGAAGCGAACGTTTAGGGACAGATGGATAAGGAAGTTAGCTATCAAATGGCGGTGGTTTCACTTAAAAAGGATCTCGGAATCAAAAGATATGGTGTTTTTGGTGGCGGCTACAGAGGAAGGAGAAATTAGCTGAATTGGCATTAATGTTTGGGGTGGGGAAAATTTTTGTTTGGATTTTTTTATAGGAACAAAGATATGACCAGCAACTAGACAATGCAAAGACGGATACAAATTCAATTTAGCAAACCATAACTAACAGATTTAAAGGTACAACAGGGTTTGGACAGCGGAAATTAACTCTTTTTGTGGGGCAATATTTTCTGGACTATAGGAAATAAAAAACCAATCTACTAACTAGGGATACAAGAAATTCCTACCGGTCAACTGAAGCTTTGATACCACCTGATGGGGCGATGGGGTCCCGACCTTCCGATAGGATGATAACTTCGATTTTGGTGGAGGTGACTTTTGCGATCCGACTACAACCGTACGACGTCACCGCGCCTTAGCAATTGCTAAACCACACTCCAAGTCATTATCAACCATGCCAAGAACGCGGTTGACATGACCACGAAGGTCTATTACTGCATGCAACCGAAGAACAAGCAAGAACAAGATAACAAGCAATCTGAAATTGCAAATATTTATATTGAGTTCAAAAGGTGGGATTCCAAAGGCTGTCTTGATAGGTGGTCGTCCGACACAACTGAAGAACAGAAGTTTGCACAAGGGCTAAACCAAAACTAGAAGGGTGTGACCTCCTTAAATAGGGGAGGGAGGACCGCGCAATACGAAGAAACAAGGGGTGGTACTATTCATGTGAATAGTATCTATAAACAGTACCCGTGAACAGTACGGGCCTAGGAGGGGGGCACCTCCCCTTTGGACCCAAGCATTACAAGGCCCAATTTGACCCAAACAGGTGATGTAGCACTTTCTTTTGATAATTACGGTGCGTTCAGAAGGAATTTGGAGATGCGTCTTGATCCATTGGAAAGAGGACGAGAAAATCTTTCCAACAAGTACTCGTGGACCTCAAACGAACTCCGTATATGAAAGTTATGCACTTTTGAAGTTGGGCCATCAAGCTGAATCCGAATTGATCTGGAGGCCGAATTGGATTCCAAAACGTGTCCATGTTGAACTCTTGCTTGAATTGGTGCAAAAGTGATGTGGGGCTGTAAAAATATATATTTTCATCATTAGGTAGCATCATATTCTCATTTAAAATGTGTTGAAGCTGAAGAAACGAATTCACCTTTTAGTTCAATCTTGATATTGGGCACTGTGGTCATATGTGTTTGTGGCGTGGTCACATCACCTTGATCACACCTGCTGCTATAGGTCTCACAATAACAGGTGGATATTTCCTAGACCTTGATTGAACTTGCAAACTTTGGATTTGTCCAGGATAAGATTAAGCTTTTTCTTGCCTCTAATAAATTTTTCAAGAGTGTTCATAAGGTACTGACACTTCTGAAAAAGAGAGACGCATGAAGAGCAGGGAAGGGGAGAAGATGAAGAACAAGAAGGAGACGGGGAAGAACCAACAACTGAAGATTGGATAGCACGTGCATATTTTTCCTTCTGCATGGCCACCTAAATCTTGAGTGTTTCGCAAGACGCACAGAGGGCAGTCCTAATCCTAGCTGTTAGGTTCTCATGACTCTTCCTAAAGGTCTCTAGCATTTCCTTAGATTTTCCCCCACTTCAGCACAGAAGGAGCAATCAATTTGTGGCTTCTCTAGAAGATCTTTAGTTAGCTTCACATATTTATCATCTAATGCAATCAATTCAGATTTTTAGTTTTTCACAATTTTATGGTCTGCCCTTTTTAGGTTAATCTTCAGGTTATTGCAACTTTCACAAGTTTCAAGCAGATCAAGAAGCATGGTGTATAGACCTCTAAAAGCATTGTCCTTATCCTCACATGAGGTGCACAATGTAGTCTCAATAGAATCAGATGACAGGAAAGCTACTCTAGTCATCTCTAGCTCAGTTAAAAGACTAATATTCTCCATCTTAAGTAAATCAAACTCAGAGATCATACTGTCATGAGAGGTCCTTAGCTTCTCCATATCTCCCAGCAAAGAAGTACAAACATCACAATCATCACAGGAGGGAACGGATCTAAGTGAAGTAACCTCCCATGACAAGATCTCTACCTCCTTCTCTAACTCGCCACACTTAGCTCTAGATCTAGCATAAATCTTTTCTAACTTAAGAAAAGCATCATTGAGCTGGTCGTAGGAAGGGCCTACCTCATCGGAGTCGCTATAGAGGTCGTCATCGCTGATGCCATTCACATCAGCCATGAAAAACATGCCGATAAAGTCGTCGTCATCCTTGGTGTCCTTGTCTTGATCATCCTTGCCGTCGTCGTTGCTCTAGCCCTCCATGTCGCTGAAGTCGAGGTTGTCGAAGGCGGTGAGGACGCGATGGAAGAGTTTCTTGGCTTTGCCAAGGTTGCGGTACTTCTTCTCTTTACCTTGGTCATGAGCTGGGGGCTTCTTGTTGCGGTTCTTGCTGATGAAGTCATTATTGCTCATACCGTTGTAGTCATTCTTGCCCTTGTACAGCTTGGGGCAGTTTGCTCAAATGTGGTTGGGCCACCACACTCAAAGCAAATCATTGGCCCACCCTCTTTCTCTCCCTAATTCTCTCGTATGCGTGTGAAAACTTTTCTGGCTAAAAGGGCTAACTCACTCTCTAGAAACTGCTCAAATTGACCATCACTCACCTCACACAAAGTAGCCAAAGAGAAATGAGAGGCACCATCAGACGATGCTCTAGAAGCAGAACCGGGATCGGTGACCAAAGCCATCGACTATGACTTTGACTTGCGAGACAATGTCAATCTCATGAGTCTTGAGGCGTGAGTACAACACATCAGGAGTCAAAGTCGACAGGTTAGTCGTGTACTTGATGGTGGTCACTTTCATCTTCCACACTTTTAGGTCCAAAGTAGAAAGCATTTGGTGAGCATTGTCCGAGTCTGGGTATGTAAGACCAATGGTTCTGAGGTTTATCAAAATCTTGTGAAGCTGGCAAAGCACTCATCCAAGACTCATCAACGAGCATCTCAAACTTGTTGTTCTCTCACTTGTATTGGTCCTGTCGGACAATCTTGATTTGGGTGGTTCTATCATGGTATGCATCGAGGGCCACCCAAATGTCATATGCCAACGAAAGATAGGAGATGCGATCAAACTCATTTATGCTAAAACCCTGAATGATGATGTTCCTTGCCTTAGCATTTGCCTCCATATCTAGCATGTTCATCGCTGTGATGTGCTCATCGACAGGAACAACAAATTGAGTCTTAACTTTTCTCCAGATTTCATAGCCTTGAGCCTGTATGTAAGACTTCATCCTGCTCTTCCAAAAGGTATAGTCGACCCCATCGAAGATAGGAGGCTTGGAAGAATACTTGTCTGCTACCATGGCTCCAAAGACCGGTTAAGATCTTATTGACAAGAGCTAACCGAGCTCTGATAACACTTGTAGGACCGGACAGGCAACAGAGGGAGGTGAATGGTGCTTTCAAAACCTCCCCTAGTGTCCACTTAACTCTTTTCTCCAACAGCTACTAAGCTATGAAGACTCGAGTTGAAATCTCACTGGAGAAACATAACAACAGAGAAAACACAACGAACTGACTGCGGTCAAAGACTGGCAAAGAGGTCGAATTATGACAACGTAGTCGTAAGCACGACAACGTGGTCGTAAGCTTCGACTATGTGGTCAATAACCAACAACTGGTCGGAGATCGTCCATGTCGATGATCACCGTGACCGAAGCCAGCGAGATCGAACATGGTTGCAGCCAAGACAGATGTGGTCGTAGACAACATGATCGAATGCCAACAAGTGGTCGAACAAACAACGTTGTCATAACCTGTCGAGACTGTGGTCGAAAATAGTACTCATGGTCGTAACCCCGACTATGTGGTCGATACCCGATAATGTGGTCGTAAATCGCCCAAGTCGATAGCCATCGAGACCAGAACCAATGTAGTCGTAAGCCAACGAGTGGTCGAATGACCAATGTGGTCGAAAATATAAACATTGCGGAGAGAAACTTGAGCGAGGATGAAGAAGAGAACGTGGTCGTAAGTTTCTCAGAAGAAACAAAGGAAGAACAGAGAGGCGCACGACCGCATGATCCAAATACCAAATAACTTTTGATTCAAGGATCAACTGGCCATGAACCTTTGAACACAGCAAGAACAGGATCTCAAGAGGTTGCTCTGATCTTTAATTGAAAACTAAGCAAGAAAATAGATATCTTTCTGGGGTTTCATCAAAAGCGCTCAAAACCAAGACCGAGAGAATGAAAAGACAATCAGACCATGCAAGTGGGAATAGAATCGCCTAGCTGGCTTCGAGTATGATTTCCCAACACCAGCCAGGTCAGATCATAGGCAGGACAGGTCTCACAAACTAGAAAGAAAAGAAACGATCAAAGAACAGAGGAAAATCGAAACAGCAGAAGAGCAAGACCAAGCCATCTCAATTTCATACAAACAGCAGTACTCAAAAGATTGATTAAGGAAAGATATATTTCTCTGAAGATTGAGTCTACATCCATTCCATTCAGGAGAACCAGGAGCACCATAGCTCCACACAAAAACCCTAACAGAACGCACACAAGAAAGCGAAAGACTAGAGAGAGAGAGAGGCCAGATGGATAGCTCTCCATCTCTTTTTATAGCCTCTGATAGCAGGGATAACCCGTTAGCCCCCTACCTACTACTGGGTTTTCTCACGCACCCGTTAACACAACCAGTGCAAAGATGCTTTAACAGAACCCCTTTAGCAGAATAGCTTCCTTTGCAGGTCTTAAGCAATTCACCAAAATGCCCCTCTGCCACCTTCCTGAAAGCTTCATGTTTTCTTGCCTTCCACGCTTGCAGTCACCTTGCTGCCTCAGTCATCTTCGGTTTCTCCTGATCGTTCTGAATCTCAACACCTCTCTTTGTCTAGTCCTGATCCTTCTATACCTAACCATGACCAGCTCCAAAGTCCTACAAACACCACTGACAATCAAAGTATCACATAGCACCGCACAAAGCACGGGAATCATCAATCTTCATTGAAAGAATGCACTTAGAGAACAACCCAGCTGGTCTTAAACCACTTACATCTACTCGGATGCATTGGACATGAGGTACTCGTAGCTCTAGAAGACCTCTCAGCTGTCTATTGTAGGATCGAAATGGCAACAGAGGGGGAGTGAATGGTGCCTTCAAAAAAACCGCCCCAAGTATTCACGCAACTTTCTTCTCCGAAAGTTATAGAAGCTATGAAGCAAGAAATTCGCTCACTGGAACCCGAAAACACTTTTGTTGAACACTGAAAAGACTGGATGTTATAAAAATTAAACTTGCACAAAGACTATGTATAGTCACTGAAGAGACAAGCTGGAGTGACAAAGATTTTCTCTGGAGAACAGAAAGAAATATATTGGAGCAAAGATAAGTTAGACAAGCCTTAACAGAGTACAGTCTGTTGACAAAAGACCGCAACAGTCTAAATACCAGATTAACCTTAATGAGGAGAAAGTGCAGACCTAAACCCATTGGAAGCACTAAAACTGAAGTTGTCATAAAAGACATGGCAAGAAAACAAGAATGCAAATTACTTGAGATTTTCGTATCCAATGAACTTGAGGCTTAGCAAATCAGCTAGACATGATCTCTTACCAAGAAACACAAGATTGAATCACTTTTTCACCAAGGAAATCAAAAGAACACGATTCCTCTGTTCACTATGAATAGTAAACCCTAGAAAATGCAAAGAACAGAGGAAATAGAGACGAGCCAATCCTTGAAAGGAGAACTGCAAATGAAATCTTTTGCTCATGGGAAAAGGTGACCAAGGGGTCTTGAAATACCATCCAACTCAGAGCAAAGAAAATCTGCAGCTACTCAAAAACTTCATCTCAGAATCAAAAGAAAAGAGAGAAGCAGAAAAGTCCCAGAGCAGAGAAGCGAGAACTAAGATTCATACCCTGAAATGGAGAACAGGAAGGCACAACATCTCAAACACAAAATTTTCATATTGATCTTGATACTGAGAGAGGAATGCTTATACAGAATGTTTCTTACATCCATCTCTCCAAACAAGAGCACACACTCAAGACCAACCCCTACGCAGTTGAGAGAATGTGCTACACCCTCCCTCTTCCCTCAACATACACAGACATAGAGGCAGCCAAACAACTTCTGCCTATTTCACCTACTCCACAACCGAAAGCAACAAGAGACACAAACCCAAGCTAATTCCCTGAGTCCTATTTCCCATGCAGGAGACACTCCTCCTTTTATATAGCCTCCGTTTGCATCTCCTTTTACCCTCTAAGCCTAACAAACCAGCGCTTTATCCGTTAACTCGAACCGCATCCGCTTCCTTTAGTGCAGCCTTGCGTATTTACCAAAATGCCCCTGCTGCACTTTCCAGGAAGCTTCCTCGTTTCTTGTCGTCACGCACGACCGCACCTGACTCCGACCGACTGGACCTCGACTCCTCCCTGAGTCTAGTCCCAGTCCACTCCGTTGCATACGACTGCACCTGGCATCCTTACCGTTTGGACCTCGACTCCTCCCTGAGTCTAGTCCCGGTCCACCTCGCCGCTGCCTGTCGTGTCCACCTCCGGCAGCTCCAGCTCGGTTCCTCATCTCCCGGCTTGCAACCACTTCAGCAGCCTCGATCATCTTTAGCGTCTCCGACCGTCTGGACCTCAACATCTCCTGTGCCTAGTCCCGGTCCTCCCACGCCTCACCATGACCTAGCTCCAAACTCCTGCACCCATACAGATAAGCAAACCGTCATATAGCACCGCACGAAACAATATAATCATCATTAACCTCAATGAAACATACTTAAACACAAAATAGCCCAAACGATCGATTGAGAAAAAGAACAACCGTCCTAAGCACACCCGACCGCGTTCGACCAAGTCCAACTGAACCAAACTGCGCCATACACCGACTTGGCGCGAACCGACCAAACCAAACTCAAACTTTTCAGAACACGTGTCAATTACTCATCACAAACGTGGGAGCACCTCCACATGGTCTCTCATCTACGACCACTCAGCAAGTCATTACGACCATCGCACAGACTGCTACGACCATGAAACATGCGCTACAACCACGTAGCAAATGCTACGACCATTGCTCACAGCAGCTATGACTTTAACAGACTGGTCGCTACGACTTACGACTACACAGGCACGGTGTTATGACCACTGCACACAACCAGCAGAAGCTACGACTTATGACCATGGTCAGACAGAGCTACGACTATTAACCACAGACAGTCAAAGCTACGACTATCGACCAGAGCCAGTCAGAGCTACGACTATCGACCACGGCCAGTCAGAGCTACAGCTATCGACCACGGCTAGTCAGAGTTACGACTATCGACCACGGCCAATAAGAGTTACGACTATCGACCACAAGGTCATAAAATCGACTGCCGACCACAAAGTCGTAAAACCGACTGCCGACCACCAAGTCATAAAACTGGCTGCCGACTTCAAAGTCATAAAATCGATTGCCGACCACCAAGTCGTAAGAGAGTCTGCCGACCACAGAGATGCACAACGTGGTCGTAAAGAGCAAGTCGTAAAAGCACTTACGACCACCAAGTCGAAACAACACCTACGACTACCAGGTCGTAACAACGCCTACGACCATCAGGTCGTAACAGCGCCTACTAATCACAGAGATGAACATAGTGGTCGTAAGGCCAGCAAACTTCTGCACAGATTTCAAAAACCAAACTCAGTCTTTATACAAACTCTAAATCAAAGGTCAATTACACATCACAATCATAGGGTGACCTCCACATGGTCTTACAAATGCTGAGCATGGATGCTCGTCTACTTGATTGGTGGTCTACTTTGTGAAAACGCCTTCCCAAAGAGCAACGAAAAGGGTTTGATTCAATTTTTATTCTATTTCCCTAGATGATCAAGTGAGAACGAAATGCTAGAGTCTTCAACAACTCCAAGCCGGGATTGAAGCTTTCATGGCCAAGCTGCTGCAAGAACTATCGAGTTGGCCCCAAACGGGCGTGGAGTCACTGCCACTTCCTCTGAGAATTACTACTTAGCTTTCCTTCCAGCAGCATGTGCTGTGTTGGCTAGGGCCATCCTTCTTGCGTTTTAGATTTGTGTTGTCTTTGTATTCTTTTTCTCTTCCGAACTGTGATCACTAGTTTTTCTAGTGAGTTGCATTGTTTTCATCTCTTCTTAATACAATGACGTGCAAATCTTTTGTGCGTTTCCTAAAAGAAACAAGGCGTCAGCTCATGCAACAGAAAAGACTTCCTAGACCTCTCCATTCGTGCAAAGAAGACCTAGAAACAGCAAAGAGGAGAAAAACGGCGCAATATACTAGACCATCTTCTTCGAAAAGAAAACAAAGCAGCGAAGAGGGTAGCAAGAAGCAAGTTGTGAGTGCGGTCTTCAAAGGAGGCTGACCAAAAAAGATCCGTCTCCAGGCTAGCAATTTATCAATGGCCATCTCCAGGTTGACCAGAAGATCCATCTCCATGCTGACCAAAAGAACCATCTCCAGGTTAGTCTTGTTCAACAAAAGCATATGAACCCATAAAAAAAATCCCAGATCAGAATATCCAATTTGGATTTCTTCCATCAAAAGATATATTCCCAAACACATTCCTCTATTCTTTTCTGAACCAGAAAACTAATCTGAACCGATAAATCTGGAACAAATCTCATTCAAAATACCAAACCACCATCAAATCTATCTCACAAAAACAGAAGCAGCAGCAAAGAATGTTGGAATAGTCCCACATTGATTATGGAAAGACAAGAGATCTAACTTAAAAGTGGAGGAGTCTCTCAGCTCATTGGCTAGCTTTTGAGATGAGAAGGCTCTTACGATCTAACAAGTGGTATCAGAGCCCGGTTCTAACATCTCTGGCCCAATAGACACTAGTGCGTGAACGGCTGATGGACTGTGACCTTGAGGGACTGTCGGTGTATGGTGAAAGAACCCTGAGGGACTGTCGGTGTACGGTGAAGGGGCAGTGCAGGGCTGAGGGACACCAATATGTGAAGGGGGAGATTGTTGGAATAGCCCATATTGATTGTGGAATAACAAGATACCTAACTTAAAAGTGGTGGAGTCCCTCACTTCATGAGCTAGCTTTTGAGGTGAGATGACCCTTACGATCTAACAATATTGCTTAGTGCCAACCAAAAAGACACATGAATTTTGCTCAAACTTGCCTGACCCATGGGTAATGGAGCAATAAGTGGTCAATTGTTTCTGGGTTTTGCTCGCATAGAGGGTACAACGTTATCCACCAGCGATCATTGGCTATAAGCCAGACAGAAAACTTGCATTTTAAAGGAGCTTTACTCTTTTAAATTTGCTTGTAGCTTGCAAACTGGATTCCTCCAAGGAAGAACACCTTATAGGCTAATTTGGCTGAATAAACCTCAAAAGAATTAAACTTCCAAATAACCTTATCTTCATTTCCAGTTTGTAGCGACACAACGGAAACTCAGTTCCAGAGATGTAGGTATTTGATAATGGCTTGAACCGAAAGGGCTCCTTGAATGTCGCGAGCCTATGCATTCACTAGGATGCCTTGTGCCACTGTGGTGGATTTCCTGTCTCTGGTTGAATAAGCTTCCAAAGGGTCGGCGCCAAATTTTCAACTGATTGCTCTTCAATCCAGTTATCTAACCAGAATAGCGTCAGGTTGCTATCCCCAAGTTGTACTTCGATCGCCGCTTTGAACATTGCTCAAATAGCAGGTTCATAAGATATTTGCATATTTTCCTAGGTGTGTGTTGGATCAGTCTTCTGCCACCACAATCATCTTAATCTCAACGTATGATCCATGATCTTGAGGTCAAGGCTTCCTAAACCACCAAGAAAAAGAGGCTTACAGACTATTCTCCATGCTACTAGACATTGGCCCCCCATGGACTGCCTCTGTTCCCCCATAAGAAAGCACGACGTCGCTTATCTATGAGTCGATTTTTTTAGGCTATAACTTTTAGCTTAAATTTTTTAATTCTGTCTATTCACGATAAAAAAGTACGGAGAGAGAGATATTTGCGTATGATTTTGACTGATATAGATGAATCGGGATAGTATCTACTATAATCAAGTTGTAAACCACACTTTAAAAACATATTCCGTTTAAAAACTAGTTACTATAGAAAGCAAGTCATAAGACCAAAATAATTCACCCTATAGCTTTGAGAGCCTAAGCTAGTAGGTCCAGAAATAATAGATAGTAGAGGGAAGCCATGAATAGAACATGTTTAGCTATGGTAAGGCGACCGTCATATAAAACATACCTCCTTTCCAAGCTGGGAGTTTATTGATAAATTTGTCAACCCAGTTTCCGCCCCATTTTTGTGTTCCAAAAATTTTGATTTTATTCTTGGGTTTATTTTGAGTTTTTCTGTTATTCTCTGGGCCTTCTAAGCCTAAAGGTGACAGCCCAAAATACAACAAAGCCAAACTGGCCAAGAATCAATGGAACCCGTAAACAACCTCCGTGCACGTTAATAAAGCCCAACTCACTGAAAATAGTGCCCCATGCAGAAAAAAAAATCAGGCGCACTCACCAGATAAAGAAAATATATCAACAATCAAATATAACATATCAAACGGTCAGAAAATGTACCTCTACCTGTGTCCTAAAATGCTCGATTCTTTTTCCCTCACGATCTTCGAAGAAAAAGTGAGGTCAAAATCCTTAAGATTAAATGTAGTGATAATCTAGCAAATTTATTCACTAAATCCTTACATACATCAAGTTTTAAACATGTCTATGACATTGGAATGAAGAGAGTGAAAGGGTGTTGTCTTGAGTGATAGCGAATTACTCATGTTAACATTTTACCGTTAGTTCCTGAAGTTCATCATTAAGCCCAGAAGATTAAAGCTGTACTTTTTTCCTTAATTAAGATTTTCCGAACAGAGTTTTCTTAATTAAAGGTTTAATGAGGGCAATATGTGCCATACAAATTAAGCATGAGCTATACCTAAATACCACTAGAGAGCCTCAACCCCTTAAATCTACATATCTTAAGATTTGATCGACTCATTGATTGTGATGTTGATCGGGCAATTGATAATGTGACAAGGCTAATTCGCAACAAAATGGGACGGCGAGACATATTTTAAACAGGCTTAGCAATCGAATTCGAATGAATCGATATCACTTTTTCACGGTGACCTCTTCTTTTTTTTTTTTTTTTGTAACGGGTAGTAGCACATTATGCTTAAAACATTCTTATTGATTTAAAGTTGGAGAATCTCCTTTGGTTGTTCTATTATGGTTATGCTCTAAGTTTTTCTTACTTAAGGACATTATGCACTTTTATTCGATGATATGTTTTGATCCTCTTCAGTGATTTATGTTTCAAAAAGAATGCTGCCAAATTTTAGAGAAGAGTTTACATTTTAATTACTTGTTTTACTAATTAGTAGCATTCTTGGTTCTTGTTGGACTAGGATGTTACATTTGATATTAAAGTGGGCGTTAGGTCCGTAATGGGAATTTGTTCATTTAATTTAGATAATGAACGAAAACTTGGCCTAGGATTGGTAAACTTATACAAAAATATAATTAGGCTGTGCAATTTCTAAAGTATGACTTCGGCTAATTAAACATGATGAAATAAAATTTGACACATTGGTGCATAATAGGATGGGTTTTGGGTCAAGAATTGCATTACGATTCTGGTATCTTATGATTGATAGATATTGTTATGAGATGTTTATAAGTGTATTGAATGATTGCATGATTGAGATGGATAGTGATAATGGTTGGTTTATTGGGATGGCTAGTGTTGCCGAGAGATAGAGATTGTAGTTGTGGCTGTGATATAGCCAGACTGTACCACTGGGTGTGGTACATGATTAATGAAGAGTTTTCTTTTAGATAACCTTAGTTATGAATAGTCGTGGATGAGGTTTCATTGGTCATTTTTGTTTGATCGGTGATCTACTAATCTTTCTATGAGTTTTCATTGGTTAGTTTTTCGATTTGTTGGTAATGTGCTTTTGTCCGCTATTATGTATATGAAGAGTGTGGTTTTTCCAAGTGTTAGCTATTCTTGCTACTCACAAAAGTTATTTTGTTGCTGGGACATATTTTCGTGGTGGTTTTACCTTTTTATTGTGGGTTTCGACTTGTTTCTTGACTCACTATTTTCTATTGGATTAAGGAGAGTATCTTTTGCAAGCTTACTTTTATATGAAAGCTTTAAACGTATATTTTGATGTATCTTGCTTGCTGGAGTTAACGACCCTATTTTTATGGAAAGTATATATTAAAGATCTTGTTGCAATGACTTCTTTGATTTAAATGAATGGTGTAGCACAAAAAAAGAAAGAAAGAGGTCACAAAACTGCAACAGTGATTCCATATTAATCGTCCGTGCAGGAATTTGATAACTGTGATTTCATAATAGCTACCCAATCGAGAGTTTGACAGCAGGCAAAGGTGCAGCAGTTCGCCTTCGAGGAACGTACGACTAAAGAACCAGATACTAATTCCAACAGCAACATACAGGTTGTTACATGCAACGCACAAAATTGTTGTGCAACCTTATTGCATACATTGCTCATTCATGTATCTCACACCCAAATGTCGAACACACAGGACAACATTTTGAGCGAATAACAACTGGTCAGCTCAGTTTATCTACCCTTGCAAACTCTGGGAGTCTCCACCAGCAAAGCCACCAACACGTAAACAACATTGGCTACAAAATCGTATACTGCACCCTCCAGTGCTACTAGTTGAAGGTGGCATTCAATTGGGGCAGCAGAATACATCGTCCTCCAGCAAAACAGAATTAATAGAGAGCTCTTGGAGCCCGGCTATCATGAGGGTTCCTCTCCATTACCATGGATAACCTGATGAACAAGCTTGCCTGGTAATCTCTTTGTTGCCTGAAAGAAGTGCAAAACGGTAAATGGGCCGTTTGACATTGCGGTGGATTATAGTATCTCGATTGGTTTAACAACTTTTAGATATTTTGGTGTTTGGCCAGCTGCATTTTTCTTAATCAAATTGCAAACAAATATATTATTGCATTCCAAAACACATGAGATGAAATGTGAGGACAATCATTGGATAACAGGGTAATAGGCTTTTCATATCTTTTTCACAACAGCTTGAAAAATTAGCACAGAACAACAACCGCAAACTAAGGCTAATTAACACCTGCTGCTACCCATTAGTTTCAAACAAAAGACACTAAAATATTCAAAAGTGATAATCACAAATTTGAAAAGCAATAAATAAGTGTAGACTAAGATTTTTCAGTGCTATGCATTGAAAGGTCCAAAATCCAATGGTAGATCAAGGATTGCACAAAACTTTAGTGATAAATAACAAATTTCCCTTTTGATTTAAGCCCCAGAGCCATAGAAAAGTTCACAAGAGATGCCAGCTGCAGTTTGCAGTGTGTGGTTTGAGTGAATAAAGTGAATCGGTTAGGAATTATAGAAACTGTACACCAACAATTCAAGATAAACAGAAATAGGACGGCAGACCTGGAAATGCCTCATATGCAAAATAGGCTCACACCCAACCTCCGCAACCAATTTTCCCAGAGGAGTCTTAGCATTGAATCGGCTAGCCTGATAGACAGATAATCTGTTGTCTTCATCTGGAAGCTGATGGCAAACTTTAAGTAGCGACCCCAGAGAATTCATCTGTGAAGAATGGAACATTCAGATCATAAGGTAGACAATAATCTCAGGAAATATTTTGATAATATCAGGAAACACATTGTAGTTCCTTTAACTGAAGGTAGACGATAGAACGAGTTCTTATTGACACATTGTAGTTCCCTCCCTCCTCTCCTTTCCACCCCCTAAAAAACCTCTAACAAGAAACTAAAAAAATTACCTCCCTATTGTGGTTAGGCGCCAAACAGCAGATAGCGGAGCTTTGGGGGCCCAAAGCCTACGATTCGAGCGTGGGAAGAGGAATAGAATAGATATGGTAATGCTTGATAGTCTTACAATTTATCTTCCGAATCCTCTCCCCACATTCGAATCTTAGGCTTCGGGCACCCCTCTCGGGCCCCCCGAAGCTCCACTATCTACTGTTTGGACAGACGGCACCAACTGTTGTGGTTATGCACCAAATAGCAGATAGCGGAGCTTCCAGGGCACGAGAGGGGTGTTTGAAGCCTAAGATTCGAGTGTGGAGAAAGGATTTGGAAAACAAATTGAAAGACTATCAAGCATTACCACAAATTGAATGTCATGTGGGGACACAAGTGCCAGAGGCATCGTAGCAGACCGAATGCTCACAAGATCAGGGAGCCGTGCCAGCCATGCCAAACCAGGACATCACCAGCCAGGAGATAATTGGTTGGGACTTAGTTTTGAGTTAGATATGATTTCCCTTTTCATTCTATTCTATCTACTAGTGTATCTGTTAGTTCAATTAGCTTTGGCCGTTAAGGCCAAAGCAGAGGGAATATGTTATCCCTGTCTATTTCTCTTCCTCTCTACCCCTTGCACACCCCTCCCATGTGTATGTTCTTCTTATCCAGCAACGGCGACGAGGTCCAGGATCTTGCCCTCCTGCTACCCCACAGTTATGGCCTGCCGTTATTGACCCTAAGCCGTGTAAATGAATCTTCATTCCTTAGGGAAAAAATATATTAGAAAGCTCCTAGTGAAGTGATGATTGTTTCTTGGCTTTATATATTAATAAAGATTTTGTTTCTGTGGATGGATAATCAATAGGGTTACTGTTATGTTAAAATAAAGAGTTGTAGATGATATGAAAGAAATATTTCCTAAAAGCAACAGCAGACAAGTAATTGCTATTATATTAAACTCGCAGAATATGAAATTGTCAGTTATCAGCCAAAGAAAAGGAGAGCACCAACCTTCATGTAAGGGCACGAGGCACAGCCCCCATGGATAGAACAACCTTCACCAGAACTCACGCCAGGCACAACAGTAATTTTGTCTAAATCATTAACTGTCGAAGAACTGAGATGATGGGAACCAACAGATGTCTTAGAAACTGCATCTGATGAAACAGGGAACACAATTTCTACTTCGATGTTAGCACTTTCTTGAGAAGATTCATAGGAACCAAATAATTCACGGACAGCAGCAACAATCGAAGTGATCATTCCTGATTCTGTTCCTAACACAAACTGAAGATGATCATCAACATTCCGATCCAAAGCTTCCTTCAGACGATTTTTAATGAAATCTAAGATGTTCTGAGTGGATCCAACAACTCCCATTCCCCTAGTCTTTGCTTCCATTGACAAGGAGAACATTTCTCCTGGGACCTCAAAGTGTGCTGTTAGAAATGAATCACAATATTGGTCCTTTATTTTCTCCACAACTTCATGGCCAAACATGTCATGAACAATGCAATTACCATCCTGCATATCAGCAAACAAATTTATATAGGGAAAAAACTGCAGAATGAGAAATGAACCAAAACCAAATGAGATAAACAAATCATGAAAGGAATTGAGAATAAACTACCTAAAGCACAGGTAAGGAACAGAATCACGCAAACCTGGTAGTATTTTAGACGCGGTAATAACGAACTTATAGATTTTCTGTTGTGATCTGGATGTATCTCTGCGATCTCTTCATCTGACATAATAGCCATTCTGTGAAATAGATCCGCTATGTTCGCACCCATATATGAATCAGGACCATACCAGACATTAATATCTGGTATTTGGGCAAATGCCTAAAAGGTTGATGGATAAGAAAACATTTTTACAAATAAATAAATAGAGGTCATCCTTGCCGGAAAATAATAAATGAAATCTACTCTGAAAGATAATAAAAGATCTACTAAGATATACAATATTGTGATAAGGCCAACATCTACCTGTAGTATAGTTGCAACAACATTGGAGGAAGTACAGGTTATCGTAGGAACAAGTTCATGAGAATGAGCTTTTGTTTCCAGAGAAGTATTGATGTAAATAACATGTAAAGAAGGAGGAGATCTTGAGGCTGCGTTCAAAAAATGTGTATATGCAGAACTTGAAGCAGCATCTGCCAAAGAACAGCCAATTTGTTCACTGGACATTCTATAAACACCAACCTGCATAATAAATCTACAATAGTCAGAAGCAGAGAGAGAGAGAGAGAGCGAGAGTGTCAAATAGGAATGATAACATATAGATAAACATATAGATAGCCATGGGCTGTAGACATCCATAAATGAAAAGACTAAACATTCTATATATGCTGATGACCACTAATATTTCGGTCACAGTTATCAAAACAAGACCATTAATGAATCCAGCAAGCAGCTCACTAGTTAGCTATGAGACCAATAGAATTTTAAAATATTAAATATAAACACGTAGTTGAATTGTACAAACAAATATGTCTACCGTTGTCATTATCCAAAGCATAACATAGCTTCTATTGCAAGAAAATACCTTGTTATTATGTTTTAACATTTAATTATATGTTTCTTTAAAACATGTGGCAATCATTGGTAGACATTATTTTGTAGTTTTCTTAATGCCTGCAGCTAACCGATGCAGCAGTAGGTTGCTGTGTTCTGCTCACAATGTGATTGTGGGTTCCCAGCCTTCTCCTGCTACATTTACTCCATATTTTGTGTAACTCATAGATCGACCGCTGGACCATAAAATTCTTCACATATTAAATATATAACATGTAACAAAATTGTGCATCTATGGTTGTCATGGTTATCATACTCTGTAACATAATATGTTCAATTGTTCATGTACTTGAATATATATTTAGTTATAACATGTCACAACCATCAGCAGATACCTTTTCATAGTGTTATAATCTTTAATTGTCACACCCACCAATGCAGCAGTCAGTTACTGTGCTCTACACTGTGATGGTATGGTTGACTCGGGGGGTTTGAAATATTCTCTTACTAGTTACTATATTTACTCTGTATTTTGAATAACCACATCAACACTTGTTCAATCCAGACTAACAAGTCCCCGTTCATTGCAAAACATGCTGCTTCACCAAAGATTTAGCCAGTTCGGAGAATGCTAGTTCACCAATGATATACATGCTAATGCACCAGATGAACTGGATCAGACTAGACTCTTCTGTTCTGGTATTTTTCCAGCCAAACTGCCAGTCTGGACTGGTGTATAGGACCTTGAATGCAGTACATAATACTATAACAGAAGTATATGAAGGCCAAGCAAATACAAAACAAGAAAATAATTTCATATCAAGGTCCCAAAGCAATGTCAATTGTCATCATCACTAACGTGATCCAAGTGTATATACAAACCTACTTCCCCTAGCTTGATTCTTATGCTACAACTGTAATAATAACAGACATAATAGCATAGAACTTCTCGAAACTTAGCGAAAGCCAATGACACTAACTGATAAAATATACCTTATTAAATCCTGCTTGATCAAGTACTGCACGAACATTTTCTGACATGAAGTCAACACCTAGCACTGTGATATATTCACATCCTGCTTCAGCCATCTTAACAGCACTATCTGCCATTACCAATGAATCAGATATGTGAATGTGGGGCCATTGCCTCTTTGCAGCAGTTAGTATGCCTTGCACTTCAGGATCCATATAAAAGTGTGCTACAACCCCAATTTTTTTCCCCATAAGGGTGTTCACAAGCTCTGCAATCTTGGACTTGTTAGGAGATAAAAACATTGCCTGAAATTTAACAATTAAACCCATTCAGTCTTTGTACCCCATGCGGAAACAAAGCAGCAAACTTACAGTAAAATGATTCAATATTCAGCTTCATTGAACTTTCAGATTTGTTACCGAGTTATAGGTAAACAACCAAAACAACTTTGCAGGTAGCAGCGTACTTCAGTGGAAATATGAAAGTTAACATGTGGCATTTCTATTACTAAAACCAAGTCACAACCATAGTTACTCAGGGCATACCGGCATAGTAGATGTTGTGGCACAATCCAATTTTTAATGTGTTTCAGACTATCACCAAAGATTGTGCAAACATGTACAAACTAGACAACTACTAGCTCTTATGACCACAAGTTCCAACTTCCAACCATGATACGGTAGAAATTTCTATAAAAAACTAATAAGCAGCAGGGCTTCTTTTATTGTCAGCAATCAATATCTGAACAAACATCATAGTCCCACAAAAATTTTTGAAGTCTAAAAGGAAATAGTTCATCAATATATTACAGGGTAGTTCAAAACTCAAATAATGAGATTTTCAAACAGCATTGTTTTTCCTTGTACTAATTTCGTGAGGCAAATGACATTGGGTTGGTATCCTGTGCGAAGGGAGTTCAGTGCAACTAGGTGCAAAGTAGTTTTCTTCCCATCAAGAGGGGATATTTCACATGTGCTAATTTGGCCTGTTGCTCATTAATCAAAGACTTATATTTTATTTTGCACCTAGTTGCACTAGAAGCCCCCTTCGCATAGGAGACCAACCCAACAACTTATGCCCAAAACCACAAAGTGGATGAATCCATGAAAGAAATATTAACAATAGTAACACAAAAGTAAAACCGTAGACATTTTTCAAGCCACTAACCCAGAAAGTTTTGCATATTAACAGCCCCTCACTATCTAACCACACAACATGAAAAAATAATGTTAAAAGACAAAGGAACCCTAGAGGGCATCCAAATGGACAGATGTATGCATGTATGAGGGATATGAACATGTGAGCACACGTAGAGATGAATACACACATGAGTACAGCCAACGCGTGTTTTTTTTTTTTTGGGGGCATTTATGAAACATGCTAAAAGTAATGCAAAGAAAAAAAGTAGCCTAGCAAACTAATATATTTTGTAGGGAAAAGAGCCAAAATAAGAAAATCAGCGTACTGCATGAGCCAAATAATGAATTTTCTAATGAAAATAACAAATATATATCAATGAAAAATCCAGTCACCTGGCTACTCGGCCTTTAAGAAGATTCCTAATTGGTACTTCTATTTAAATTAAGCATGACTGTAAGGAGACCCAAAATACACAGCCCGAAGTTGACATCTAGAATCCTTAATGTCCTTTCTGTGAAAATTAATATGTTGGACTGACAAAAGGCTTTTCTAGCCATGGGTATGGAAAATAACATATCAGAGCCAGATGAACGTTGTAAAATCATATAGGGACCTACGGTATGATTTTGCCTATACATAGCTTGCATAGATTTATTTAGGATACCAACTCTAAACTTGATTCATATTTAATAGTCCATTCCATATCATAAAGTGATACTTGGTGTCTCTTGGACATGACATCCTCCTACCAAAGTAAGAATATTGAAGTGTCATCATCTTCCTTTCCACCACCAGCTTGGCCACCGCCCAGCTGTGAGGGGGTTCCCTCTTTCTCCTCCCCTCTAGGGTAGAACTATCTCTCATGTGCAACCTATCACACACAAGCCTCGTTACCGTTGATCTAGATAGCTGTTGTAGCTTCTGAAGCCCAACTAAAAGACTGACTCGAGTGACTTCTTTAAACAACTTTTTTCTATGGAAACAAGGGCGAGGTGAAGTTGCACATAGACAGAGGCACTGACGTGGATCATACCAGTGATATCCTTGTTAATGCAAGGAGTTACAAGGTAGGTGCTCAACTCTGAAGCTTCCTCAAGTTTCAATGGCTTGTTGTGGTCACCATTTGTCCATAGCCAGATTCCCCACAGAAAAATGCTTTCATCTTTGTTGTATGAGAAGAGGTTATATTATTTGTCCCACACTACTCTTCCATTGTTGATCTACGAATATGCTGCCTCCCCTATCATGGAATATGCCATCTAGTTTTTCCCACCCTCAAATGATATTTGATTTAACTCGATTTTTTGTAAAAAATGGTTTAACTCTATTACAAAGTAAAGAGTAATTTGTTAGGGATCATGACTAGATTGCAAATTTCTCATGTACTTTGTACAAGAACTTTGATATAGGTAGGACATCTACAGTCCCCTTTCCAAGAAATATGGCCCAGTTTGTCTTGGCTTCTGCCTAGAAAAGCCATTACGAATACCCGGCTTCTCAAAGCAACTTCTCCACTTCTCTCGCTATTGTCTCGTTCCAGGGATAAGACAGAGGGTCACGGGTGCATCACGCACCCCACTCCTCTCGCTCCCATCATACGCACGCATCTCTCGCTCACTTTTTCCATCGCTCAACCCCTCATTCTAAATGCCACTTCTTTCAGCCACTGCTATCCATTTTCAGCCACAAGCCAGAACCATAAGTCATCAGCAAAATCCAATACCATTATGAATGCCCACAAAGCTTTTAATCCCCCAAATAAGCAGCACATATGTTAGACATTTAACTAAATTTCCCCAAGCAAGCCGCCAATATGACCACATAAAGTGGAAAAGGTAAGGGATGATGTTGACACTATCCGGTCGACGCTATAGTCTCCATTCTAGACCATACACATAGCTATGACCACGAGTCAGCTCCTTTTCTCATTAGGAAAAAAAAAGGAGAATGCATGAACCAATAGAAAAGCAACCTTTTATTTCCCGGTGCAACTTCGGTGGTAAATGGAAATTGACAACCAACCTTAGTAAGATTCTATACGTTAACCTTTTTAGCCATTTTCTAGTCAGATAGACGCATCAAAGATAATATACTAATTTCCTATTTGTGGAGACTAAGCCACGTGTTTTCCCCCATCAGATCACTAAGAACTGAACAATTGAGTAACAAACCAATCAAAGCAACGGAACGAGAATGAGGCAACGAGGGAGAGATCACCTGGGCCTCGGCGTAGCTTCCCTGAGCGCGAACGGCGCCGTCGCGGCCGATGACGAGCGACGGGAACGGCTCACCGGGGTGTCTGCCGTCGCGCGCCACGATGGCCGCCCGCGCCCGCTTCTGCATGCCGACGAGAACGTTGTGCCACGTGCTGGCCCGCGACCGCACCCCCGCGGCCACCCCGAGCGGGGCCAGGTCGGCGGGGTCCACGTCGAGCAACTTCTCGGGGCGCGCGCCGTCGAGCGCGGAGAAGAGGCAGGCGCAGTACCCGCGCGAGAGCTCCGAGTCTGAGTCGGCCGCGAACCGCATCCTCCCGCGCCGTCGCACCAGGCTACCAGCCACACCTGCGCGACGCACCCCATGACGCGGTTGGCCGAGACACGGTCCGCCTCGGGCAGCCGCGGGAGCGCGGCGGCGTAGGCGAGCAGGCGGCGCGCGCGATCGGCATCCGGGAGCGCGCGGAACTCGTCGGCGAGCCGGCGGAGGCGGAGGCGCGGGGGAACGACCCCCTCCCTCACCTCCTCGTCGGAGGCAGCCCGCGGGAACGGCGAGGGTGGAGGAGGAGCGTGGGAGCGGGCGCAGCGGACGGCGAGGGAGTCGCGGGGGCGGGGAGGGAGGACGCGAGAGGGGTGGAGAGGGAGGACGAGGTGGGGCTTCGGGGCGGAGGCTACGAGGGTGGAGGCGGCGGCGAGAGTGGAGGCGTCCATGGCGGCGGTGTGGTGCGGGAGACGTGGAGGGGGTGGGGGCGTTTTATTGGATGGAGGGCTGGAGGGGCAGGAGGCGGCGTGGGGACGCGTTCTTTTTTGTGGGGGATCGAGGTGGGTTGGGATTGAATGTGTGCGCGTCGGAGGCAAGTTGCGCGCCGCCTCTGCGAAGGGAGGGAATGTGAGAAACTTCGAGCGGAGCTCGTTCGTTCCATAGTGCGTGAAATCCGGAGACCAGGCCATGTCTAGCGGCTATGGGCTGAATTTTTTTTGGCTGATTTATAACTTTTGCTTATATTAGTGTGTTTTTTAAGACTAGGTTTATAAATTAATTATAGCAGATATATTATACTGAATTCATCTATATCGGCTAAAATCACACGCGAACGTCTCTCTCTGTACTCTCTATTACGATCAGTTAGAATTCAAAAAAACCGTAAGCTATAGAGAAAGAACCCACACATGGACAGTTCTAAACAACGATGAGAAAAACCATTTGGAACGTATTAATTTTTTAATGTATTTTTTTCTTCATATTATTTGTGAGATATAGAGGTGTTTTTCATGTTGTTATTTTTCTTTAATTAAATATTTTAAAAAAGCTAACAATCACTGTAGTGTAATTTCAGCCAAAACCTACGAAGCACTTTGAAACAGGGCCCAATGCTTCAACTCTTTCCTTGGAGATGCAAAAAGCAGCCCCAAGCAGCAGCCATTCCAAGGGCTTCTCCAAAAATCCAAAGCCAGATTACAGTGTAGAAAATGGGTTGGGTTGCTTCTCAAGTTTTTGCTTCTCAGCTAATTGCACATCTGATCGATGTTTTGTAACGCTCCTATTTCTGTGATCGTTAGAAATTCCCGCAACCGCCTAGAACTATTCAGCTACGGAGTACTATACATAAGTGTGCATCATGCCAACATATGCTTACAACATAAAATCCAAATTTTGTTACAGAAGTAAAGCTTAACAGCCAGATTTTCAGCACAGTGGGGCGTGCAAGTACAAAGTTTATATTACATCGCATAAAAGACTCCACAAGTGTGCCTGAGCAAGGATGAGACTTAAAGCAACTGATCATCTACACTATAGGACTCTTCAAACTCTTCATCAATGGTTTCTTCATTATCCTCTCAAGACTCTTCTGTTAATTGTTTTACAAGTAATAAGTATAACTATACCCAGCAAGTCACAAAGGAAAGCCCTAATTTAACTATTTGCTAGGGTTTAAGGGATGGGGAATATATTGGTTCTATTAATGTGGATGTGGGTGCAATTTTTTTGTAATCTTTTGGAACACAAAGCAATAAAGCATTAACTTCTTAGAGAAATGGGGTTCAACTGATTACTAGACTGAAACACTATGAAAGCTACTTATGCTTTACTTTTGGAATCACCCATTAAGTACATCTTTGTTTACTAGAAGATGGTGTAGGACCGAAAAGGCAACCAGAGGGGGGTGAATGGTGCCTTAAAGACTCCCTAAGAATTCACACAATCCTTCTTCTCCAATAGCTAGAGAGCTATGAAGACAAAGATTGAATGCTCACTTGAGAACCGAGAGAGAAAACCAAACAGGACTAAAAACATAGAAAATCAGCCAATCAGCCGAAAACAAACCGAATAGTCTGTCCGACAATAGCGTGGTTGAAATCGATGAGGTGCGGTCTGGTACTTGACCCTGGTCGACACCAACAAATATACGTAAAGCTGGTCGACATACCAGACACCAATTTCACCGACTTCAATTACACACAACCACATAGGACGAAGACATGGAGAACCATTTGCGGTCAAGAGCGTCCGAGTGGTCAAAAGCTTAGCCGTGATCGAATCAACACAGTGATGGTCTGTTCTGTGACACCGTAGTCGAAAGCCAACTAGTGGTCAATCAGACAACTCGGTCGAGAACAGACGAACCACTAGAAACCAAGAAAACCAATCAACAACAGAGAGAACAGTCGCGTCCGACAACAGAGTGAACAGTGATTACTGCGTGGTCGAACGAGAAACAAAGGAAGTCAGCAGCGCACAACCACAAGACCCGATTTTCGAATATCTTTTGATTCACAGATCTTTTGGTCATGCGACTTCAAATACTGCAAGACTACATCCTCTAGATGAGAAAATATAAAGAAAACAAGAACTCTCTGTCGAGACCACGTCAGACTCCAAACTCAAAATCTGAACAGAGGAAGACATGAGGCGCACGACCACTCGGTAAAAATGCAATCCAAATCTTTGCTCTCGGGAAGAACTGGTCAAGATAGCCTTGAGGAAGATTCCCAGTTCAGAGCAAGACAAAACTAAGGCTACTCGAGCAAAGAGATCCGCTCAAAACAAAATAGGACAGGAGAAACTAGTGAACAGAAGAAGAACAGATACAAGCGATCAAAACATCTCAGACAAAACAATTCTCAGATAGATGCAAAGAGATGAATGCTTGATCAACAAAAGGAGTCCCCATACGCATTGGATAAAGGAAAGAACACATACGCAGGAGCTCAAGCATACACCCTGCTTGCTTCTCCCGTACAGGCTCACTCTCAACAGCCAATCCCCTCGGGAGGACAAGCTCTAACCCTAGAGCGAACACACGCACACAAACTCCCATGGGAGGGAGAGGCGGCTACCTCCAAGGCCCAGCCGGCCAACTCGAACATTCTCGTGCCTCCCTATCCCTTTTATAGCCTCACACCCGAGACTAACCCTAATGGATCCATCCATTAATCCACACTGGGGATAACCCGTAAATCCCACCTAACACCGAGTTTTATCACTCACTTTGCTCGCTAACCAAAGTGCTTTGCCTGCCATCCCTAACAGACCCGCACTTTGCCCATTAGCGCCAACAACTCCTGTGCTTTCCGTAGAGGCACGACTTCCCTTCGACTTTGAGCATTTTTCCAAAATGCCCCTCCGCCGCCTTCCCGAAGCTTCCTCCGCCTTGCCGATCACGCTTGCCGACCTTATCGTCTTTGGCATCTCCCGGCCGCAACCACCTCGCAGACCTTATCGTCTTTGGCATCTCCCGGCCGCTCACGACCTCAGCACCCCGTGCCTAGTCTCGACCATCCATGCCTCACCACTACTAGTCTCAAAGTTCTGCAAGCCACCTTGAGCCCCAAGTCTTCTTTGGCTTCACCCAGTCATTCTGGACCTCAACATCTCCCATGTCTAGTCCCGACCACTCCAAGCCTCACCAAGACTTGTCTTGTCCATCTCGTCACACACGACTGCACCCGACCTCCTGACCATCTGGACCTTAGCTCCTCCATGAGCCTAGTCCTGATCCTCCTCGACGTTGACTGTCGTGTCCATCATGGGTAGCTACAGCTCTGGTTCCTCATCTCCCGCCCGCAACCACCTCACCACCTCGATCATCTTGGCGTCTCGGCCGTGTCGGACCTCAACACCTCCGTGCCTAGTCCCGGTCCTCCCATGCCTCACCATGAAATAGCTCTGAAGTCCTACAGCCACAGAGACAAGCAAAACATTACATAGCACCGCATGAAAACACACAGACCAGCAATCGTCATGATCAACAAGATCCCAGTGCACAAATGCAGCTGGTCGTAAACCACATACGACCACTCGAATGCACAATTCAAGAAGTGGTCAAAGCCCTCAAGACTTCCCGGTGCCTTGACACAAAGATGTCGTCACGACCGCTCCAAAGCTCGTTACGACCATGCGGACACATGCCACGACCATCGCTAGCTTGCTATGACCATTTCTTCCAAAGACTACGACTACCACTTCTAGCGGCACGACTACCGCTTACGGTCGCAACGACTTACGATCGGTTGAACTCACGGGACATGCAGCGCAAAGCCTCGACCTCAACCCGGATCGTTATGACCACTTCCCAGGTCTTGCGACCGCTTCTAGAGACCATACGATCGGTTAACAGAAGCTACGACCGCTTATCGCATGATCGAACCACCTTCCGACCATGTTCATCACTTTCCACCGTGGTCGAACCCTGTTCAGACCACGTACACCGAGTTTCACCATGGTCGATGCTCTTCTGACCATGCACAACAAGATTTACCATGGTCGAAACCATTCCGACCACGTACGACTTGTTTCACCGTGGTCGAAACCCTTCCGACCACGTTTGACCACATCCGACCGCGCTCCGAGCTCGTACGACCGCTTCTGATCACAACCGAGCGCATCCGAGCACCTCCGACCGCTTAAGTCCCCAATTGATCGAAACCGACCAATCAAGAGCTGCGACCACCGATCGTTATCGACCACGTTAGACCGCCTCTGGCGTGGTCAAGTCCGCCGACTTTCCACATGGTTGTAGTCCGGTCGCCGACTATCGACGCAGCGACGAAGCCTAGACCTCCGACTTCCTCTCGTACTAACGTGATCGTGGTCGTGCGGAGACCTCCGACCACGGCCAATGTGGTCGTAGTCTCTTTCGACCATGGCCAAAGTGGTCGTAAACAGCTTGGCTGACTTCCGACCTTAGCCAAACCTCTCGGGTGACCTTCGACCACACCCAAAGTGGTCGTATACGTCACAACATGGTCATAAATAGAGCGCACGGCTTTCGACCATGACCAACATGGTCGTAAAGCCTTCCGACCACGGCCAAAGTGATCGTACACTTGTTTTCCGACTTTCGACCGCTGACAGTGTGGTCGTAAGTGGTCTAGATGGATTCCGATCATGACCAATGTGGTTGTAAAGCCTTCCGACCACTCGAAAATGCATCTACTAGGTTCCGACCATGGACAACGTAGTCGTAAGTAGTCCGCTGACAATTCTTAAGGCTTACGACTTTGCAGAGTCAGCTCAAACCTCAAAAACCAAACTCAATCTTTCTAGACCAAGAGTCAATTACTCATCACAACCATGGAGTGACCTCCACATGGTCTCACAGATGGCATATTCGAATATAATTTATTATACTCTGCAAAGTTACCCAGTTTTACCCATAAGATTTTCAAACTCTTAATGTCATGCAATAGACACATAACAAATAGCGTGCTACTGAGTTAAAAAAACAAGGTCTTGCACTGCTTTCCTCTTTCTAGTCTATACCCGGTAGGTTATGGACCACATATTATCAGGTATGTACTGGCCAATACGGAATGCTACTGCTCGATTCTAAGTGGACCAACTATTGTCAAGTATGATTTTACCGTTCCCATACCACCCTTTATTCTTGGGCCATTTCCACATCAGGAACCCCATCACCCTGTAGATATTCAATTAATTCAAGCAGCTACTAGACTAGATTTGACAAGTCAATACTTGTGGTTGAGCGATTTCTGTGCCCTTTACTCAACATAAGATTCTAGTCCTTACTTTTTACCAATGAGACAGCCATCCACAAACCAATACCAATGAGACAGCCATCCACAAACCAATAACCAAATGCTCTACGACACTGTCACCAATCCAATCCAAATCTCCTCCCTAGGGTAAGGTCGTGGACTCCAACCAACTTGTGTTTTTTCACAAATTATCCTTAACCCAAGTACAGTTTTTATGAATCATCGGCAAAATACCGATGTCATTTAGTAGTATAAATATTTTAATTTAGCTAATCTATAGTTATTTGATCATACAATAATTTAATATTACTAAGGTTGTTAAGGTGAATATGGTCTCAAATTAAATATGGCGTTGTCGGGTGGTGGGACATAACTAATTTTCATGTCATTCTAAATTGTTACTGTAAATAAATAGCAGTGCTTAAATAATAGTAATGGTAGTATTGTAAATAACTAATGGATTGGGTTAGGAATATGGCATTTCAACAGTACCAGGTCTAGTACTATTCATAGTGGATTGGATTAGGAATAGTGATGGGTTTCAACAGTAATGGATCATTTTTACTGGGAAGTGGATTGGGTTAGTTTGCATAGTAAACTACAGTGACGGGCTGGCCCTACTTTGAGTTTTGACCACTAGGCTGAGTTGGCCTAGCTCGAGGCGCATAACACTTCAAATTTTTTTGGGCCAATGCGCATAGTGTGTCGTCTTCACTCCATGGCACCATTGTTCACTGAGCAGAGGAGCTACGGCAGCGGTGGTGATTGAACACCGACAAGGCTCGTCGATTGCAACCAAAGGCATGGATGTGTTTCTCTACCTCCTAGGATTCCATTTTAGGGCTTTGTGTGGCTTGGGGGTTGACAGTCATGGCCGACAGCGAGATGTGATCTTTCGGGTTTGTCCATGGCACAAGAGCTCTCTGGTGGTCCTTCGGTGAATAGCATAGGTGTGAGAGATTATACGATGAATAGGGAAGCTAGTGGTAGTGGAGGATTTGGCTCAGGTAGCTTTGGTCGAGCTATCCAAATGTGCCTGTTCACATGGTGACAATGAATGATGTCGGCAAGGCTAAGGCCACAGGAAGGCTTGGTAAGCTCGGCTAAGAGTTGGTGGTGGCTCAGTGATGCTATGGCTGCCCAAAATTGTATTATCTTCTATTGGGGTTAGCAAATGGCCAAAAAGGCTCACTAGCACAAGGGAGACCGACGGCGGTGATACGATGAAATGGTGGTCGAGAGCAGGCTATGGTGGTGCAATTGGGAGTAGCGTGAGCTAATCTAGGTGGTCGGTTGGGCTTTAAAGCTGAAGGATGGTGGTAGGAGCAGTGGGACTTGCTCGGTGGCGTTGGTGCGGCTACAGTGGTGGCAAACGCGCACGGTCGACGAGGGGAGTCGGTGGCGAGCTGGCGTGGTTGGTACTATAGCTCCTGGCATGCTTGCAAGTGTTGACAGAGGCGGTATAGTGCGACACCCGTGACGGTCCAGCAGAGCTCTAATTTGCGGCGGAGTCCACTGGATAGCATGGCGCGCAAAGCGAGGCAAGGCTGAGGCAATGGCTTAGTCAAGGTTCAGTCTACGCTGACGAAGTCAGGGAGATTAGGTGTGGACACTGATGAGGGAAGTTTTGGCCAGGAACAATGGCACGGGTGAGCGGCCAGGTGGCTCGGCGGCGTAGGCAGATGGCAAAAAGGAAGGAAGGCACCAACCATAGGAGAAAATGAAGATGGCCAAGAAAAGAAAGCGGGTTTTCAAGGGAATTTGCCAAATTGAGTAGGTCTAGGAATTCAAAGCAAATTCAAACAAAAATTCAACATTTTGAATTTTGAGGTTGTTTCAACCTACCCCCTTAGAAAGAATCTCGACCTCGAGGTTAGCTTGAGCTAGGAAACAAGTTGGGAAAATCTCACTGTGGATCTAACTCCTCCCAGGTTTATTCCTTCGTAGTGTGATTTCTCCAATGAACTCTACAGAATTTGATGTTTTTGTTTCTTAACTGTCTTTCTGTTGTCTCTAGTATCTGTACAAGCTCCTCTTGATATGTTAGATCATCTTGTAAGTCGATGTCTTTTGTTGGTATTTCTTCTGTCGGCTATCGTAGACACTTTTGAAGTTGTGACACATGAAACACATTGTGTATCCTAGTCATATTTGGTGTTAGCTGTAATCCTGTAATAGCCCAGCTGTTTATTTCAAAATTTTGGATAATTTTTTTAAGTATTAAAATTTAATTTACTTTGGTTTAAAATAAAAATAAGAGTTTTGTTTGTGTGAAATTTGAATTTTGTTTGCTCGATCCCTTTTAGAAAAGTTGGATTTGAAAAGTAATTTAAAGTAAAACTTAAAAATTATTAAATAAAATGATATTTTGATTTTCTATAAAATCCTAATTCAAATTAATTATTTGGATTTATTTGGCTTTATTTGGTTTTCTGAGTTTTTCTGGAGTTTTAAAATCTATTTTGAAAATAAATAATATTTTAAGTATGAAAATTAAAACACCAACAGTAGCTGGAAATATTTTTATTAAGTCTAAAATGTCTCTAGGAAGTTCTTTGAATTTTCTTGGAATGTTTGGATATAATTTCATATTTTTCTGAGCTTTATTAAATTTTCTGGTGTTTTCGAAAAAAAATCTAAATCAAATTTAATCCTTTGCCGCCCGATCTACTCTCGTGCGTCCATATTCACTTAACCCCTTCGCTCTCCATCCGATGGTCCCGATTTCCTCCTTGCGCCGCATCGCTCATCCGACCATCCGCTCTTTCCTCTCTCTCTGCTCTCTCATTGATAAACTTGGGTCCCACTGTCGATGAATAAAATTATTTTCCTTTATAAAAATAATTCGGCCAGAAAATCAAAATCCTTGCTGATGTCATAACTTTCTTTTCCACAAAAAAATAATTCATCTGAAAATCATTTCCCTTGATGACGTCATAATTTGATTTTTCAGTTCAAAAATAATTCTAGAAATCTGATTTATTCTTTTCTCTCTTTTCAAAATTCCGAGAGCTCGTTCTCTTTTGTTTTAACTCTGATTGAGCCCATTAAAATTTCTAAATTCATCTAAAATTCAAATCTATCCATTTATATCCTATTTTAAAATTTTTGAAATTTTTGAATTTATTTGGATTAATCTAAAGCTTAATTAGAATTTTTATTTAATAACATTAAATTAAATATTAATACTTGTTAAAAATATTTTATTTGAGTTCTTTGTGTCTTAAGGAATTGTCCAATTTTTTTAGATTTTTCGGAATTTGTTTGAGCTCAACTTCAAAATCTCATAAAAAAAGAAAGAGGAGAGAGAGTGAACAGTGCCCGCGGAACTGTTCATCTCCGATCGTTCTTCCAGCCGAGCGCCGCCGCACGCCATGGGCAACTTTAAATTTTGATTTCCATTGATTTCCTCAACGGTTTTTTGTAAAATTAAGTGCATTCACTTCCTCTCATCAAGAGCTTTCAATTCCCTACCGTTTCCCCTCTCATTCATGTGTATTTACACGAAATTAAAACATTGCTCTAAATGACACCGTTAATTGATCTCTCTCCCGTCCACCTTCACCCCTATAAAAGGGAGCACCAGGTGCCCCTTCTCATCCTCACCCAACCCCTGAAATCTCAAAGCCTCTCTCCCTTTCTCCTCTCCGCAATCTCCATTTTACTTTTGTGAACCGAATGGTGTTCATCGACCGATTGCGCCTCCAACAGTGGAGTTCCGGCACTTTTGACCACACCATCGGCTTTGCCTTCTCGCGTTCTACGCGGTGCTCCCGTTGCCTTCACGGAGCGAGTGACCTCCCGCTGTTTCTCTCCTTCTGCGAGCATCGCGCGTGTTCCATCAAACCGAGGTGAGCATTGTGTACGCTCATCTTCGTTTAGCCGCAAACCTCACCTCTAACTCCTCTCGTTTGCCTCGCCATGTGCTCGCCTAATGTCTTCTCTGTTTGTCACCATCCAATGTTCTGCCGAGCCTCGTACCATTGACTCCCGTTCACGCCATGCTACCATCGCCATCACTCGAAGACTCCCCAAGTCC
Source organism: Bonia amplexicaulis (assembly GCA_036346245.1). Taxonomy (NCBI): domain Eukaryota; kingdom Viridiplantae; phylum Streptophyta; class Magnoliopsida; order Poales; family Poaceae; genus Bonia; species Bonia amplexicaulis. The sequence goes on from CM070768.1 coordinate 6,701,765, forward strand.
TCGTCGACCTGGTCGAGCCAGACGCTAAAACCGTGCCTTCGCGCGTACACCACTTTTTTGGTAAGCGCTTCGATTTTTGTTCGTGTCATATCATGTCCTAGTCTCCAAGAAATTTATCTATCATTTTTATTTAATTTTTCGTGGAGCCAATTGTCAGAAATTGAACTTTCATAAAAATGTTTGTTTTGACTCCGACGTCGATTAAATCGTCTCTGTTGAGTTTTATCCTGCACTGTAATTTTCTTAGACTTGCCTCGCCGTGTTTCACGCCGTGCTCACTTCGTTTTCTCCGAAAAACCTCCACAAATGTTTGCCTCTGACACCTCGGCATGGCCGCCAATGGCATCTAGTGTCCCCATTCATCCGGTAGTGTTTTTCCCAATCCGTTCACGTCATATCGTGCCAAACCATCCCAAGTAGCTACCTTTCAAATGGTTTTGGATTCGCTTCACCGAGCACCAAGATATCAAATTTTTCCTTTTTTCTACCGTTGTCGTTCAAACGTCGATTGTATCGTCTCCGATGAAGTTTCAGCTTAGCCAATAATTTTCCTAGCTTCACCATGTCGTGTTCTACCCTGTGCTTACCCTACATCTCCATATTCCATACTCGGTACTATCTCCTTCCAACTTGCCGTTGTCCTTTCGCCGTCACTGCTATTTTCCCCTCACCACCAGTGATTGCCGCTATTCCTCGACGTCGTACCTACGTCAGCACCTTCTCCTTGTCACCGGGGTTCTATTTTGTCCGTTCGCCACCACCTCGCAACCAACCGACACCGTACTGCTCAAAAAGTAATTCTCGGATTTTGTTATTATTTCATGTGATATCCAAAACTTCTAGATATTCGTTCTCCCTCATTCGAACTCCGAATCCGTTGATTCTTTTTTCTAAATTCATATAAAATCTTAACCTTTCTTTCAGTATATATTTTGTATTTTTGTGATTTTATTTGTATTTATTTGTTCGTTTGTATTTATCGTTCCACGCATAGAACCCGACGTCGCCGAAGAATTTTCCGACCCGCAGCAAGAAAGCCAAGATATCACACATGAAGGCAAGTCTCCTTTGAACATCTTAAACCTATGTTTGTGAAATGTTTTTAATTATTTTAAGTGTAATGCATTGCTATGTTACATAAAATGATAATTTCTGTTGTAGAGATAATAGTTAAACCGATAATTGTTATGCCCTCATTTGACATTGACAACCATGTACCTTTGACACCCTAGGATTTCCTTTGTCTCAATAATGAGATTATTATAAAACTTTGGTGAATGTTGTATCGGTAGTAAAATACTTAGTCATGCTATATAACTTTTGTAGCCTTGGAATGGGAAATTATATTTCTTTGATTTAGACTTTTTGTTCAGAAATTAGTGGCGATTGGTGTTGCCACTGTTCTTTAAAATAAAATAAAATGTGAGAGTTTGTTTAGACTTGGGCGGATGGTAAGATTGGTTGGTGCGGTTAGCACGAGAACCTGTAATGTGTATGTTCCGGCTTAGTCAATTAAGGATCGACTCTTGTGATTGTTCAAACTGAGCACTACCGTACAACCACATGTCTATATGGGTATGACCTAGCTGACTAACTTACAATAGTCTAGTTCAGGTACCACCAGTGGAAAGTGGGTGTCAGGGATTTACTGGTTATTCACAGTGAGGGACAGGGATTTACTGAACTCATACGACGCAAGAGGGGGTTTCTGTCTGGGTGGATTTAACCCTTCAACGGTGAAACCTCAGCGGGTGGTGATTAGTTAGACTAGAGTAAGGTAAAGGCTTTGTGATAAATTATCTGGGTCTCATGCCTAAGACAACATGATGGCTATTAAGATAACTTGTCTCTTGTGGGTAAAGTTGTACAACCTCTGCAGAGTGTAAAACTATTCGAATAGCCGTGCCCACGGTCAAGGGTGGGCAAGGAATGCATTCACATGGCAGCTCATTGGTTTTGGTTTTAAAATAAAAGTTTTGGGAACCGGGTGTGGTTGGAACTCCCGGAGTTGTCCTGGCGGATGTAGCCAGTGTGGGTGGATATAACCCATTGTCGTGAATCCTGGCGGTTGGAGCCAGTGTTGGTGGTTGTAACCTTCACTATACCATTTGTTAGTTTCTGTTAAAACAATTACCTTATTTAAACTGATGCCTTCAAAAATATTTAATTGCATTTGAAATAAAATATTGCTTTGTGCAAAAAGAACCATATAACACTCCTTTATTAAGCCTTGCATCTCGCATTTTCCAAGACTTATGAGTACTTTATGTACTCACATGCTACACTTAAAACAAAATCTCAGAGGAATACGAAGCTCAGGAAGGAGACTACGACTACGGTGCATATGGATTCGACGAAGGTTTTCCGGAGTACTAGGTTGCGTTTCCTCAGTCAATTGCCTGTGGCTATTGATGGGTCTTCATCCGAGTTTATTTTGCTTCCGCTGTGTTTTGTGTTTGTGTGAGGTCTTGAAACCTCATTTGTAATAAAGAGACCTTTTGGTCTGTACTCTCTATTATTGTAATAAAGCGTTGTTGGTTATGTATTCATCACTGTTTGACTGTGTGCACTAGCTTTGATCTGGGACTAGTCTTTGTAATACACGACGATGCGGATTCGAAACCGGGGTCCCGGCTGAGATGGTATCGAGCCAATTTGGTATAGGACGTGACCTAGTTAGAATGGTCGTTAGTAGAAGAGCTTCAAAATTTTATTTTATAAAATAAAATTTTAATAATGTGCTACCCTTGTCTTTTCTTGTCTTTCTCTCCTTACCTTCGTGATGGTATTCTTCCTTCTCTATCTGCTTATCTCCTTTTTCAAATGGTAATTAGATCCCTTTTCCTCTGCAATTTCTATAGATGGCTCAATAAGGTTGCGTCTGAGAAGCACCTGGAGATGCGCATCATCATGAAGGAACGAGGAGTAAGGAACGAGGAGTTGTTTTTATTTGTAGTACCCAAGTAAAGTCCTACGATTTTAGAACGATTTTATATTACTTGTTTGTGTGCTAGATGCACTGTACCAAGTCTTTGTATACTTGTAGTACAGTCATCCTTAAAAACTATTTTAATTTCAAGCTAAGTTTTGTCTAAGCTGATGTTTAGTCGTTCCCCTGATCTCTTATCTATACTACTTCCCTCTTACCTTGTGCTAACCTTGATTACCACAACGAGGCAAGTCGCAATTCTTCCACTGCAATCTAAGTTTGGAAAATAATTGAGGACCCAGAGTATAGGGAAGACAACAAACTTATGGAAAGTACTCTTGTCGGGAAAGCTACCTTAATCAGTAGATGTCAAGTTAGGTAATTTGGAGAATTATTGTTAGTGTGATATAGGTGGATGTAGAATTGGTAAGATTGGATAATATTCAAGAGGATTGAGATAAAAATGTATATTTGTGGATACCAATTGATTATAAATAAATCTAAAGAGTGTCATCTTTGTGGATTGACTGGAGAATAAGTACAAAGTTGAACTTGGGAGAGCTAATTATATCATAGGAAAAGTTTAAACTTTGCCTTGGATTTGTTATCTAGGATTGAAAGGAGCAATTGGATGTAAAACTAGATTTTTGTTGAAGGGATTATTTGTGATCGTTGGAGGATTAGTAATTAAAGATTGATCTAGTAAAGGGAGAGATTAAAAGATTAAGAAGTTGAATTATCATAAACAATTCATGATATCTATTTTGGGTGATTTGATTGAATCATAAAGATTGGATGAGTTTTGTGGAGTTAATTGATTATCAGAGTTTGGTGCACCTATTGATGATAAGTGGATACTAGTAGAATTCTAGTAGATAATACACTTACATATCTTGGTGGATTAATTTTATCATTGCAAAGTGGACTTTGATATGTCAATTTGAATTTGGTGGATTTAATGGATTATTGCTAGATAATTGGATTTTAACTAATGGAATTAACTAGATCATTTAAGGATGTTCAAATGGATAATCTGGAGGATTCAAATTAATTATGGGAGATAGATTGAGAGATTGTTTGATAAGAATTAATTGAGGTACTTGAATTCATTCAAATTTGGGGGAATCAAAATGATGATTATCAAGAGATTGATTTTGGTGGATTATTGAATATTAAATTATTACTGAGATGATCTTAAAATTGATTGATGATTACTAGAAGGTTGGATTATTTGATCAGAGTTATGGATCTATTGGATTGGATAATGATCATAAAATAATTGGTAGAAATCACAAATTACAATGTTATTGGATTCTTGTTAGAAAAATTCTATGGTTTGACATCAATTCAAATTAGAGCAAAGAATAAAAGTTTATGGGATTATTTGTTGAAATTAATGTGAAATCAATAAGGTGCATTTGTGGTATATGATATTGGAATCAAACATTTTTGAAAAGTTGGAATAAATGTCTATCTCGGAAGAACTCTTACGGAAGTTAAGCCCTTTTTGGTGGAATTCTAAATTAATCGATAGGATAAGGGCAATTGAAGTTAACAGAGAGCTTGCAGCCGACTAAAGATGTACCACTCCGATTTGTTGTTGAAGGACCGGAATGGCAACAGAGGGGGGGTGAATGGTGCCTTTCAAAAATAAAATCCTCCCCTCAAATACTAACAAAGCAGAGAAGAACTCACTGGAAAAATCAGATCAAGAGAAGAAATCTAATCCAGAGAGAAAAGCAAATTTCAGTACATTACGGTGAGCGGTAGTACCACTTACAGAGGCGGTAGTACTGCTGAGCGGAACTACGCTATGTAAACCATGGTAGTACCTTTGAGCGATAGTACCTCTCGAGGAGAGGTAGTACCGCACCAAGAACAGCACGCGCAGAAACTCAGAAAAATCCGAAATTCACGAGAATCTTGGGTTCTTGGCTTGGGAAACTTTGAGAATAACTAGGAAACACTCCCAGAAGACTTAGCTAAGAACTAATTTCAAGATTCCTCTAGAGAATCAAAGGATGTGACAAGAAACCCGAAAAGTCATGAGGGTTGCCCAAAAATTCAAAGTTCCAACAAATCTTTGATCCTTTGGCCAAGGGACTTTGAGGATAAGTTAGCAATAGCCTCTGAACCCTATATGCCAAATCTCAGGCCATCTCAAAGAAGGAAACACGATTTGGAGCAAAAACCCTAGAAATGAGATATGAACAGAGAGAGAGCCAAAAACACGAATCTGAGATTAAAACTTGATTTGCTCTTAGGAAAAATAGATCGAATGACCTTGAGGCACTATCCCATCACAGAGCAACCCATTCCACACCTCATAGGCAAGAAACAACAAGAAAATCGAGAATCAAGAACTCGCCCAAAAGAAGAAATGAGGAGCAGAGAGCACGAGAGTAAAAGAAACTTGATTCTCATTCTAGATCACAAGATGAGTACAGAGGAGTCCCGATACCATGTACATTCGAACAAGAAGAAAGATTACAAGACTCTCAACTCATCTTCACTCTCTCAATCCTCAAAATCACCAAGAACTCTCCCTAGTTCTTGGGAGGAACACACACAAGGGGTGGAGGCAGCCCTGCTGCACACAACCACTCTCACCCATTAAAGCCTAAAGCAAAACAACCTCTCCAAAGACTCTTTTGACTAAAGGAAACCTTAAATCCTTTCCATGTGTTCAAAGGGGTCATGCAGCCCCCCACCTCTATTTATAGCCTTTGGCTAACGGGTCTCCGCCCCGTTACGCCCGCTAACTCCAACGGCGCCTTCCACTTGTGCAACCTTGCGAAATTCCAGTTTCGCCCCTCATGCACCTTCCGGGAAGCTTCCGCGCTCCTTGTCGTGTACACCTCACAACCACCTCGAGTCCACGTCGTCTTGACACATCCCGACCGTTCGACCTCGGCGCCACTGCGCCTAGTCCGTCCACCGTGTCTCGCCACGACTCCTCCTCGATGTCCTGTGACCACACGGACAAGAAACACATCACATAGCACCGCTCGAGATAATGGAATAACCATAAACCATAATCAACACAATGATCAAACCAAACCCAGTTTTATGCCACGATTGCATTACATTAGCATAGCGGTAGTTTCGCTCTCTAGGCCGGAAGTACCGCTGTCCGAAGTACTGAACACACACTGATGAGTTCAGAAAAATGAGGGAAGACAATCGAACCCAATTTCAGATTTTCGAGACACGAGTCAATTACTCATCACAAACATGGGAGCACCTCTCACATGGTCTCTCAATCTCCCCCTTGATGAGTATATTGACAAACACCGAAAAAGGCATAAAAGTTTGGTTTGAAGAATCCAACATGGTCCAAAGAAGAGAATGAAACATATGACCATGTCGACAGAAGAATCACTAGAGCAGCTCAAGAAACAACAAATTGATCTCCAAAGCTCTAGAAAGATCCCAAAGGCCTTTTTTTTTAATATTCTCCCCCTTTTTGGCAATAAACACATCAAGGATGCAAAAGAGAGAATATAGCATATTTTGGATAAAATTACTGAAGTTTGTTTATTCTATGCATTTAGAGCCATGAGAATTATCCAAAATGACCATAACTGATTACATCAAGCCATAACTCAATGAACTGCTATCTAGATCATGACATGATATGTATAAGCTGGCTAGAAGCAATTAGATGACAATCTGAATTTTAGTGCATTTATGAGCATGTCAAGTCATCAATAAGCAAAGTCTATCTAGAGACATCCAAGGATGATGCAAGCCATGTCAATCAAGCTAAGCGGAATCAAGAATCTAATTTCGAGTCCAAATAGAGTGTTATATCCTCAAGAGTGAAACAATGGTTCAAGTACTTGATTCTTTTGATAGCTCAAGCAAATTTAGCACAAATGACATTTTTCTTTTGAAGCTTATGGTTGTTTTCAACCAATATTTTTATCATGTGCTAGATCTCAAGCCATGCTGCGACTACTCCAAGCAAGAAGCTTAAGAAGATAGTCTAGGTCATCCAAAACTCTCTCCAAGTTCATGCCTAGTGCAATGGCAAGCCGTCTCGTGAGAAAGAATTGGTGAGATCAGTTTTTTCGCACAGAAGAGATCTTTTTGTCTCTACTTTTTTTAACAAGTTGTACTAACTCATGTTACATCAAGAGTTTAAGACAGCTCAAACTAAGGCTCAAAAGAGATTCAACGCTCAACTCAGCCTATTTGACATGGCATGAATCATAAAAGGATAGCTCAAGAAAGACTAAACTCAAGTGCTAATCATGACAAGTTTTTAGTTCAAATTGAGCAAGTTTAATTAATTCATTATGGCAAAAGCTAGTCTACACATATGAAGTCATGATAAATCTAGCAAATAAGCATAAATCATGGCAAGATGTAAAGCATTGTAAGCATGTCATAACCAGATAATAATCAAGGCTTAATGTATTTATATAACAATGCAGAATGATATGCAGAAAATCCAGCTCCCCCTCAACATGTGATGCATCTTTTAGTTCAAGTTGAATTACGTCAATATTAAGCTCCAGAAGCTCCCAAATGAACTCCCTTGAACTAAAGCAATAAAAACAAGAAGCTGGCAAAGAAAACAGGCAGTCCTTAAAGCATAGATAAGATATAGAGAAATCTATGGCTCAAACTGACTCTCATCTACCCCATATGACTCCAGAATAACAGCTGTCGAGAAAAACACACACTAGAGAGCAAACACGTATCCACTGTCTGAGGGTGGACCAACCTCGCTAGAACCTAAAAGGCGTGAGTGAGCTCAACCTAGTGAGATAAGAAACAACTATCCTGAAAGCATAAGATAAGAGTAAGGAGTCTAAGCAACTCAGCAGAAAACACACTCTAACCTATGCTAGAAGGACTAAACCTAATGCACCCGCAGATGCAATGCAGCAGTAAGGAGACAGAAGCATATGATAAAGCAATAAATCCCAAAGCTCCCCCTCACAATAGTCCGTAAGGACAAACCACCCAAGCTCTCCCGCAGAGTGAAAACCTCAGTGTCCAAAGGCTTGGTAAAGATATCACCAAGCGGTGGTCACTCTCCACAAACCGAGCACGATGTCACCCTTCTCTACATGATCTCGAAGGAAGTGATATCGATATCAATGTGTTGGTCCGAGAATGTTGCACTGGGTTCTTAGCAATGCTAATCGCAGACGTGTTATCGCAGAAAAGCGGAACACGGTCGATAATAACCCAAAGTCCCGCAGTCGAGACCATCCAAAGTACACAGCTACAACAACGGCTGCTGACAACATACTCGGCCTCTGCGGTGGGTGTGCAACACCGGACTACTTCCTTGAAGACCGGAAGCGAGAGAAGTGCCAATGAACTGGCGGTGCCGAGTGTTCTTCCTATCTATCCTCTGACCAAGAAAGTGCGCATCCGAAAAGGCTCTAAGGGATAGAGCGGGAGGAGGAAGAGTACCGATACCATAGTCAATGGTAGCTCGAAGGTACCGAAGATGCGCTTCACACTGGCGGTGAGACACGCGAGGAGAAGCTCGAAACCGAGCACAAAGACACACGGAGAAGTGTATGTCCGGTCTCGAGGCAGTGAGGTACAAGAGAGAGCCAATCATGCTTCTGAATTCCTTTTGATCGACTGGCTCACCATCCTCATCTGGGTCTAGAACATTTGTAGAAGCCATCGGATCGACACCGCTTTCCATCACTCATGTCAAATCGTCTCGGGAGGTCTCGAGTGTACTTGCCTTGATGCAAGAAGGTACCCTCCGAGTCTCGCTTGATCTGGAAGCCAAGGAAGAATGTCAACTCACCCATCATGCTCATCTCAAACTTGGTGCTCATGACATCCGAGAACTGTGAAACTAGAGCATGGGAAGAGCCGCCAAAGATGATGTCATCGACATAAATTTGACGACGAAGGTCATTGCCAAGCCGGCGAGTGAACAAGGTCTTGTCAACTTTACCCATTTCAAAATCATGTCTCAATAGATAGGACTTAAGCCTCTCATACCAAGCTCTAGGGGCTTGCTTAAGTCCATACAACGCTTTGGAAAGCTTGAAGACATGACTAGGGTATTTGGGGTTCTCGAAACACGGAGGTCGTCGACATAGACTTCTTCCTCAATGAAGCCATTGAGAAAGGCACTCTTGACGTCCATCTGGTAAAGCTTGAAACCCTTAGAAGCTGCAAAGGCAAGCAGAATTCTAATGGCCTCAAGACGAGCTACAGGGGCAAAGGTCTCCTCGAAATCCAGACCCTCAACCTGGGAGTACCCCTGTGCAACCAGTCTAGCCTTGTTTCGAATGACTACCCCATCCTCGCTCTGCTTGTTCTTGAACACCCACTTGGTTCCAATGATATTGTGACCTCGAGGGGGCTCAACAAGCGTCCAGACCTTGTTTCTTTCGAAACTTTCGAGCTCCTCATGCATGGCATTGACCCAAGACTCATCAGATAAAGTATGACAAACGTCCTTGGGCTCAAAAGAAGCTATGAAGGCAGAGTGGAGACAGAAAAGCGACACGCCAGACTTGGAGCGTGTGACTCGTTCAAAGAGATCTCCAATCATCTGCTCAGAAGGATGAGATTTTTGAATATGTCTTGGAGGTCCTGGATGAGATGAAGAAGTGGCCTCTACCTCGTTACCTGACGGGGTAGGAACAGAGCCACTAGCTCCAGAAGAAGCAGAAGGTAAAGGCTGATCACCTCGAGGTGCGGTGGAAGAAGGCACCTCAAGGGGTGGATGAGGGACTGGATCGGGTAGACAACCCTCATCTCCATCATCCTCATCATCCACGAAGATGGTCTCGGATCGCTCTAGTGAACACGAGATATCGGGCCTAGTCCGGGACCGCCTCATCGAAGGTTACCTCACAGGTTTCTACCATTTTGCTAGACTCGCAGTTCCAGACCCTATAGGCCCGCGAAGAAGTCGAGTAGCCTAGAAAGAGTCCATCACAAGAACGTGACTCGAACTTATCTAGGTTCCCAGACTTTAGAATAAAACACTTGCAACCAAACACACGAAATGGAAACACGGGCTTTCGCCGTATCTCAACTCATAAGAAGTGCGGTGCAAATGTGCCAAGAAAACTCTGTTCGAAACATGGCACGCGGTGGCTATAGCTTCACCCAAAACTTTCGCGGTGTAGAGTACTCATCAAGCATCGTCCCGCCATCTCGACCAAGTGCGGTTCTTCTTCTCCACAACGCCATTCTGCCGAGGGACGATGGAGAAGAGAGGCGGTGCTCTACACTGTCTCACCACAGAAACTCTCAAAGTAGGAATTCTTGAACTCCGTGCCATTGTCACTGCGGATCGCTCGTAAGGCACCTGGAAGCTCAACAGAAAGTCTACTGAAAAGACCTCGGGAATGTGTAAACGTGTCATTCTTCGATGCCAAGAAAAACACCCAAGAATACCTCGAGAAGTCATCGACAACGACAAGAACATACCACTTCCCTCCTGCTGACTGCACTCGAGCTGGTCCAACAGTGTCCATATGGAGCAGCTGTCCTGGTGCATCGGTCATAGTAGCTGTGATGGGAGGATGGAGGCGGCAACCATCTTGCCGTGTAAGCGGCATGGGCGTAAACAAGATCTTTGACCATTTTGAGTTTCGGCAGACCACGAATGAGATCGTGGCCGCTAACTCGGGTCAAGTGGTCAAATCCAATATGACCAAGTCTCCGATGCCAGAAAGAGAGGTCGCGGGACTTAGAAGCAAGTAAACACCTGAGAGGATCGCCAGAAGACTCAGAAAAATCAGCACGAAAGATCCTCCCAAAACGAGAAATCCCGCAGACCAGACTACCCGAAGAGTCAAGAATTTTGCAATTGTTTTTCTTAAAGCTCACCTCAAAGCCGTCATCGGTGGTCGAGAAACCGACAAACAAATTATACTGCAGCTTACTAACCAAGGCAACATCTTTCAAAATAAATGAATCATTAACGCGCACTGTACCTTTGGCGATGACGCGCCCAGACGAAGCGTCTCCGAAAGTGATCGTCTCATCACCTGGAGCGCGGGCAAGGGAAGAAAACCAACGGGAATCTCCGGTCATGTGTCGTGAACACCCGGAGTCTACAAGCCAAACCTTTCCCTTCCCTACCCGGCGAACCTGAGTCAACAAAAGAGCAAAGTCTCAGTACTGGGATAAATCAACATAGATTTTGGCACCCAATCTTGAGTCACACGTCGAGGAGAAGTAGTCACACACGGTGACCTCTAACTACCCTACGCCTCCGTCGCTCAAAGAAGCGGAAGGTCTATGTGCGGACACAGGCATTCTTCGGGTCCGGCGCTACGGGAGAGCGAGTCGAGCACCTGCCGGAAGACCGCGATCACGTCGCGGGTAGCTATCTCGATGGAAACGAGATCTACCCTCAGGACGGCGGAAGTCACGACCAGAGGGAGCATGAGGACGAAAAACAGAAAACTCGGAAGAACCAAGTCCTCGATGCTGCCCAAAGCTACCAATAGTAGCAAGCCTAGACCTCGTGTTGGTCTTAGGTGCACTCAAGGTGCAGGGCGACCACGAATACGCCTAAGAGCGCAACACGGTCTCTACGCGATCTTGGCGCTTGAAGCAATGGTCAAACAAATGCCCATCCTTCCGGCGAAGGTACAATGATACCGCTCGAGGGCAAGCTGCGGTGAAATCACTTTGTCGTCGAAATCCCTTGGACAAAGCCCGCTGATTTAAATTGAACTTTTTTGTTCTTGGGCTTGACCTCGAACACACCTGCGGCTACGGGTCTGAGCACGACAGGTGGATATTTCCTCACATCCTCACGGAGATTATATCCTAGACCCTTTTTGAACTTGCAAATCTTTGATTGGTCTAGAATAAGATTGAGTTTCTTCTTGCCTCCTACAAATTTCTTGAGAGTGTTCATAAGGTACCGACACTCCCGAAAGAGAGGCGCAAGAAGAGCAGGAAGAGAAGAGACAGCAGGAGGTAAGGGAGTAGAAGAAGAACCAACAGAGAGGAAAGATTGGCTTGTGCACGCACGTACCGACTCGTGAAGGACAGATCCCTCGCTAGCCAATTGGTTCACGTCGCTAGGCGTCTCTACCAAACCCTCATGCTTCTTCCCAGCACACACAATGCAAGCAGATGGTTGCTTTTCTATAAGATCCTTAGTTAACTTCACATTTTTCATCTAATGCAACCAATTCAGATTTTAGTTTGTTACAACAATTGCATGGTGAGCTAACAGGGTCCTTAGAAGCAAACTTGGCCAATTTGTTATTGTCATCAACTAATTCTTGAAACTGTTTGGAGCGACTTCAAGTTCGTGAGAAGCTTGGGACAATTCACAAGAAGCAATAGGCTCAAGTAAGAAGGTTTGAAATTCGCAATTTTATGATCTGCCCGTTTAGTTTCATATTCAAGTTATCACAATTTATACAAGACTCGGGCAGATCCGAAGCATGGCATAAGGTCCTCTAGCATTAAAGTCCTTATCCTCACATGAGGTGGGAGCAATAGTCTCATCGGTAGTAAGTAGGGTAATGACCATCCTACTCAATTCTAAATCAGCAAGCAGACTAACATTCTCCACCTTAATTGCATCAAGCTCAGAGGACATACTATCATGTGAGGTCCTTAGCTTCTCCATATCACCGATCAAAGCACAGCATGTATCACAGTCGTCACGGGAGGGAGCGGATATAAGTGAAGTAAGCTCCGTGACAATCTCTACTTCCTTCTCCAACTCGCTACATCTAGTCTTAGCTCTAGCATGAAAACCTCCTAACTTAAGAAAGGCTTCATTAAGTTGGTCATAAGAGGACATACCTCATCGAGTCGGAATAGAGATCGCTGTCGCTCGGTTCGCCCTCAAGGGCCATGAAGCACATCCCGAGAAGTCATTGTCGCCCTTGGGGTCTTGGTCATCGGTCCGTCGTCGTCGCTCCATCCCTCCACCTCGGTGAGGTCGAGGTCGTCGAAGCGGCGAGAGCGGTGGAAGAGCTTCTTGGCCTTCCCAAGGTCGCGGAACTTCTTCTTTCCGGGGCGGTCTTGAGGGCTTCGAGTTGCGGTTCTTGTCGATGTAGTCGTTCTTGCCCGAACCGTGAAGTCACCTTTACCCTTCCCAAGCTTGGGACGGTTTGCTCGGATGTGGTTGGGGCCACCACACTCGAAACAAATCACGGGTCCTCTTTTCCTTCCGTCCCTCCTCCCTTTGTAAGCATGGGAGAATCTCCGTGCGAGGAGGGCTAGCTACTCATCCGCAAGTCGCTCTGTCGATCATCGGTTATGTCACGAGAGCGCCGAGGAGAATCTGTAAGATGGCTCGGAAGAAGTGGATCGAGCGGGATCGGTGACTAGTGCCATCGATCGAGACTTCGACCGACGAGAGACTATGTCAATCTCGTGAGTCTTGAGGCGCGAGTAAAGCGCATCAAGAGTCAAGGTCGAGAGGTCCGTTGTGTCCTTGATGGTAGTCACCTTCATCTCCCAAACCCTAAGATTGAGTGCACAAAGAATTTTGTGGCGTTATCCGAGTCGGAGTATGTGAGACCGACGGCTCGGAGGTTGCTCAAAATCTTGTGAAAGCGAGAAAAGCACTCGTCAAGGACTCACCGGCAAGCATCTCGAATTCTTGTATTCTCGCTTGAACCGGTCTTGTCGAACCGTCTTGATCGGGTGGTGCCCTCATGGTATGCATCGAGGGTCACCCGGATGTCGTGGCGGACGACGGTGAGAGATGCGATCGAACTCGCTTCTACTCAACCCTTGAATGATGATGTTCCTTGCCTTAACATTTGCCTCAACATCACCATATTCCGGCATTGATGTTCTCATCGGCGGGAACAACAAAGCGTATCTTCACCTTCCGCGGATGGCATACCCCGAGCACGGATGTAAGTTTCCATCCGGCTCTTCCGAAAGGGTAATCCGGGCCATCGAAAGCAGGCGGCTTGGTGGAATACTTGTCCATTGACATGGCTCTTGGAGACCGGTTAAGATCTATGAGAAAGAGCTAACCGCTCGATACCAATTGAAGGACCGGAATGGCAGCAGAGGGGTGAATGGTGCCTTTCAAAATAAAATCCTCCCCTCAAATACTAACAAAGCAGAGAAGAACTCACTGGAAAAATCAGATCAAGAGAAGAAATCTAATCCAGAGAGAAAAGCGAATTTCAGTCGTTTCGCGTGACGAGTAGTACCACTACAGGAGCGGTAGTACTGTTGAGCGGAACTACTGCTATGTAAACCGCGGTAGTACCTTTGAGCGGTAGTACCTCTCGAGGAGAGGTAGTACCGCACCAAGAACAGCACGCGCAGAAACTCAGAAAAATCCGAAATTCACGAGAATCTTGGGTTCTTGGCTTGGGAAACTTTGAGAATAACTAGGAAACACTCCCAGAAGACTTAGCTAAGAACTAATTTCAAGATTCCTCTAGAGAATCAAAGGATGTGACAAGAAACCCGAAAAGTACAGAGGGTTGCCCAAAAATCCAAAGTTCCAACAAATCTTTGATCCTTTGGCCAAGGGACTTTGAGGATAAGTTAGCAATAGCCTCGAACCCTATATGCCAAATCTCGGGCCATCTCAAAGAAGGAAACACGATTTGGAGCAAAACCCTAGAAATGAGATATGAGCAGAGAGAGCCAAAACGCGAATCTGAGATTAAAACTTGATTTGATCTTAGGAAAAATAGATCAAATGACCTTGAGGCACTATCCCATCACAGAGCAACCCATTCCACACCTCATAGGCAAGAAACAACAAGAAAATCAGAGAATCAAGAACTCGCCCAAAAAGAAGAAATGAGGAACAGAGAGCACGAGAGTAAAAGGAAACTTCAGATTCTCATTCTAGATCACAAGATGAGTCTGAGAGAGTCCCGATACCATGTACATTCGAACAAGAAGAAAGATTACAAGACTCTCAACTCATCTCCACTCTCTCAATCCTCAAAATCACCAAGAACTCTCCCTAGTTCTTGGGAGGAACACACAGGGTGGAGGCGGCCTGCTGCACACAACCACTCTCACCCACTAAAGCCTAAAGCAAAACAACCTCTCCAAAGACTCTTTTGACTAAAGGAAACCCTAAATCCTTTCCATGTGTTCAAAGGGGTCATGCAGCCCCCCACCTCTATTTATAGCCTTTGGCTAACGGGTCTCCGCCCCGTTACACCCGCTAACTCCAACGGCGCCCGCTTCCACTTGTGCAACCTTGCGAAATTCCCGTTTCGCCCCTCATGCACCTTCCGGGAAGCTTCCGCGCTCCTTGTCGTGTACACCTCGCAACCACCTCGAGTCCACGTCGTCTTCGACACATCCCGACCGTTCTGACCTCAGCGCCACCTGCGCCTAGTCCGGTCCACCGTGTCTCGCCACGACTCCTCCTCGATGTCCTGCAGCCACACAGACAAGAAACACATCACATAGCACCGCTCGAGATAATGGAATAACCATAAACCATAATCAACACAATGATCAAACCAAACCCAGATTTTATGCCCTGACTGTTACATTAGACATACGGTAGGTAGTTCCGCTCTCTAGGTAGGAAGTACCGGTGTCCCTAGTACCGTGAACACATGCATGGTAGTTCAGAAAAATCGGGAGCAAGACAACCGAACCCAATTTCCGGATTTTCAGCACACGAGTCAATTACTCATCACAAACATGGGAGCACCTCTCACATGGTCTCTCAGTTGTTGTCTTCCGTATTTATCAGTTGAAGGAATACTTCATAGTACCAGAGAGCAAGTCAGAATCAGAAGCAACTTGGAGCGTGAGGAAGATCTAAGAGCCAAGTTCCATAGTATTTCTTTTTCCCAGTCCGTCCAAATCTCGGGGACGAGATTCCTTCTAAGGGGGTAGTTTGTAACAGTCCAGCTGTTTATTTCAAAATTTTGGATAAAAAAAATTTTAAATATTAAAATTTAATTTACTTTGGTTTAAAATAAAAATAAGAGTTTTGTTTGTGTGAAATTTGAATTTTGTTTGCCTGATTTTCTGCTTTTCGAAAGTTGGATTTGAAAAGTAATTTAAAGTAAAAACTTAAAAAATTATTAAATAAAATGATATTTTGATTTTCTATAAAAATCCTAATTCAAATTAATTATTTGGATTTATTTGGCCTTTATTTGGTTTTCTGAGTTTTTCTGGAGTTTTAAAATCTATTTTGAAAATAAAAAGTATTTTAAGTATAAAAATTAGAACACCAACAGTAGCTGGAAATATTTTTATTAAGTCCAAAATGTCTCTAGGAAGTTCTTTGAATTTTCTTGGAATTTGTGGATATAATTTAATATTTTTCTGAGCTTTATTGAATTTTCTGGTGTTTTATAAAAAAAATCTAAATCAAATTTAATTCTCCGCCGCCCGATCTAATCTCGTGCGCCCATATTCACTTAGCCCCTTCGCTCTCCATCCGACGGTCCCGATTTCCTCCTTGCGCCGCATCGCTCATCCGACCATCCGCTCTTTCCTCTCTCTCTGCTCTCTCGCTGATAAACCCGGTCCCACCTGTCAGTGAATAAAATTATTTTCCTTTATAAAAATAATTTGGTCAGAAAATCAAAATCCTTGCTGATGTCATAACTTTCTTTTCCACAAAAAAATAATTCATCTGAAAATCATTTCCCTTGATGACGTCATAATTTGATTTTTCAGTTCAAAAATAATTCTAGAAATCTGATTTATTCTTTTCTCTCTTTTTAAAATTCCGAGAGCTCGTTCTCTTCTGTTTTAACTCTGATTGAGCCCATTAAAATTTATAAATTCATCTAAACTTCTAATCTATCCATTTATATCCTATTTTCAAATTTTTGAAAATTTTGAATTTATTTGGATTAAACTAAAGCTTAGTTAGAGTTTTTATTTAATAACATTAAATTAAATGTTAATATGTGTTAAAAATATTTTATTTGAGTTCTTTGCGTCTTACGGAATTTTTAAAATTTTTTTTAGATTTTTCGGAGTTTGTTTGAGCTCAACTTCAAAATCTCATAAAAAAAGAAAGAGGAGAGAGAATAAACAGTGCCCGTGGCACTGTTCATCTCCGATCGTTCTTCCAGCCGAGCGTCGCCGCACACCATGGGCAACTTTAGAATTTTGATTTCCATTGATTTCCTAAACGGGTTTTTGTAAAATTAAGTGCATTCATTTCCTCTCATCAGGAGCTTTCAATTCCCTACCGTTTCCCCTCTCATTCATGTGTATTTACACGAAATTAAAACATTGTTCTTGTAGGACCAAAATGGCGACAGAGGGGGGTGAATGTCGCTCTCTTTAAAATCGCCCCCGAGAATTCGGAAAATTAATTCTACTGAAAACTGGAACGCATGTGATACTAAAAAATTCAGCATAAATCAGAGAGTAATCAGTAAAAATTTCAGCTGAAAATAATGCCGTTTGATCTGCATGCAAAATGGTCAAAGATCAGGAAAAGAAATAAAAGAAAGAGAACGTGCTTGCTGTCTTCCGATCATACAGAGGAGACACAAATTTTCAACCAGGAGACAAAAAACAGTACTAACAGAGCAGAATAACAAGCATAATACTGATCATAGGAAAAAGAAACGAGACAAATACTGCTGACGGAAAGCTGTAACCAAGAGCTAAAGATGCAAACCAACCGGACTAGAAATCAGAGACAATAGCATTAATCGAAATCAGTCAGACGATTGTCTGAGAACACCAAAGGCATAATACCGAGGGGTCAAAGGAAACAAAATGCCACCGACTCACTGCTGCAAAAAGCTCTTTGCTGAAAACTGGAAAGAACACAGACAGGCAACTTGTCCAACCAAAAGAGACTGAGAAAGACAAGCATCTGAAAAAATGGCAGCAAAGCGCCTGCAGAAGATTTGGTACAGAAAATACTCAATTAGAACAGGAAACACAAACTTAGAGATCAATTGGTTTCTCCTCTTTTTGAGCAAAAGGAATTGGATCTAAACTTCAAATAACAAGTGAACTAAGAAAGATTAAGTTAGATCAAAAGAACTGATTCGGCCGACAAAATGAGCTGCAAGGGCTAAGCTTGATTCTTGGGCAAACAGAAACAACATTTCTTGGCAATTCAGAGGATTGCTCACCCAAGAAGCGAATCGAAAGCAGTGATACAACCTCACTCATCCATCATGAAGGGAGTACACAGAAACACACACATGCATACAAAGCCAACAACAGAGACTCCTGCCGTCCCATACGCAATTCATACACAGGAAGCCATACCCAGAACAGCCTTTGCTGCTTCCTCCACCAACTCCCTAACAGCCAAGAACTCACAACTCTTAACTCAAAAAAATGATTTCAGCAGAGAAGAACAAAGAGAGACAAGAAATCAACGCAAAACATCAAACAAAGCTTCTGATAGAAATGAGCGGAGAGATGAAAGATTACAGATGAGTCCCCATACGCATGGACATTAGATCAAGAAGAATGATTACAAGTCACTCAATACATCCTCTCCCTCTCAATCCTCAAGAACACCAAGAGCCTCACATGCTTCTTGGGAGGAACACAACACACACAAAGATATCAATAAGCTCTCAAGTGTCCTAAGGGGTATGCAGCCCCTCATCTCTATTTATAGCCCTTGGCTAACGGGTCTCTAACCCGTTACGCCGGCTAAACCCTAACGGAGCCGTCTCCGCTTGTGCAGCCTTGCGAAATTACCGATTCGCCCTCCCGCACCTTCCGGAAGCTTCGCGCTCCTTGTCGTCCACGACTCGCAACCACCTCGAGTTCACGCCGACTTCGACACATCCCGATCATTCTGACCTCAGCGCCACCTACGCCTAGTCCGGTCCACCGTGTCTCGCCACGACTCCGCCTCGACGTCCTGCAGCCAACACAGACAAGAAACACGTCAAATAGTACCGCTCAATACATGAAAGCGTAAACAGAGATCAAACCTGTCGAGTCATCAGAATATGCATCCTAAACCCATACGACTAGGTTCGACCAAGTCCGACCGAGTCCGTTACGCCACGCAACGTCTAGGTCCGAACCAACCGACTCAAACTCGACTTTTCCTAAACCGATGTCAATTACTCATCATACACAACGGGATGACCTCCACATGGTCTCTCAATCTCCCCCTTGATGAGTATATTGACAAACCCAGAAAAAGCATGAAGTTGAGTTTGAAGAGTCCAATATGGTCCAAAGAAAGAATTGAATCTCATGACCATGTCGACAGAAGGAATCACTAGAAAGAGTGAATCACTAGAAAGAGTAAATTGTTCTGCAAGCTCTAGATTCCCAAAAGACTTTTTCTCCAATCTATTCTCCCCCTTTTGGCAATAAACACATCAAGAATGCAAAAGAGAGAATAAGTCATGATGATGGATGAAATGGCTGAGGTTTCTTTATTCTAAGCATTTAGAGCCATGAGAATTATCCAAAATGACCATAAGGATTACATCAAGCCATAACACATAAATATGCTATCTAGAT
This sequence comes from Bonia amplexicaulis, assembly GCA_036346245.1. Lineage (NCBI taxonomy): Eukaryota > Viridiplantae > Streptophyta > Magnoliopsida > Poales > Poaceae > Bonia > Bonia amplexicaulis. The sequence goes on from CM070768.1 coordinate 6,721,104, forward strand.
CATGACAAGATATGTATATGCTAGCTAAACCAAAGAGATGACAATCTGAATTATAGTGCAATTTGTGAACAAATTAAGTCATCAATGAGCAAAGTCTAGCTAGAGACATCCAAGGATGATGCAGGCCATATCAATTAAGCTAAGCGGAACCAAGAAGCTAATATTGAGTCCAAATAGAGTGCTATATGCTCAAGAGTGAAACATTAGTTCAAGTACTTGGTTCTTTTAGTAGCTTAAGCAAATTGAGCACAAATGACATATTTTCTTTTGAAACTTATGGTCGTTTCCAACCAATATTTTTATCATGTGCTAGATCTCAAGCCTTATGCGACTACTCCGAGCAAGAAGCTTAAGAAGATAGTCTAGGTCATCCAAAACTCCCCCTGAGTTCATGCCTAGTGCAATGGCAAGCCGTCTCATGAGAAAGAATTGGTGAAATCAGTTTTTCGCACAAAAGAGATCTTTTTGCTTTTTAACAGATTGTACTAGCTTATGCATCATCAAGAGACTTAAAACAGCTCAAACTAAGGCTCAATAGAGATTCAACGCTCAACTCAGCCTACTAGACATGGCATGGATCATAAAAGGATAGCTCAAGAAAGACTAATCTCGAGTGCTAACATGACAAGTTTTAGTTCAAATTGAGCAAGTTTAATTAACTTATCATGGCACAAGCTAGTTTACACATATGAAGTCATGATAAATATAACAAATAAGTATAAGTCATGGCAAGGTGTAAAGCATTTTAAACATGTCATCAATGGAGAATAATCAAGGCTCCATGTAATTATATTACAATGCAGAATGACAAGCAATAAAATCCAACTCCCCATCAACATGTGATGCAACTTTTAGTTCAAGTTGAGTTATGTCAATATGAAGATCTAGAAGTTCCCAAATGAACTCCCCCTGGACCAAAGCAATAAAATGAGAAGCTGGCAAAGAAAGATAAACAGGCAGTCCTTAAAGCATAGATAAGATGTAGAGGATACTAATGGCTCGATCGACTCTTATCTACCCCATATGACTCTGTGACTAACAACTGCCGAGAAAAACACACACTAGAGAGCAAACACGTACCCTGTCTACCCGAGGGTGGCCCAACCCTCGCTAGAACCTACAAGAAATGAGTGAGCTCAACCTAGTGAGATAAGAAACAGCTATCCTGAAAGCACAAGATAATAGTAAGAAGTCTAAGCAACTCAGCAAGAGACACACTCTAACCTATGCTGGAAGGACTAAACCCAATGCACCCACAAATGCAGTGCAATAGTAAGGAGATAGAAGCATAAATAATATGACAAAGCAGTAAAGCCCAAAGCTCCCCCTCACAACAGTCCATAAGGACAAACCACCCCAAGCTCTCTCCCAGAGTGAAAACCTCGTGCTATCCAAAGGCTTGGTGAAGATATCACCACCGGTGGTCACTCTCCACAAACCGAAGCACGATGTCACCCTTCTCTACATGGTCTCAAGAAAATGATATATGATATCGATGTGCTTGGTCCGAGAGTGTTGCATCGGGTTCTTAGCAATGTTAATCGCAGACGTGTTATCGCAAAAGAGCGGAACACGGTCGATAGTAACCCAAAGTCCCGCAGAGTCGAGACCATCCAAGGACCTAGCTACGAAGCGGCTGCGACAACGAACTCGACCTCTGCGGCAGGGCGTGCAACACCGGATCGCTTCCTTGAAGACCAGGAAATGAGAGAAGTGCCAATGAACCGGCGGTGCCCGGTGCTCTTCTTATCTATCCTACAACCGCAAAGTGCGCATCCGAATAGGCTCTAAGGGATAGACAGATGAGGAAGAGTACCGAGATACCATAGTCAATGGTAGCTCAAGGTACCGAAGATGCGCTTCACCGCTTTGGCGGTGAGACATGCGAGGAGAAGCTCGAACGAGCACACGTATATACGGAGAAGTGTATGTCTGGTCTCGAGGCTGTGAGGTACAAGAGGGAGCCAATCATGCTGCGATACTCCTTCTGATCAACTGACTCGCCATCCTCATCTGGGTCAAGAGAAGTTGTAGAAGCCATCGGAGTTGACACAGGCTTACTATCACTCATATCGAAGCGTCTCAGGAGGTCTCGAGTGTACTTGCCCTGATGCAAGAAGGTACCCTCCCAAGTCTGCTTAATTTGAAAGCCAAGGAAGAAGGTCAATTCACCCATCATGCTCATCTCAACTCGGTGCTCATGACATCCGAGAACTGTGAAACTAGAGCATGAGAAGAGCCGCCAAAGATAATGTCATCGACATAAATTTGGGCGAGCAGAAGGTCATTGGCAAGCCGACGAATGAACAAGGTCTTGTCAACTTTACCCATCTCGAAATCATGTCTCAATAGATAGGACTTAAGCCTCTCATACCAAGCTCTAGGGGCCTGCTTAAGTCCATACAACGCTTTGGAAAGCTTGTAGACATGATTAGGGTATTTGGGGTTCTCGAAACCTGGAGGCTATCTCACATAGACTTCTTCCTCAATAAAGCCATTGAGAAATGCACTCTTGATATCCATCTGGTAGAGCTTGAAACCCTTAGAAGCTGCAAAGGCAAGCAGAATTCTAATGGCCTCAAGTCTAGCTACAGGGGCAAAGGTCTCCTCGAAGTCTAGACCCTCAACCTGGGAGTACCCCTGAGCAACCAGTCTAGCCTTGTTTCGAATGACTACCCTGATGAGGACATCACTTCTTTGGATATACACAACACTCCTCCACTTGATATTCAAGGACCAATCACTAGAGCTCATACCGACAATTGAATTTACATGTGAGCTCGTTCCTAAGTACTTCTTTTTGTTCATTTGAGAAACGATTACTACCTAATGATTTAATTATGATTAGGAACCATGGAGAGGATCAAGAAGTACTTGGAGAAAGGCTACGAGGCGCACGAGTCCAGCAAGGGTGGTCGAATCATGTTGGATGTCCAATTCAAGCCCACTTCGAATCCAATTCGGAGTCCAGGACCAGGCCGCACTAAAACGAACACCCAGATCGCATCCGGACTCCGTTTTGGGCGTTCCACATATGTATGGAAAGCTCAGAAGATAAACTTTCCAATGGCTCTGGTCTCATAGCAAAATACCTTCTGAGTCAACGGGAATCGTCGAAACAAGTGGACATCCAGAATCTGTCAGGGTGCTGCGACACCGTCTTTTGGGCCGCTCGCTTTGTATCGTGTTGGAGTCCATTATGACGCGCCCAGGGTTTTGCACACCCTTACTCCTTTATATACAGCTGCCACCCCACCATTAGGGTTGGGTTTTGCTTAGATTAAATCTGTCTTTGAACAGTTTCGCCGTTCATCGGTTTGTGAGACCCCAACTTTCGAGTGCTATATCAATACATCTGCAATTCAGTTGCGATTTTTTTTTGAAATTGGGTGAAATTAAATTTTACATCCGAATCTTCCCAACTTCGTCGGGTTCGGCGAATTTATTTTGCCCAAATTCGGCCTGGAAAGTTGAGTACTCGAGCTCAAAGTTCATCATCGAATTTACAAAGACCTTCATTATTTTCTCAGAGGCCACACCTTACATCGATTGAGGTGAAACTTTGTGTGATTCCTATTTTTGTGCTCTGCTCTGTGAAAACAATATCAAAAAAATAAAAAGAAAAAGTCAAAATTTCCCAAAAAAACAACGACAGCCCAAAAAATAGAAAAAAAGAGAAGGGCAAAAGAGGAACAATATCTAGAGGAGCACATAGAGAAGGGCAAAGTGAGCTGTGTTAGCGTGTGCTATCTTGGTCCTTGATTCAGATACTCTTGCTATCCATCATCCTTGTTTCACCACCTTGTTTGTCACATACCTGGTACTTGGAACTCACCTTAGGCCAGCAACGAGAATAGGTATTTGGGACATTTATTCAAGATTGCTATCTCGTTATTGATTTGTGTTCCACTAATATAATTGGCCTGCCAAGCTCCATATACCTACTTCCGGATATCATAGTTCTGAACCTTGCAATCGTCGGATCACACTCTCCAGGTATCCTTTGCCTTGCTTTGGTAAGAACACTTGTAAGAGCTTGGTAAGTCACTTCCTTTGCGGGTTCCCACTGCCTTCCTTTGTAGTTGATAGGGATAATCCTTTTGTTTTCCCTGTCTTTCCACTAACCATGGCAGAAACGAAGAGGACGGACACCGGTCGATTTCAACGAGTGTGTTAGTCGCGGCGGCCACAAGCTGCGCCGACAAACAAAACGCTTCACTCACCGATCTCGGTGCGAGATTGGACACCATCGTCGCCGCCATTACCCGCTTGAACACCACGGAAGGCATTGAGCGGGTGGAGCGGCGGATGGTGACCTCACCGGTCGGATGGACACATTGAGGCACGCCTACCACGTCAATGACGGCCATCATCATGATGAAGCCACGTAGTATGATGCGATGGCAACATTGATCGGCGGCGACACAAGATGCACGACTACGCCGTCGTCTTCAAAGAAACCGACATGGTATGGGAGGTAATAACGAGAACCGCCATGGTAACGACGACCCTTTGCTAAAGTCAAGTTTACCATTCCATCTTTTTCGGTCTTTATGATGCTGAAATATATCTTGATTGGGAGATGACGGAGAGCGTAAGTTTAACTCTCACTTAGTTCTGAGCAACATAGAGTTAGACAAGCTACTAGTGAGTTTAAAGACTTTGCTATTATCTCGGTGGAATGAACTAAGTACCATGCGCTACAACCTGATACATGGGAGCGATTAAAAAATTGCAGCGCTTAGAATAAGGTGATAGTTCTGCTCAAGACTATTATCTTTGAGCTTCAAAAGGGTATGGTGCGTTGTGGGGTTGTTGAGGACACGGAGGATAAGATTTGTCGCTTTACGGGGTTCTGGCGTGAAATTCGTGACATTGTTGATTATAAAGAATTTACTATCACAACCGCTTGTTCCACCTTGCTATGCTTGCGTAAAAAGAATTGCGAGGGCCTACGTAATCAACTAAGGCACACACCGGATGACCCTTCTACACCCCGCGAACGACTACATCGACGGATCGCCCAACTCTTCTTGAGTTTCGTTCTCCTCCACCACCGTGAACAAGATGGCGAGCGCCACCGAAGCCACCTTCCACGACACGCCTTGCGATTCTTCAAAAATTCTTTGCGTGGTCCACCAAGAGTTCTTCTTCCGTGGCTTCAATGGGCCGCCTCTCAGGCATTCGATGCCACCGTCATGGACTTGGTCATGTGCGTAAGAATTGCCCTAGCCAACGGGCATACATCGCCACGTAAGATGGAGGCTACATCAGACGCCGGATGTCGAGGAGGATGATGATGTTGTCACGCCTCGGACGACAATGGCGGTGGTGATGACGACTCGTCCTTGGTGGGCGCCCACAACGACGCTACGGAGCATCATTGTGCGCCGCGTCCTCAAGACACGGTACAACAATCCGATAAACTTCAACGCCACAATTTGTTTCGCACCTTCTTTGCAATCAAGAACGGCGTGCACGTGTCATCATTGATGGAGGAAGTTGCAACAACTTGGTGAGTTCGATTTGGTCAAGAAGCTTGGCTTGGCCACGCGACCGCATCCACATCCATACCATATTCAATGGTTAAATGACTCGGGAAAGCTAAGGTAACGCAAACATGCCGAGTCCATTTTCCATTGGTGCTTATGTTGATCATGTTGATTGTGATGTGGTTCCCATGCAAGCATGCTCTCTTTATTGGGTCGACCTTGGGAATTTGATAATGATGCTTTACACCATGGTAGTAGTAACACATACACTTTTATGCATAAGGGCAAGAAAGTTACTTTACTACCTTTGACCCCAAATGAGATTATAGAGGCCGATAGGGCGAGAGAGTGCGCTAATGATCCAAAGGAACATGATAAAACTGAAAACAGCAAGTACTCCATTTGAAAAATTTGTTATGCTTGCCACAAAATCAGACCTTGCTGCAATTGATGATGTTAATGATACATGCTATGCTTTTGTGTGCAAAGATGCTTTATTTTCTCTTGATAATATGCCTTGCACTTTGCCTGTTCCTGTCACTAATCTTTTGCAGGAGTTTATAGATGTTTTCCCTGATGAGATACCTCTAGGACTTCCACCCATTCGAGGGATTGAGCACCGATTGATTTGATCCACGAGCGAGCTTGCCAAACCGTGCGGCGTCTGGGACCAATCCTCAAGAGACTAAGGAGATTCAGCGCCAAGTCCAAGACCTTTTGGACCGTGGGTACGTGACGTGAGAGCCTTAGTCCTTGTGTTGTTCTGTTCTTTTGGTTCCCAAAAAGATGGTTCTTGGCGTATGTGTGTAGATTGTAGAGCCATTAACAACATTACTATACGGTATCGTCATCCTATTCCTAGGCTAGACGACATGCTTGATGAGTTGTGTGGTGCTATAATTTTCACAAAGATTGACTTATGTAGTGGATACCACCAAATAAGAATGAAACTTGGCGATGAATGGAAAAGCGCTTTTAAAACTAAGTTCGGCTTGTATGAGTGGTTAGTCATGCCTTTTGGTTTAACTAATGCACCTAGCACTTTCATGAGATTAATGAACGAGGTTTTACGTCCTTTCATTGGCAAATTTGTGGTCGTTTACTTTGATGATATCTTGATTTATAGCAAGTCCATGGATGAACGTTCGACTCACTTACGTGTTGTTTTTAATGCTTTGAGAGATGCACGCTTGTTTGGTAACCTTGAGAAGTGCACCTTTGCACGGATCGAGTCTCTTTTCTTGGCTATGTTGTAACTCCACAGGAATTGAGGTTGATAGAGCCAAGGTGGAGGCGATATGGAGTTGGCCCACGCCCACCTACGCCTCCTAAGCGGAGTTTTCGGCCTTGTAGGATTTTATCGCCGCTTTGTCAAAGAATTCAGCACCATTGCGACACCGCTGATTGAGTTGACAAAGAAGGAGTTGTGTTCCATTGGGGCAATCACAAGAGGAGTCCTTTAATCTTTTGAAGGACAAGCTTACGCACGCACCATTGCTCCAACTTCCGGATTTTGGTAAGACTTTTGAACTCGAATGTGATGCTAGCGGAATTGGTATTGGTGGTGTTTTGATGCAAGAAGGCAAACCTGTTGCCTACTTTAGCGAAAAATTGAATGGTCCTGTTCTTAATTATTCCACGATGATAAAGAATTGTATGCTCTTGTTCGTTCTTTAGAGACGTGGCAACACTATTTATGGCCTAAAGAATTTGTCATTCATTCCGATCATGAATCACTTAAGCATATTCGTAGTCAAACCAATTTGAATCGTAGACATGCTAAGTGGGTTGAATTTATTGAATCTTTTCCTTATGTCATTAAACACAAGAAAGTGAAGGATAATGTGATTGATGATGCTTTGTCTCGACGCTATACCATGTTGTCTCAACTTGATTGTCGCATTTTTGGTCTTGAAACTATTAAAGAACAATATGCTTTTGATGCTGATTTTAAGGATGTGTTGTTGCATTGTAAAGAGGGTCAAGCATGGAATAAATTCGTGATCAATGATGGGTTTTGTTTAGAGCTAACCGCCTATGCATTCCAGCTTGGATCCGTTCGTCTTTTGTTGTTGCAGAGGCGCATGGAGGCGGTTTGATGGGACATTTTGGTGCTAAGAAGATGGAGGACGTTCTGACCACACACTTCTTTTGGCCAAAGATGAGGCGAGATGTTGAGCGGTTTGTGGCTCACTGCACTACATGTCAAAAAGCTAAGTCTCGCTTGAATCCACATGGTTTATATATGCCACTTCTGCTCCTTCTATTCCGTGGGGAGATATTTCTATGGACTTTGTTTTAGGGTTGCCCAGACTAAGAGGGGAGGGATAGCATTTTGTTGTTGTGGATCGTTTTCTAAGATGGCTCACTTTATCCCATGTCATAAAACCGATGATGCCGCTCATATTGTCGACCTCTTTTCAAAGAGATAGTTCGCTTGCATGGTATGCCTTCTACTATTGTTTCGGATCGTGATGCCAAGTTCTTGAGTCACTTTTGGCGTACTCTATGGAACAAGTTGGGTACAAAGTTGTTATTCTCACCACATGTCACCCACAAACTGATGGCCAAACCGAGGTGGTGAACCGCATATTGTCTACCATGTTGAGAGCTATTTTGAAGAGCAATTTGAAGTTATGGGAAGAGTGTTTGCCGCATGTTGAGTTCGCATATAATCGAGCGGAACACTCCACCACCAAGGTAAGTCCTTTTCGGTAGTGTATGGATTCAATCCCGTGCCCTATTGATATTTTACCTTTGCCTACTAGTGAGAGAGTTCATAATGATGCTAAGGAGCGTGCTGATTTTATTCTCAAAATGCATGAGACTACTAAGGCAAACATTGAAAAGATGAATGAAAATATAGGATTCTTGGTAGTAAAGGTAGAAAGGAAGTTAAACTTGAACCGGTGATTTTGTTTGGTTGCACTTGCGAAAGGATAGATTTTACGAGTTAAGAAAGTCAAAATTGATGCCTAGAGCTGCTGGTCCTTTAAGATAGTTGAGAAGATAAATGATAATGCATATAAACTTGAGTTGCCTCCCGAGTTTGGGGTTAGTCCCACCTTTAACATTTCAGATTTGAAGCCATGCTTGGGAGAAGAAGATGAGACCGAGTTGAGGACAACTCCGCTTCAAGAGGGGGAGGATGATGAGGACATCACTTCTTCGGATATACACAACACTCCTCCACTTGATATTCAAGGACCAATCACTAGAGCTCGCCCGACAATTGAATTTACATGTGAGCTCGTTCCTAAGTACTTCTTTTGTTCATTTGAGAATCGATTACTACCTAATGATTTAATTATGATTAGGAACCATGGAGAGGATCAAGAAGTACTTGGAGAAAGGCTACGAGGCGCATGAGTCCAGCAAGGGTGGTCGAATCATGTTGGATGTCCAATTCAAACCCACTTCGAATCCAATTCGGAGTCCAGGACCAGGCCGCACTAAAACGGACACCCAGATCGCATCCGGACTCCGTTTTGGGCGTTCCACATATGTATGGAAAACTGAGAAGATAACCTTTCCAATGGCTCTGGTCTCATATCAAAATTCCTTCTGAGTCAACGGAAATCGTCGAAATAAGTGGACATCCAGAATCTGTCAGGGTGCTGCGACACCGTCTTTTGGGCCGTTCGGCTTTGTATCATGTTGGAGTCCATTAAGGACGCGTCCAGGGGTTTTGCACGCCCCTTACTCCTTTATATACAGCCGCCACCCCCACCATTAGGGTTGGGTTTTGCTTAGATTAAATCTGTCTTTGAACAGTTTCGCCGTTCATCGGTTTGTGAGACCCCAACTTTCGAGTGCTATATCAATACATCTGCAATTCAGTTGTGATCTTTCTTGTTTTTGCTTGTGTTCTTCGATTCGCAGGCGAGGATTAGCCTTCTTGGCGAGGTCAACTGGGCTGCGCGTGGTTGATAACCTGAGGAGACGTGGTGCTGCGATTGCGGGGTTCGGGACGTGTTGTTCGGAAGCCGGATCGATTTGTGTCGCGACTCCACCAAATCGAATTTATCCAGAACCTGTTGGAAGATCGGGACCCCGTTCCCATCATACCCTATCCTCACTTTGCTTGTTCTCGAACACCCATTTGGTTCCAATGATATTGTGATCTCGAGGGGCTCAACAAGCGTCCGGACCTTGTTTCTTCGAAACTCTCGACTCCTCATGCATGGCATTGATCCAAGACTCGTCAGATAAAGTATGACAAACGTCTTTGGGCTCGAAGGAGGCAACAAAGGCAGAATGGAGGCAAAAGAGTGACATGCCAGATTTTGAGCGAGTAACTCGCTCAAAAATGTCTCCAATGATCTGCTCTGAAGGATGAGATTTTTGGATATGTCTGGGAGGTCCAGGATGAGATGAAGAAGTGGCCTCTACCTTGTGAGCTGACGAGGTAGGAACAGAGCCACTAGCTCTAGAAGAGGCAGAAGGCATGGGCTGATCACCTTGAGGTGCGGTGGAAGAAGGCACCTCAAGGGGTGGATGAGGGACTGGATCAGGTAAACAACCCTCGTCTCCATCGTCCTCACCATCCACAAAGATGGTCTTGGACTGCTCTAAAGAACTCGAGATATCGGGCCTAGTCCCTGGTGGCCTCATCGAAAGTCACCTCACGTGTTTCTACCATTTTACTAGACTGCAGCCTGCACAGAAGCCCGCCAAGAAGTCGAGTAGCCTAGAAAGATCCCATCACAAGAACGTGACTCGAACTTGTCTAGGTTCCCAGACTTCAAGATAAAGCACTTGCAACCAAACACACGAAAATGAGAGACGCTGGCTTTCGCCCATATCTCACTCATAAGAAGTACCTGCAAGTGTGCCCGAGAAAACTCGATTTGAGACATGGCACGCGGTAGCTATAGCCTCAGCCCAAAACTTCCGCGGTGTAGAGTATTCATCGAGCATCGCCCCGCCATCTCGACCAAGGTACGGTTCTTCCCTCCACGACGCCATTCTCATTGTGGGACGTGCGAGAAGAGAACCGGTGCTCTACACTGTCTCATCGCAGAAACTCTCAAGTAGGAATTCTTGAACTCCGTGCCATTGTCACTACGGATCGCTCGCAAGGCACCGGAAGCTCAGCGAAAGCCCACCGAAAAGACCTCGGAAAAGAGAAAACGTCTCATCCTTCGAGGCTAAGAAAACACCCAAGAGTGCCTCGAGAAGTCATCGACCACGACAAGAACCTACCACTTCCCTCCCTGACACCGCACTCGAGTGGTCCGACCGTGTCCATGTGGAGTAGCTGTCCGGTGCATCGGTCATAGTCACCGTGATGGAGGGTGAGAAGGCAACCATCTTGCCGCGGTTTAGGCATGGAGCGCAAACAAGATCTTTGACCATCTTGAGTTTCGTAGACCACGAATGAGATCGTGGCGCTAACTTTCGGGTCAAATGGTCAAACCAATATGACCAAGTCTCCTATGCCGTAAAGAAAGGTCACGGGACTCGAGGCAACCAAACAGGAGAGGATCACCGAAGACTCGTAAAAATCAGCACGAAGATCCTCCCAAAACAAGAAATCCCGCAAACCAGACCACCAAGAATCAAGAATTTTGCAATTGTTTTCTTAAAACTCACCTCAAAGCCGTCATCGGTAAGCTGAGAAACGGAAAGCAAATTATACTGCAGCTTACTAACCAAGGCAACATCTTTCAAAATGAAAGAATCATTAATGCGCACTGTACCTTTGGCGATGACACGCCCAGACGAAGCATCTCCGAAGGTGATCGTCTCATCACCTGGAGCACGGGCAAGGGAAGAGAACCAACGAGAGTCTCCGGTCATGTGTCGAGAACACCCGGAGTCTACGAGCCAAACCTCTCCCTTCCCTGCCCGGCGAGCCTGAGTCAACAAGAGAGCAAAGTCTCAGTACTGGGATAAATCAAAATAGATTTTGGAACCCAATCTTGAGTCACACGTCAGCGAAGAAGTAGTCACACACGATCGACCTCTAACTACCCCACGCCTCCGTCGCTCAAAGCGGAAGGTCTATGTGCGAGACTGTCGCATTCCGGGTCCGACCGCTACGGAGAGCGAGTTGGCACCCAGAAGCAAGGCGATCACGCCGGGTAGGCATCTCGATGGGAAAAGCGAGATCTACCCTCGAACAGCGGAAGGCACGACCGGAGGGAGCATGAGGATGAAAACAGAAACTCGAAGAACCAAGTCCTCGATGTCGCCCAAAGCTACTAAATGAGCAAGCCTAGACCTCGTGTTGGTCTTAGGTGCACTCAAGGTCCGGGCGACCACGAATACGCCTAAGAGACTCAACATGATCTCTTTGCGCAATCTTGGCGCGCTTGAAGCAGTGGTCAATCAAATGTCCATCCTTCGGCGAAGGTGCAATGATACTTTGCCTTACGAGAGGCGGTAGCATGAGATGGCTTCGCCTTCTGAGGGGCCGAAGCTGCAGGTGAAGTCACCTTGCTGTTAGAAATCCTTTGGACAAAGCCCGCTGATTTAAATTGAACATTCATGTTCTTGGGCTTGACCTCAATTACACCTGCGGCTACGGGTCTGAGCACGACAGGTGGATGCTTCCTCACATCCTCACGGAAATCATATCCTAGACCTTGATTGAACTTGCAAATCTTTGACTGGTCTAAAATTTCTTGCCTCCTACAAATTTCTCGAGAGTGTTCATAAGATACTGACACTCCCGAAAAAGAGAGGTGCAAGAAGAGCAAGGAGAAGAGGAAGAGACAGCAGGAGGAGAGGAAGGAGAAGAACCAATAGCAGAAGAGCGAATAGCACGTGCATATTTCTCCTTATGCACGGCCACCTCAACCTTGAGGGCTTCGCAGGACACACAGGGGGCAGCCCTAATCCTAGCCATTTGGTTCTCGTAACTCTTCCTAAACGTCTCTACCATGTCCTTATCCTTTTCCAACACTTCAGCACAGAAAGCACAAGAAGGATGTGATTTTTCTAGAAGGTCTTAGTTAGCTTCACACATTTTTCATCCAATGCAATCAATTCAGATTTTAGTTTATTACAACTATTGCATGGTGAGCTAATAGGATCCTTAGTAGCAAATTGAGCCATTTTCTTGTTATGATCAACCATCTCTTGAAATTGCTTAGAAACCGATTCAAGCTCAAAGGTTAATTTAGGACAGTTGGTATAAGAAACAATAGACTCTAACAGGGAAGCACGCAATTCAGCAATTTTGTGATCTGCCCTTTTTAAGTTCATCTTCAAATTATTACAACTTTCACAAGTCTCGGGCAGATCGAGAAGCATAGTGTAAAGACCTCTAAAAGCATTGTCCTTATCCTCACATGAGGTGCAAGAAGTAGTCTCAATATTAGATGAGGGAACAACAATCCTAGTCATTTCTAGTTCAACAAGCAGACTAACATTCTCCACCTTAAGAATATCTAGCTCAGAGATCACACTATCATAAGAAGTCCTTAACTTCTCCATATCTCCAAGCAAAGCGGGGCATGTATTACATTCGTCACGGAGGGAGCGATATAAGTGAAGTAAGCTCCGTGACAATCTATCTACTTCCTTCTCCAACTCGCTACATCTAGCTCTAGATCTAGCATGAAATTTATCTAGCTTAAGAAAGGCATCATTGTCGGTCGTACGATGGGTATACCTCGTCGGAGTCGGAGTAGAGCTCGCTGTCGCTCAGTTCGCCCTCAAGGGCCATGAAGCACATGTCGGAGAAGTCATCGCCATCTTTGGGTTCTTGATCACCCGTCCCGTCGTCGTCGCTCCATCCCTCCACCTCGCTGAGGTCGAGGTCGTCGAAGGCGGCGAGGACGCGGTGGAAGAGCTTCTTGGCCTTCCCAAAGTCGCGGAACTTCTTCTTGCCTTGAACAGGTGCTGAGGGCTTCGTGTTGCGGTTCTTGTTGATGTAGTCATTTTGCCGAACCGAAGTCGGTTTGCCCTTCCCGGCTTGGGGCGCTTTGCTCGAATGTGGTTGGGGCCACCACACTCAAAGCAAATCATGGTCCTCTTCTCTTTCCATCCTCCTCCTCTTGTAAGCATAGGAGAACTTCCGAGCTAGGAGGGCCAGCTGTTCATCCTCTAACTGCTCTAACTGATCATCAGTTACATCACAGAGAGTAGATAGGAAAACCCAAAGAGAATCGCAGAAGAACCGAAGCGGAAGTGGGATCGGTGACTAGAGCCATCGATTGAGACTTCGACCGACGAGAGACTATGTCAATCTCGTGAGTCTTGAGGCGCGAGTAAAGCGCATCAAGAGTCAGGGTCGAGAGGTCCGTGGTGTCCTTGATGGTAGTCACCTTCATTTCCCAAACCCTAAGATCGAGTGCAGAAAGAATCTGTCGAGCGTTATCCGAGTCGGAGTATGTAAGACCGACGGCTCGGAGGTTGCTCAGAATCTTATGAAAGCGAGAAAAGCACTCGTCAAGGGACTCACCAGCAAGTATCTTGAATTTGATGTATTCGCGCTTGAACTGGTCTTGTCGCACCATCTTTATTTGGGTGGTGCCCTCATGGTAAGCATTGAGGGTCACCCAAATATCGAAGGCGGACGTCAGGTGAGAGATGCGATCAAACTCGCTTCTACTCAATCCCTGAATGATGATGTTCCTCGCCTTGCGTTAGCCTCAACATCGACCATATTCCGGCATTGATGTTCTCATCGGCGGAACAACGAATGGACCTTGACTTTTCGCCAAATGGCGTAGCTCTGAGCCTGGATGTAGGTCTCCATCCGGCTCTTCCAGAAAGGAAAATCTATCCCATCGAAGATCGCGGGCTTGGTCGAGTACTTGTCCGTCGCCATGGTTCTTGAGACCGTTAAAGATCTATCAAGAAGAGCTAACCGCTCGATACCAATTGTAGGACCGAAATGGCGACAGAGGGGGTGAATGTCGCTCTTTAAAATCGCCCGAGAATTCGGAAAATTAATTCTGCTGAAAACTGGAACGCATGCGATACTAAAAATTCAGCATAAATCGTAGAGTAATCAAGAAAATTTCAGCTGAAAATAATGCCGCTTGATCGCATGCAAAATGGTCAAAGATCGTGAAAAGAAATAAAAGAAAGAGAACATGCTTTTGTCTTCCGATCATACAGAGGAGACACAAATTTTCAACCCGGAGACAAAAAAAGATTTAACAGAAAGTAATAACAAATCACGACTAAAAGTCAGAACCAAGAGCTAAAGATGCAAACCAACCAGACTAGAAATCGGTAGACAATAGCGTTTATCGAAATCAGTCAGACGATTAATGCGAACGCCAAAGGAATAATACCGAGGGGTCAAAGGAAACAAAATGCCACCGACTCACTGCTGCAAAAAGCTCTTTGCTGAAAACTGGAAAGAACATAGACAGGCAACTTGTCCAACCAAAAGAGACTGAGAAAGACAAGCCTCTGAAAAAATGGCAGCAAAGCGCCTGCAGAAGATTTGGTACAGAAAATACTCAATTAGAATAGGAAACACAAACTTAGAGATCAATTGGTTTCTCCTCTTTTTGAGCAAAAGGAATTGGATCTAAACTTCAAATAACAAGTGAACTAAGAAAGATTAAGTTAGATCAAAAGAACTGATTCGGCTGACAAAATGAACTGCAAGGGCTAAGCTTCAGATTCTTGGGCAAAACAGGAAACAACATTTCTTGGCAATTCGTGAGGACTCGCCACCCAAGAACTCGAATCGAAAACAGTGATACAACCTCACTCATCCATCATGAAGGAGTACGTAAAACACACATGCATACAAAGCCAACAATGAGACTCTGCCGTCCCATACGCAATTCATACACGTGAAGCCATACCTGTAGCAGCCTTTGTCGCTTCCTCCACCAACTCCCTAACGACCAAGAACTCACAACTCTTAACTAAAAAAATGATTTCAGAGAGAAGAACAAAGAGAGACAAGAAATCAACATAAAACATCAAACAAAGCTTCGATAGAAATGAGCGGAGAGATGAAAGATTACAGATGAGTCCCCATACGCATGGACATTAGATCAAGAAGAATGATTACAAGTCACTCAATACATCCTCTCCCTCTCAATCCTCAAGAACACCAAGAGCCTCACATGCTTCTTGGGAGGAACACAACACACACAAAGATATCAATAAGCTCTCAAGTGTCCTAAGGGGTATGCAGCCCCTCATCTCTATTTATAGCCCTTGGTTAAGGGGTCTCCAACCCGTTACGCCGGCTAAACCCTAACGGAGCCGTCTCCGCCAGTGCAGCCTTGAAATTACCGATTCGCCTCCCGCACCTTCCGGAAGCTTCCGCTCCTTGCAGTCCACGACTGCAACCACCTCGAGTTCACACCGACTTCGACACATCCCGACCGTTTTGACCTCAGCGCCACCTGCGCCTAGTTCGGTCCACCGTGTCTCGCCACGACTCCGCATCGACGTCCTGCAGCCAACACAGACAAGAAACACGTCAAATAGCACCGCTCAATACATGAAAGCGTAAACAGAGATCAAACATGTCGAGTCATCAGAATATGCATCCTAAACCCATACGACTAGGTTCGACCAAGTCCGACCGAGTCCGTTACGCCACGCAACGTCTAGGTCCGAACCAACCGACTCAAACTCGACTTTTCCTAAACCGATGTCAATTACTCATCATACACAACGGGATGACCTCCACATGGTCTCTCAGCTCTAAATGACACCGTTAATTGATCTCTCTCTCCCGTCCACCTCCACCCCTATAAAAGGGAGCATCGGGTGCCCCTTCTCATCCTCACCCAACCCCCGAAATCTCAAAGCCTCTCTCCCTTTCTCCTCTCCGCAATCTCCATTTTACTTTTGTGAACCGAATGGTGTTCATCGGCCGATTGCGCCTCCAACAGTGGAGTTCCGGCACTTTTGACCACACCATAGGCTTTGCCTTCTCGCATTCTACGCGGTGCTCCCTCGCCACGGAGCATCACCGACCATCAGGCCAAACCGCGCCGTCGTTTCTCTCCTCGCTGCGAGCCAACTGCGCGTGTTCCATCAAAACCGAGGTGAGCATTGTGTTCCCGATGTTCTCATCTTCGTTTTGCCGCAAACCTCACACTCTAACTCCTCTCCGTTTGCCCAGAAAGCCGATGTCAACCCGCCGGTCGCCTAATGTCTTCTCCGCCATGTTTCGTCACCATCCGATGTTCTTTGGCTGAGCTGCCGGTACCATTGAGTTCGCCTCGACGCGTTCTACGCCATGCTCCCATCGCCATCACTCAAGACTCCCCGAGTCCTCGCCGACCGGTCGAGCGCAGGCCAAACCGTGCCTTCGCGCGTACACCACTTTTTCGGTAAGCGCTTTGATTTTTGTTCACGTCATATCATGTCCTAGCCTCCAAGAAATTTATCTATCATTTTTATTTAATTTTTCGTGGAGCCAATTGTCACAAATTGAACTTTCCGCAAAAATGTCTGTTTTTGACTCCCGACGTCGATTCGTCGTCTCTGTTGAGTTTTAGCCTGTACTGTAATTTTTCTTAGACTTGCCTCGACGAGTTCTACACCGTGCTCACTTCGTTTTCTCCGAAAAGCCTCCACAAATTTTTGCCACTGACACCTCGCCATGGCCGCCAATGGCATCTAGTGTCCCCATTCATCCGGTAGTTTTTTTCCCCAATCTGTTCACGTCATATCGTGCCAAACTATCCCAAGTAGCTACCTTTCAAATGGTTTTGGATTCACTTCACCGAGCACCAAGATATCAAGTTTTTTGTTTTTCTCTACCGTCGTCGTTCAAACGTCGATTATATCGTCTCCGATGAAGTTTCAGCTTAGCCAATAATTTTCCTAGCTTCACCATATCATGTTCTACCCTGTGCTCACCCTACATCTCCATGTTCCATACTCGGTACTATCTCCTTCCAACTTGCTGTTTCTAGCATGTCGTTTCATCATTCTTGCCTGGTTCTGTTCAGCTTGGAATCTATTTTCCTCCATCATTACTAGTATGCTTGCAGAGTGCTTGATTCTCGATGGGATTCACTTCATTTGCATGTTGGTTGCCCTTGTCATTGGGTCTTGTTCTTGTCATTATGGATGCTATAGATTGGAGTCTAAAGTTGGTTCTGTAGTGGTTTTAGGTATATCAAATAGACCAGTAAGAATTTGAATTAGGGAAGTGTACGGTGAACAAAGTAAAGATTAGAGTGAATAAGGAGGAGGTAAAATTTTAAAGAAGGTGAGGTATAGATATTAATAGCAAACGAATTATGAGATAGCAATTTTACTTTTATGAGGTGTATACAAACCATGCATAAGGTTTATATTACATCTCGTGTTACAAGCATAAAACTATTACACAAGGTTGCGACTCTGCACTAACGTAATTTACACTGATTTTACAACTCCTGGCTTCAACTTCCTACTTCAAGCTTTAAGCTCCTTCCTTCATTCCCTTCATTAGACGGCAAGTTGCTAGTGGTATAGCACACAATCTCCTTTGGGTCTTCTTCTTCCTCATCATATTCTGCCACGGGTCCTTTTCCCTTGCCTTCATCATTATCAGCTTCGGGCTTCGGTGGTGCTCGGGAGGTGGATCCATGGAATCGTCTATGATACTCAGGAATAGTAGGCCTTTGTGATGGTGGTGGCCTAACGGGTGCGGGAACATATGGGGATTCTCCATAGTCATACATCTCACCAGCCTCAATGATGTTGCAGGCGTTTGTAACATCCTGAAAATTTAACTTTTGTAAAAAGAAATATTATGAGTTATTTTGCCATATATTATATTTGACTGGAATTTTTATGGCATTTACTTTGGAGTTTGGTTAAGAAGTCAGGAAAAGGAGCACACCTGTTCAACTAATAGAAAACAAAAATTTTAAATGCGAATCTGAAAAGATGATCCAGTGAAAGAGGATATGGTTTGGTCCCAAAAATTCAGAAATCCTAATTTAGTATTTGCAATAATGAGTTGGCAGGAAAAAGTAAAATAAATAAATACATATATATATACATGTATACATGGATGGATATATATATATAAATATGTAAATATAATGTAGAGGGATGATAACAAAATAAGGAATTACATGCAAACAAATCTTCATAAAAAGAAAATAGATTTGAAAATATGAATATATATGTATATATATACACACACATAAATAAAGAAAAGAAAAGAAAAGAAAAGAAAAATCAAAGGGTCAGACTGACCGCCCAGTACTGCCCAACCCAGCCGCCAAGACCCCAAGACTGCTTTTTCATCCCCGCCTCCCCTCGCGCTCCCTTCCCGGTCCCGGCCCAGCAGGCGTTCGGACCAGCGGTCCTCCTTCGACCTGAGCCGCCGTCTGTCCGAGCACGCCACCCCCGACGACCCCTTTTGCGCCCGGCTCGCTGGCCGCCTCTTTTCCCGCCCGCCGCTCGGTTCATCACATGCGCCGCTCTAGTCCTCGCTGCCTCGAGCCACGCGGGACATCATGCCCGCGAGCTCCGGCCCACCCCCCGCCCGCCCTGCTCCCGCCGGTCGCCGACGCGACAGACAGAGGAGTACCGATCTTAGCCTCACCTTGTCCTTCCCCAACTACGCCACCGGGCTCCCCGACGAACCCCGCCGTTAGAATCTAATTCCTTGCACCTTAGCCATCTCTCGCACGTCGTGAAGTCGCCCGACTTCCCGAGCCTTCCAAGCCGTGCACTCGCCGGCCAACCCCTTCCCGCCGCCGCCGCCGCACGCCCGGACCGCCACTGCACCCGGTCCTCGCCGCCTCCATCGGCCTCACCGCAAAGACAGGAACGCGTTTTGACCTTCACCGGCACCTCCCCGACCACCCCTCGCCGTCGGCGCCACCGCCAATCCTCGGCCTCGGCCTCCTCTGCCCAGCCTCCTTCACCGCATACCTTAAGAGGTAATATCGCGTATATGGGGTAGGCAACGCCTCGAAGCTCACTTGGCTAGCGGCGTTAACTCTCTTCCCCCTTGCTCCCCGACGCGCTCGAGCCCGGCTCGCGTCTTGGGTTGAGCCATTTCTTTATTTTCGCGGGCTAACAGTGGGCCTCGCTTTGTCACCGCATGGGTCTGCGAACTCGCCGGCCCGGCCCCACCCGTCGATGAGCGTAAGCGACCGAGGCATCGCCAAGTGGGCCCCACTGGCCAGAGACACATAACGAAAAATAATAAAATAAAATAAAATATGAAAAAGGGTGTGTGGGACCCACCTGTCAGAAATTTAATAATTTAGGAATTATCTGGACTGAGATTTTTAAAAGGGCATAACTTCTTCATTTTAACTCCAAATTGAGTGGGACAAATTTCTAAATTCGTCTAAATTCAATATCTATCCAATGGAACTAAAATCATTATTTTTAGAGTTTATTTGAATTTCTGGTGTTATTTGGATTGATTTGTTGCTTTTCTTTTTACGCAAATCTTCGCAGCACGATTAAAATAGCATACGAGGCTCGGGAGGAAGACGCCGAGACAGCCAACCTAGCGCTCCGGATCATCAAGAACCTAACTCCACGTGATCAAGGCGAGTTATCATTTTGACCATGTTGAGCCCATGTTTATGCAAATTAATTCCTTTTAAACTATCCATGTGCATGCTATAATTTATGTGGTAGATTATGTTCAGTTTTATAGGATGTAGCTATAAACCCATTATTATGCTTGTTAGTAATACCTGTTGAAACTCTTGGGATATGTGAGCCTTGTCACCCTAGTAAAACTATCATAATGTAGTTTTCAGAGTTAGAGTTATAATATATCGTACTGCTTAGTATTGCTAGTTAAACGGGGACGCTTAGATGTCCCAAAATATCTCACTTGCAAATATGACATGATTTGGGCGGTCATGGTGGGAATGAGTGGAGAAAATTTTGAACTGTTATTTTATGCTCCAAAAGCCTCAAACTTGCTTAGTATCTGCGTGGATGATTTGAAATTTGGTATGTGGTGTGGGAAGCACAAAGAGTATGGGATGTGGTAGAACCACTCGAGAACCCTAAGGACCGAATCTTGTCATGTTAGCAGTGTAAACAAGACAACCACAAGTCTCAGAAATACAACCTAGCTAAGTAAATTTATCGAAACCCCTGACTCATCTCACCGGTGAGTGGATAGGAGTGGATCTGCATGGGCAAGGGAAGGCCTAAAGGGACACCAAGGGAGGGTGAAGTTTTCCACTGCAAGAAGGCCAAGGGAAGTGGAGCCGGCTACGTTAGTGACTGTGGGAAATATCCCGTACACGTATGGGACCCACCGCAAGTGGGATAAGCCCATAGGGTGAGATGACGAAGAGGCTAGATATTTCAAAAGTCACCGTGATGTCCGCTCAACCATATGACTAAGGAATCATGTGGGGCAACGAGTTGGCGATCTCTTGTGGGGAATGTGTACAAACTCTGAGTCAAAACTATTCGAATAGCCGTGTTCGCGGTCATGGGCGAACATGGGGACTTAACTAGATATAGTTCTGTTTCAAAAATGATTTGTGGGTGAAATGGGAAAATGAAGGGCAGTGATAGGCCCTAGTTTGGAATTGTCCTGGGTGTCGTCCCAGTGGTAAGTTATGTAACTATAATGCTGGAAGATGATATACGGTGCAGAGGCCATGTAATGGTGGATGGGCTCTGTACCACTATTAAGACGATTAAATTCCACTAAACTTGTGTCTTTTAAAAGCTGTTAGGTCATAGGGATTTCTAAGTACTGTATTATAAATGCAATTTCCGGCAAAATAAAATAACCCTAAGCCTTCCGTTGGATTAGGCCAGCATGTATTCTTGCATTACGTGTGATGGCTCGCTGAGCACGGTGGTTAGTGTGCTCACACTCGCATTACCAAAAATAGAAACAGGGACGCAGGATCATTATGAATATGAAGACGCCCCGGCCACAGAAGGGAGGAAGGACGATGGGAATTAGGTCGCCGTCAGATTTTCCGAACCTAGACAAGCTAGACCTAAGGCATTGTGTGCACATATATTATCTAAATCTAGGTAATATATACTGCACACATTACCCCCGAGTCCCTTGCCTGAGGTTATGGTACTACTTTTGCTTTCTCTTCCGCTGCTTGTATGTAATGATGACATTCAACCTAAGTGCCCCTTTTGTAAACTATCGCCCGACGTGGTGTAATTTGAACAATGGTCTATAATATTCTTGCTCAAGCAATGTATGTGTTGATACAAAGAATGACACGTGTGCTCTAGCTCTCGATCCGTGGAATAGAGCGGTAAATCACGTGAGATTCGGATTGAAAATCCGGTCCGACAGAGTCGGTATCGAGCATACTGTTGTAGGGTAAAAGCCTCATTATGGACGTTAGGAAGGATATAGGATTACAAATTTGCAAAATATATAAAAAGAATTTCTAAAACTATAGCATATTAATTCTTTTTCTATCCTTCTTAGATCTGATCTGCTCTATCTTTCATTAAACATTTTTATAAAGGTACTAACACTAGACATTTAATTTGGATGGCCGAGTCGGAGAGGAGGGTGACCGGGACTACTTGGCCCACTTGAGTTCACGAGCGGAGTTTGCCAAGATCTCGCGAAGCTCCTTCACTACCAGGCTACCTGACCGGCTCGTGTACCGTGGACTCAAGACCACGGCAGGAGGAGAGGAGTCATGGTTGATCGAGGTGTTCATCTACCCAAGAGTGCGCACGACCCGCCTCACGTTTCCGGACGAGCACCGCGGACCATCAGGACCATGGCACTCCAGGACGCCGCGCGCCTTGCTGCCGCACGACTGTGCGACATTTACAAGGCCCCCCTTCGACGCACCCCCTTCTGCTACTACCCATCGGCGCCAGGAGAAGGCGCGATATAATGAGACCTACATGCCTACGAGCGAGAATAACCCGATGCTTACGCATCCGGTTGACCCGACCAGGCCATGGGATCGCCCACACCGCCGCCTGAGGAGATCACCGCCCCGGGCACACCTCGTCGCCACGCACACCGAGGTGGCGACCTCCGCGAGCAGCAGCCCAAAGCGGGAGGCGGCAGCAGCGCAGCCCCAAGCAGTCCCAGCCCCGCCGCCCACCAAGACTGCCGCACCGCCCCCACAGACCAGTGGACTCCGCACCGCCGACCGCACGCAAGAGCGTGAGAGCTCCAAACCATAGTCGGCTCTTCGCCAGGAGGGTCGCGCCGCGATCCTGACCGCAGCAGCCGCACCGCACCGCCACACCGACTCGACACCGACCCCTCTGAGTTCACCGAGTACTAGTTGATGTATCCAGCATGTTATGCCAGACCTCCTGTATCATAGTTGCTATTCGATCAGACTTTAATTATTGTGTTGTAATAGTAAGTCCAACCTAGAAGCTGGCTATGTGATGTTTTAGTTTATGCTTAAGGAAACGGGCTTGTGTTGAAATTATTTTGTCGTTTATCTTGTTGGCTTTTATTGCATGAAGTAGCAACCTTCTTTTATTTGCCTAGTAATAGTATTAAGTCATAAAGCTATGACTGCAGATGGCCAGTCAAAGGGTGACCAGGCCTGTGCCAATGCCACCCTCAACCAAGGAGTGGTGGACTCAACACCGGTATCTTGCCGCCAGGCGTGAACAAGCCCACGATCGTGAAGCCAACCTTCCACCCCCTCCAACTAATCCCACCATGGCGCAAGTCATGGCACAACAGACCCAATTGCTGCAGACCATTATTATCGGACAACAAGGTAGCTCCAAAGCAGTTCAGAGTCGACTGGCCGACTTCCAGAGGACCCACCTCACTTTTCCTCTACCGACGAGCTCTCGTCAAGATTGGCTTCGGATACGGAAAGGAAGTCGCGCTTGGCTAAGTGCAGAAGAAGACAAAGTAATATTTATGCTCATCACCCGTGGAGCGGCAAATTGGTGGGAGAACTACCTTGCCGCCAGAGGCCGTGAAGAGACCTCCACTGACAGCGACATGGATGTCATACCATGGTCAGAGTTCAGGACGGCTTTTAAGGCCAACTTCATCCTAGCGGGAGTCATGAGGATGAAGAAGAACGAATTTCGCACTCTCAAGCAAAGAGGCATGACAATTAATGAATATCTCACGAAATTTACTCGGCTTGCTCGCTACGCTCCAACGGACGTGGCCGATGAAGAAGAGAAGATTGATAGATTTCTAAAGCATGAATGAGGAGTTAAGAGTGCGAGTTGATTGTGCAGACTTCACCGCCCACCACCGGTGAACAAGGCTCTAATTTTAGAAAATGAAAAGAAGAATCTGGAGGCCAGCCGTAAACGCAAGCTAAGAACTCAGCGGCCGCAAGGGAGATTCATTCAGAAGTTTTTCAGCAGCCCCTCATTCCTAAGACCCAGTCAACCCGGAGCCCCGACCCCAGCACCCCGATCAAGCGGGGGTTCTTTTCAAACTCCACGCACAGGGAGTCAGTACACCGGTACCAACCCCGCAACAAATCTTAATTGCTATAGCTGCGGAGAGAAGGGACATTTCGCTAACCGGTGCCCATACAAATAGAACACCCCGCATGACCAAGCCTCGATGCTTGACAAGGGCCTCGCACCTCATGAGCCGCCAGGAGTACCCCGACGCCCAACCGTGGTAGAGTCAACCATATCACAGTCGAGGAAGCTGAGGAAGCTGCGGGAGTTCTTATGGGTACGTTATTTGTCAAGTCAATACCGGCACAAACTTTATTTGACTCAGGAGCTTCACATTCATTTATATCGAAGGGGTATGCTGATAAACTGGGGTTACCTACTTATCCTCTAAAGAGGCCAGTAGTGCTTAAGTCACCCGCGGATATGATTACCACTACCTTAGTATGCCCTGGGGTAAAGGTTACCATGGAGAGGTGCGACTTCCTAGCAGACTTGATAGTACTAAGCTCACCGACCTTGGATATTATATTAGGAATGGACTGGTTAGCCAGATATCGAGGGGTTATAGACTGTGCCACCAGGACAGTGAAGCTGACTAAGTGTCCTGGAATGACCATAGATGTAAAAGTGGACCGACCATACCGATGGGCCCGCGCAATATATTATTGCGAAGATGTACCCTTAGAGGGAATGATGGTGGTGCAAGACTATCAGGAAGTGTTTCCCGACAACCTACTCGGCATGCCCCCAGACAGAGATCTGGAATTTGTTATTAACCTGAAGCTAGGTGCTACTCCCATTTCCAAGAGACCATATAGGATGACGGTGGAAGAGCTGAAGACCCAACTCCATGAACTGCAGGAAAAAGGGATTTATCAGACCCAATTCCTCCCCTTGGGGATCTCTGGTATTATTTGTAAAGAAGAAGGATGGCACAACTAGGATGTGTGTGGATTAGGCGTTAAATGAAGTAACCATCAAGAATAAATACCCCTTCCTGTGTTCGATGATCTATTTGACCAACTCTGGAGCCACCATCTTTTCCAAAATAGATCGAGATCGGGTTATCACCGGTGAAAATTAGGGCCGAGGATATACCCAAGACAGACTTTACCACTAGATATGGGTATGACGAGTTTACGGTCATGTCTTTTAGTCTGACCAATGCCCCGGCCTACTTTATGAACCTCATAAACAAAGTATTCATGGAGTATTTGGATAAGTTCGTGGTGGTATTCATTGACGACATTCTTATTTACTCCAAGACTGCAGAAGAGCATGCCCAGCATCTGCGCCTAGTGCTAGAGAAGCTAAGAGAACATCAGTTATATGCCAAATTTAGCAAGTGTGAATTCTGGCTAAGTGACATCAGCTTCTTGGGACATATAGTGTCTGCAGGAGGAGTGTCCATTGACCCCGCCAAGATTGCGGCAGTAGCAGAATGGAAGCAACCCACCTCCATCCTTTGAAGTGCGAAGTTTTCTTGGATTGGCGGGATATTATAGAAGATTCATAGAGGATTCTCTAGGGTAGCAGTGCCATTGACCCAGCTACTCAAGAAGGAACAGAAGTTTGAATGGACCAAAACCTGTGAAGAAAGTTTTCAAGAGCTTAAGAAAAGATTGACTACCACCCCGGTGTTAGTTCTACCTGATGTACGCAAGGATTTTGAAGTATACTGTGATGCTTCCCATCAAGGACTGGGATGCGTACTGATGCAAGGAGGCAAGGTTATGGCATATGCATCTAGGCAACTTCGGCCCATGAAGCTAACTATCCCACCCATGACCGGAATTAGCTTGATGGTACATGCCTTAAAATTTGGAGGCACTATCGATTGGCAACCAACATGATATATACACGGATCACAAGAGCCTCAAGTACTTCTTTACCAGTCACACCTTAATCTAAGGCAAAGGAGATGGTTAGAATTGATCAAGGATTATGACCTGAGTGTCCACTACCATCCAGGCAAAGCCAATGTGGTGGCAGATGCCCTAAGCCGTAAGGTCTATTGTAATACCCTCATGATACAGGAGCAACAACCTGAGCTATACAAGGAATTGATGGCCTTGAATTTGGAAATAGTGGAAGAAGGCACCTTAGCAAAGAATGGAATTGCAACCAAGCATAGAAGAAAGGATTATCACCGACAACAAGAAGACCCAACCACTTTGAGGTTGAAAAGATCAATGGAAGCGGAAGGCACCTAAGATATCGTGGATCAACAAGGGGTTACGAGTGCAGGACACGATCTTCGTACTCCCACCGTAAGGGCCTCAAGGATCTCATACTCAAGGAAGCTCATAGTTCAACATACTCCCTCCACCCTGGAAGTACAAAGATGTATCAGGATATGAAGCAGTGGTACTTGTGGCCACGTTTGAAGAGAGACATCGCCGAACACGTAGCCTGCTGTGATGTATGTCAAAGAGTGAAAGCAGAACATCAGAGACCAGCAGGGCTGTTGCAACCATTGCAAGTACCGCAATGGAAGTGGGAAGAAGTAGGAATGGACTTTATCACAGGACTTCCCCGAACCAGTCGATACGACTCCATCCGGGTCGTAGTAGATAGGTCGACCAAGGTCGCACATTTTATCCTGTCAAGACAAATTACAAGGGAGACAAGCTGGCAGAACTATATATGTCACGCATCGTGTGTTTGCACGGTGTGCCAAAACGGATAGTCTCAGATCGAGGTTCCCATTTCACCTCGCATTTCTGGGCTAGTCTACATGAGGCCCTTGGTACCCATCTTGATTTCAGCACCGCCTATCACCCCCAGACAGATGGCCAAACAGAGAGTGAACCAAATACTAGGCGACATGCTTGGGCTTGTACCTGGATTTCTAAAGATCGACAAATGTCCGTCGATGCGAGTTCGCCTACAATAACACTACCAAGCCACCACAGATGTCCCCATTTGAAGCACTGTATGGGAGGAAGTGCCGAACCCCTTTACACTGGTCAGAAGTAGGAGAGGGCTACGTATTCGGGCCAGATACTCTAAAGAAGGCAGAAGAAAAAGTTCGCCTGATCAGAGATCGACTATTAGCCTTGATCCGGATAAAAGAGTTATGCGGATAAGAGACGAAGGCCGTTAAGTGTTGAGGTTGGAGATTATGTCTATTTGAAGGTGTCACCCCTACGAGGAGTCAGACGATTTAAAGTCAAAGGCAAGCTCGCCCCTCGCTATGTTGGGCCATTCCCAATTATAGCCAAGAAAGGAGAAGTGGCTTATCAGCTAGATCTGCCCGCAAGCCTGGCAGATGTGCATGATGTTTTCCATGTATCCCAACTCAAGAAATGTCTTTGGGTACCGGAAGATCAAACCCCGGTGGAGGCAATCGAGATCGAGAGTGACTTGACCTATAAGGAACGTCCAGTTAAAATCTTAGACACCGTGGAAAAGAAGACCAGAAATCAAACCATTCGCACCTGCAGAGTGCAGTGGAGTCATCACTCAAAGAAAGAGGCCACCTAGGAGCGCGAAGACCAGCTGAGAAGAGATTATCCGAGTCCTTCCGGGCGCACCCAGCGCGCGCGCCTTCGCCTCCGCAGCCCAGCCCGCATGGGGCGTTGGACCAGCGGTCCCCTCTTGGACCAGCGGAGCCGCCGTCTGTCCGAAACGCCCGCCCCCGCCGCGCCCCTTTGCGCGGCTCTGCGCTCGCCTCTTTTTCCCGCTGCGCTCAACTCAATCACACATGCGCCGCTCCAGTCCTGTCGCTCCTCGAGCCACGCAGACATCATGCCCCGCGAGCCCAGCCCGCACCCTACCGCCTCCCGCCCCGCCGCCGACGCGACAAGACAGAGGCGTACTGATGCCGGCCTCACCCCGCGCCTATAAAAGCTCCCAAGGCCTCCACCGAGTTCCCCACGCCCACAAACTCCACAAGGTTCGATTGAGCTTCCTCGCCTGTAGCTCGCCGGCGCCCTTGTCCTTCCCCAACTCCGCCACCGGCTCCCCGACGAACCCCCGGTTAGAATCTAATTCCTTGCACGCTAGCCATCTCTCGCACGAGTGAAGTTGCCCCGGACTTCCCCGAGCCTCCCAAGCCCGTACCTCGCCGGCCAACCCCTTCCGGTCCGCCGCCAGACGCCGCCAAACCGCCACTGCACCCCGGTCCTCGCCGCCTCCATCGGACTCACCGCAGCACAGGGAACGTGTTTTGACCTTCACCGGCACCTCCCCGACCACCCCTCGCCGTCGGGCGCCACCGCCAATCCTCGGCCTCGGCCTCCGCCCTGACCTCCTTCACCGCATACCTTAAGAGGTAATATCACAGATATGGGGTAGGCAGCGCCGAAGCTCACTTGGCTGGCGTTAACTCTCTTCCCTCGGCTCCCAGCTGCTCGAGCCCCGGCTCCGCGGCCGGGTTGAGCCATTCTTTTATTTTCGCGGCCGACAGTGGGCCCCACTGTCACCGCAATGGGTCTGATGGCTCGCCGCCGGGCCCCACCCATCGCTGAGCGGTAGTACCACGAGCTAAAGTACCGCTGTTGAAAATGCGGTAGTAGCTTTGAGCGGTAGTACCTCTCGACGAGCAGTAGTACCGCACCAAGAACAAAGACGCAGAAAAGAGAAATCGAGAAATTGCAAGATTCTTGGATTCTTGGCTTGGGAAACTTTGAGGATATCAAGAAAATACTCCCGTAAGGATAAGCCAACAACCAATTTCAAGATTTCTAGAGAATCAAAGGGAGACAAAACCCGAAAATACAGAGGGTTGCCCAAAATCTAAAATTCCATTCCAACTCTTATCCTTTGGCCAAGAGGGTTTGTAGATATCTTAGCAATAGTTACTGGACTTCTACAAGCCAAGATTCAAGCCATCACAGAGAAGGAAACAAGATTTAAGGCAAAACCCTAGAAATGGGTCATGAAGAACAGAGAGACCCCAAGTCCGAAATCCTGAGATTAAACTTGATTTGCTCTTGGGAAAACTTGATCAAATGACCTTGAGGCACTATCCCATCATAGAGCAACACATTTCACACCTTATGGGCAAGAAACAACACGGAAATCAGAGAATCAAGAAATCGCCCAAAAAGGAGAAACGAAGAACAGAGAGCACGAACAAATGAAAACTTGATTTTCATTCCAAATCAAAAGATGAGTACAAAGGAGTCCCGATACGCATGGACATTCGAACAAGAAGAAGGATTACAAGACTCTCAACTCATCTCCACTCTCTCAATCCTCAAAATCACTAAGAACTCCTCCTAGTTCTTGGGAGGAACACACACAGCGGTGGAGGCGCCTTGTCGCACACAACCACTCTCACCCACTAAAGCCTACAAAGCAAAACAACCTCTCCAAAGGCTCTTTTGACTAAAGGAAACCCTAAATCCTTTCTATGTGTTCAAGGAGGCATGCAGCCTCTCACCTCCAACCCTTGGCTAACTGTGGCTAAACCTGAACGGAGCCCGCTCCCACTTGTGCGACCTTGCGAAATCACCATTTCGCCCCTCCTGCACCTTCCGGGAAGCTTCCGCGCTCCTTGTCGTCCAAGCCTCGCAACCACCTTGAGTCTCCGCCGTCTTCGACACCTCCCGACCGTTCTGACCTCAACGCCACCTGCGCCTAGTCCGGTCCACCGTGTCTCGCCACGACTCCGCCTCGACGCCCCGCACCACACGGATAAGAAACACATCACATAGCACCGCCGATAACATGAATTAACCACATGCCCTAAATATCAAACCATCCAAACCAAACTCAAATTCTATGCCCTGACTGTTTCATCATGCCACCGGTAGTACCGCTCTCCACAGTGAAGTACCGCCAGCCAGAGAGTACCATGAGGTAAAGCATGCAGTAGTTTCAAAAACTGGGAGCAGCAGACCGATCCATTTTCTAGATTTTCAGCACACGAGTCAATTACTCATCACAAACATGGGATCACCTCTCACATGGTCTCTCAATCTCCCCCTTGATGAGTATATTGACAAACACGAAAAAGGCATAAAAGTTTGGTTTGAAGAATCCAACATGGTCCAGAGAAGGGAATGAAACAAATGACCATGTCGACAGAAGAATCACTAGAGCAACTCAAGAAAGAGCAAATTGATCTCCAAAGCTCTAGAAAGATCTCCTAAAAGACTTTTTCTCCAATATTCTCCCCCTTTTGGCAATAAACACATCAAGGATGCAAAAGAGAGAATATAACATATTTTGGATAAAATGACTGAAGTTTGTTTATTCTATGCATTTAGAGCCATGAAGATTATCCAAAATGACCATAACAGATTACACCAAGCCATAACACAATAAAGGCTATCTCGATCATGACAGGATATGTATATGCTAGCTAAACCAAAGAGATGACAATCTGAATTATAGTGCAATTTGTGAACAAATTAAGTCATCAATGAGCAAAGTCTAGCTAGAGATTTCCAAGGATGATGCAGGCCATGTCAATAAGCTAAGCGGAACTAAGAAGCTAATATTGAGTCCAAGTAGAGTGCTATATGCTCAAGAGTGAAACATTTGTTCAAGTACTTGGTTCTTTTAGTAGCTTAAGTAAATTGAGCACAAATGACAAATTTTCTTTTGAAACTTATGGTCATTTCCAACCAATATTTTTATCATGTGCTAGATCTCAAGCCTTATGCGATCATACCAAGCGAGAAGCTTAAGGAAATGATCTTGGTCATCCAAAACTCCCCCTGAGTTCATGCCTAGTGCAATGGCAAGCCGTTTCATGCGAAAGAATTGGTGAGATCAGTTTTTTCGCACAAAAGAGATCTTTTTGCTTTTGAAATGATTGTACTGACCTATGCATCATCAAGAGACTAAAACAGCTCAATCTAAGGCTCAATATAGTTTCAACGTTCGACTCAGCCTATTTGACATGGCATGGATCATAAAAGGATAGCTCAAAAAAGATTAATCTCGAATGCTAACATGACAAGTTTTAGTTTAAATTGAGCAAGTTTAATTAACTTATCATGGCAAAAGCTAGTCTACACGTATGAAGTCATGATAAATCTAGCAAATAAGCACAAGTCATGGCAAGGTGTAAAGCATTTTAACATGTCATCAATGGATAATAATCAAGGCTCCATGAGGTTATATTACAATGCGAAATGACATGCAGAAAATCCAGCTCGCCCTCAACATGTGATGCAGCTTTTAGTTCAAGTTGAGTTAAGTCAATATTAAGCTCCAGAAGTTCCCAAATGTGCTCTCTCTGAACCAAAGCAATAGAAACGAGAAGCTGGCAAAGAAAATCCAACGGGGCAGTCCTTAAAGCATAGATAAGATAGAGAAAACTAATGACTCAGACTGACTCTCATCTACCCCATATGATTCCAGGACTACCAGCTGACAGGAAAACACACACTAGAGAGCAAACACGTACCCTGACTACCCGAGGGTGACCCAACCCCCGCTAGAACCTACAAGAAGTGAGTGAGCTCAACCTAGTGAGATAAGAAATAGCTATCCTGGAAGCACAAGATAAGAGTAAGAAGTCTAAGCAACTCAGCAAGAGACATAATCTAACCTATGCTGGAAGGACTAAACCCAATGCACCCACAAATGCAGTGCAAAAGTAAGGAGACAGAAGCATAAATAATATGATAAAGCAGTAAAGCCCAAAGCTCCCCCTCACAACAGTCCATAAGGACAAACCACCCCAAGCTCTCCCCGCAGAGCTGAAAACCTCGTGCTATCCAAAGGCTTGGTGAAGATATCAGCCAACTGGTGGTCACTCTCCACAAACTGAAGCACGATGTCACCCTTCTCTACATGGTCTCGAAGAAAATGATATCTGATATCAATGTGCTTGGTCCGAGAGTCTTGACTTGGGTTCTTAGCAATGCTAATTGCGCACGTGTTATCGCAAAAGAACGGAACACGGCCGATAGCTAACCCAAAATCCCGCAGAGTCGAGACCATCCAGCACTGCAGCAAAGAATCGGTTGCGATGGACGTACTCGGCCTCGGCGGTGGACTGTGCAACACCGGACTGCTTCCTCAAAGACCAGGAAACGAGAGAAGTGCCAATGAACCGGCGGTGCCGAGTGCTCTTCCTATCTATCCCCACACCGCAAAGTCTCGCATCCAAAAGGCTCTAAGGGATAGACAGGAGGAGGAAGAGTACCAGATACCATAGTCAATGGTAGCTCGAAGGTACCGAAAGATGCGCTTCACCGCCTGGCGGTGAGACACACGAGGAGAAGCCTGAAACCGAGCACATAGACACACGGAAAAGTGTATGTCCGGTCTTGAGGTAGTGAGGTACAAGAGAGAGCCAATCATACTCCTGAACTCCTTTTGATCAACTGGCTCGCCGTCCTCATCTGGGTCAAGTGCGGTTGTAGAAGCCATCGGAGTTGACGCTGGCTTACCATCACTCATGTCAAAGCGTCTCAGGAGGTCTCGAGTGTACTTGCTTTGATGCAAGAAGGTACCCTCCCGAGTCTGCTTGATTTGGAAGCCAAGGAAGAATGTCAACTCACCCATCATGCTCATCTCAAGCTCGGTGCTCATGACATCCGAGGCGTGAAACTAGAGCATGGGAAGAGCCGCCAAAGATGATGTCATCGACATAAATTTGGACGAGCAGAAGGTCACTGCCAAGCCGGCGAGTGAACAAGGTCTTGTCGACTTTACCAATCTCGAAATCATGTCTCAATAGATAGGACTTAAGCCTCTCAGACCAAGCTCTAGGGGCTTGCTTAAGTCCATACAACGCTTTGGAAAGCTTGAAGACATGACTAAGGTATTTGGGGTTCTCGAAACCTGGAGGCTGTCTGACTTAGACTTCTTCCTCAATGAAGCCATTGAGAAAGGCACTCTTGACGTCCATCTGGTAAAGCTTGAAACCCTTAGAAGCTGCAAAGGCAAGCGAATTCTAATGGCCTCAAGACGAGCTACAGGGCAAAGGTCTCCTCAAGTCTAGACCTCAACACAGGAGTACCCCGAGCAACCGCCTAGCCTTGTTTCGATTGACTACCCCATCCTCGCCTCGCTTGTTCTTGAACACCCATTTGGTCCCAATGATATAGTGACCTCGAGGGGCTCAACAAGCGCCCGCACCTTGTTTCTTCGAAACTCTCGAGCTCCTCATGCATGGAATTGACCCAAGACTCATCAAGAAGAGCATGACAAACGTCTTTGGGCTCAAGGAGGCAACAAAAATGGAGCAGAATGGAGACAAAAGAGTGAGAGACCATGTGGTGGTCATTTTGAGCGTTTTAGTAACTCGCTCAAAAGGTGGTCGGACTTTGGTCAAACTTAGTCGTATGAGTTAGGATGTATATTCTTTTGATGTGACAGTTTGAGTTTGTTTATGCTATTTGGCGCTCATGTATCGAGCGGTGCTATGTGACGGTTTTCTTGTGTGTGTCTCGCATGACAACGAGGCGGAGTCGTGGCGAGACACGGTGGACCGGACTAGGCGCAGTGGCGCCGAGGTCGAACGGTCGTGATGTGTCAAAGACGACGTGGACTCGACGTGGTTGCG
The DNA here is from genome assembly GCA_036346245.1 of Bonia amplexicaulis. NCBI lineage: Eukaryota > Viridiplantae > Streptophyta > Magnoliopsida > Poales > Poaceae > Bonia > Bonia amplexicaulis. The sequence goes on from CM070768.1 coordinate 6,754,347, forward strand.
AGGCGGCGAGGCAAGGAGCGAAGCTTCCGGAAGGTGCGGGGAGGCGGCGAACGGAATTTCGCAAGGTCGCACAAGCGGGAGACGGCTCCGTTAGGGTTTAGCTTGTAACGGGTTGAGACCCGTTAGCCAAGGGCTATAAATGTTGGAAATGTGGGCAATATTTTAATTCCAAGTTTTAGTAGAAGACAAATACAATACACTAGTGATGCAAAACTCACAACTAACAAAGCAGCTACTCAACATACTTGATTATACTCAATAAAACACAAGAACTAAATCGAACATGCGCATCTAAGCGACTTACTTGTTAGCCCGAGGTAAACAGAAGTCGCAGCAGCTTGACGTAGTGCGTAACGTAGATGACGCAAGGTCTGCCGAGCGGTCGCAGATGCGCCGCCTGAAACCTTATTGCCGCCTGCAGGTACTCTCTGCGGCAGCGGTTCGAGATAGCTCGCCCTCCTTCCAGGTGCACGCCGGGAAGAAAGGTCGACGTGGTTCAGACGGCACAGTACCACAGCACAAAATTGCAGGGAGGAAGGAGAAAGGAGGTGCGAGTGCAGATATTCTCCTCGGACGTCTCAGGCCTTTTAGGGCGCTGCGATTATTCACCAAGAATCGCTGCGATTTAAACAGATTATGCACCGGTAATCGATGAATTAAGCGAAGGTAAATTCCCTTGTAACTGCACCATTCAAATGTTTGAATCGCATTCAAACAGAGAGAGAGAGAGTAATGCATGGTTCAGCAAAAATAGAGATGGACCTGGTGCGCCAGTGGCGTGCCACGTCACGGCGCGATCGGCGTCGCAAGTCACAAGTCACGCGATTTTCACGCGAAAATACGGCAGATCTGGCAGCAGCAAGCGTGTGCGTGTGTGACTACACAGAACCCTCCACATACCATCTCTATCCATATTCAAGGAGTGGAGAGGACTCCACCTTATAAATTGGTTTTCCTCTCTTTTCCTTAGCAATATGGTACTAAACATAGCATGCTTTGGAATTAAGGAAATGGGCCATAAAGCGGGCCACATTCTAACAATCCCCCACCAATTCCAAAGCAAGAAGTAAACAGATGATAAAGATATTGTCTCATAAAGATCGTTAATATACTAGTCTTTTAGTATAAGTCCGTGCAGGTTGAACTTACACCTAGAATGACAAGATTCATCTTCTCACGGTGATGAATGGACTATGCCTTGAATTCCACACTTTTCGTGATCAAATTTCACTTGAAATTTCAACTAGTACTAGGTCACAAAGAATCACGCCTAAACGGAGCGTTAAATGGTCATGCTCCCTTATCTGCTCATGAGCTTTCTAGAGAATGCCCCGCTCTCGTGAACTGCGACCACACAGTTAAGCTCAAGTAGGTGTATTCTTTCTAGGTATCCTGCAGCTAATACCTTTTCCTCATTTGGACAATGAATACATTAAGGCTTTATGCCAACCTTCCTAACGATGAAAGTACATTGTTTATTAGGACATGGGTAAAATAAATATGTACTCTCTTGTTACAACATCAATTTGTTTTTCCCATTGCCTACGCCACGGGATCTCCGATCAAGAAGGTATGGGTTACCATTGTGATGTAACTTAAATGGGCCTCATACCCATGTCCATAGATGCAACAGAAATCGCTTTCCGTGCTAACCCCTTTGTAAAAGGGTCGCATGATTTTTCTCGTGTGAATATAATTCACAGCAATCACTCCGAATTTCTCGGTTTCGACGTGATTTAAGCCTACGCTCACATGTCTAGAGGACTTCATATTATCTTTTGTACTTGTGACTTTGGCCAACACTGCTTGATTATCACAAGACATCGATTGCGGTATTGGTTTCTCAACCAATGGCAAGTCCAATAGAAGCTCTCTCAGCCATTCAGCCTCAACTGTGGCTGTGTCAAGTGCTACAAGTTACGCCCATGGTTGACCTCGTCAATATGGTCTGTTTGCAAGACCTCCATGAAACTGCAGCACCAGCTAAAGTGAATACATAACCACTTGTAGCTTTGATCTCATCCGCATCAGAGATCCAATTAGAGTCACTATATCTTTCTAATACAGAAGGATGTCCAAGATAATGTATTCCAAAAGATGTTGTGCCTCTCAAGTAGCGCAACACTCTTTCAAGTGCCTCCCGGTGATCATCTCCGGGTTAGAAGTAAACCGACTTAATTTGCTCACAAAGAAATGAAATGTCGTCTTGTGGCACCGGCTAAATACATTAGTGACCCAATAATTTGTGAATATCTTAATTGATCTTTTCCTAACCCATGGTTCTTTCGAAGCTTAATGCTCGCATCATAGGGTGTTGGAGAAACTTTACAATTTTCAAAGCGAACCGGCTCAATATTTTCTCGAGATAATGGGATTGATTCAAAGTGATCCCATCCTTGCTTTTGATCAATTTAATATTCAGAATAACATCTGCCTCTCCCAAGTCTTTCATATCAAAACACCGAGATAAGAAAGATTTGACCTCGTCAATTACAGATGTTTGTTCCAAATATAAGTATGTCATCTACATACTGAGACATAAGATAACTCCTTGACCCCCACCATAACGATAATACACACATTTATCGACTTCATTCACAACAAAGCAGCGGATGTTAAAGTTTTGTCAAACTTCTCGTGCCATTGTTTAGGTGCTTGTTTTAGGCCATACAAAGATTTCAATAATCTACATACCTTATTTTCCGTCCGAAATCACAAAACCATCGGTCGATCCATATAGATCTCTTCCTCCAACTCTCCATTAAGAAAAGCTGTCTTCACATCCATTTGATGAACATGTAGACCATAGGAAGATGCTAACGCAAGGAGCACTCTGATGGTAGTTAGTCTAGCGACAGGAGAATAGGTATCAAAGAAATCTTCTCCCTCTTTCTGGGTGTAACCCTTGGCCACAAGTCTTGCCTTGTATTTCTCAATAGTTCCATCAGGTCTTAATTTCTTTTTAAAGACCCACTTACATCCTCTGTGTTTACACCGATAGGACGATCTGTGATCTCCCAAGTCTCATTAGCCATGATAGAGTCCATCGCTATGGACCGCTTCTTTCCAATACTCAAGATCCGGAGATGCATAAGCATCCGAAAGAGTCTTTGGCACATCATCCACGAGGTATACAATAAAGTCGTCACCAAAGGTTTTCTCAACCCTTTGTCTCTTGCTCCTGCGAGGAGCTTCTGCGACTATATTGTTATCCTCCTCAGGAATATCACAAATTGGTTCAGAAATGGTGGGAAGTTCAGAAGTTTGATTATTGTCACTTTCAATATTATCAGAATGAACATTCTCTGTTCGTGAAGTATCTTCATCGTTCTCATAGGAAAGATATTCTCAAAGAATGAAGCATCTCTAGACTCCATTATTGTATTAGCAATAATCTCGGAGTTTCGATTTAACTACTAAAATCTATAGGCCGTGCTAATTTGAGCATATCCTAGAAAAATGCAATCGATCGCTTTTTGGTCCAAGTTTTCTCTTTTTACGCAATGGTATATTGACTTTGCCAAACACCCCAAGTTCGCAGAAAATTAACATTAGGTTTTCTCCCTTCCATCCTCATACGGAGTAATCTCACTCTTTTAGTGATTACTGCTTAGGACTAAAGTTGTATTCGAATAGCTTCCCCCACCACGCCTTAGGCATACCGGCACTCTCTAACATGGCATTAACCAAATCTGTTAGTGTCCGGTTTTTCCTCTCACTACCCCGCTTGATTGGGGTGAATAAGGTGGTGTAAATTCGTGAACTATTCCATGCTCGTAATGCAATTGGGAGAATTCACGAGAGACATACTCTCCTCCACGATCGCACCTCAATCTTTTATTTTCTTTTCTAGTTGGTTCTCAACCTCGGCCTTATAAGTTTTAAAGTAATTTAAAGCTTCATCCTTAGTTTTCAGCAAATACACATAGCGAAGAGCGTGTTGCATCATCAATAAAAGTTAGAAAATATCTTTTGCCTCCTTTTGTCAATAATCCATTCATTTCACACAAATCTGAATGAATAAGGTCTAAAGGTGCCAAGTTCTTTTCATCCTCTAATCCCTTAAAGGGTTTTCGAGGTTGCTTTGCTTGCACACATGGTAGCACTTTGACCCTTTGACAATTTCGCATTTGGAATTAAATCTAATCTGGACATTCTAGCAATACTATCAAAGCCAATATGATGTAAACGAGAATGCCAAATATTTGCCTCACATTTATTTAAACCAGTTGCAATATTGATTATAGCAAGACTCTACAATACTTAGGCGGAACAAGCCTCGCTCTCATAGCCTTTACCAACAAACTTTCCGAACTTAGACATTACAATTTTATTTGACTCAAAAACTAGCTTATAGCCATCCCTACATAGGAGAGAACCACTAGCAAGGTTCTTCTTTATTGTGGGAACATGCTGCACGTTCTTCAAGTGGGCGGTCTTCCACAAGTAAACTTGGATCCACCGTGCCAACACCAAGAACGAAGCATGCGACCGTTTCCCATTAGGATGGAGGAAGCCCTCGTCGCTCGATAAGAAGAAAACAAGGAAATATCGAACATACGTGAACATTAGCACCAAGATCAATCCACCACTCAAGAGATTGACATGCTAAAAGACAATGTGGATTACCATACCCTCCTCAAGTCGAGGCCTCGCTTATGATCACGTTAATGACCTTCTTCTTTGGTCGTTCACCATCTTCGATCTTGCGAAACGACGGTCCTTCGCCATATGACCGTCTTTTCCGCACACAAAGCGGTGATGTCCTTCAAATCCTTTTCTCGGTTTTCTTCTTAAAGCTAGTTGTCTTGTTCGGTTTGTTGGTTTTGTATTTCTTAGCAATGATCCTTTTACGTATGATGTTTGCATTGTTTCGGCGGATGTGCTAGGTGCATCTTTTGCTCTTGCTTTTTCTTCCACATCGAGGGCGCAATGAGATCCTCAATGAAATCTCTTCCTCTTATGTTTTAAGTTAGTAGCAAAATCCCGCCAAGAGCGGGGAGTTTAGCAACGATGCCCGCAGACCACAAACTTTGGAGGCAACATACGACCCTAAGTGCGCAATCTCTCCGACTAGTAGTCGGAGATCATGAGCTTGTCCAACTACGGACTTACCCTCATCCATGCTAAAGTCAAAAATTGCTCACATATGTAGAGCCGACCGCCTCGCCTCTGCATATTTGTTCTCTAGTGCATCCCACAACTCGTGGCGGACTTGAAGTCCATGTACACATCATAGAGCGATCCGCTGAGCGGTCGTAATGCGCCAAGAGCGATTGTTCGCATTATCAAACCGCATGGTCGCTCAATCGTAAATGGATATCGCGGGTGGATAACCCACCACGCCTCAAAGACATGAGCCAAAACTTGGCTCTAGTGCGCCATCTACGAAAGTTCGACCGAAAACCTCTCGTGTTTCATCGCATCGAAGCATTAGCCATTTACGTATTGCAACAAAATTGCAATAAGGTTTACGGATTGTTGGAAATGTGGGCAATATTTTAATTCCAAGTTTTAGTAGAAGACAAATACAATACACTAGTGATGCAAAACTCACAACTAACAAAGAAGCTACTCAACATACTTCAGATTATACTCAATAAAACACAAGAATTAAATCGAACATGCGCACGAACCACTTACTTGTTAGCTCGAGGTAAAATGTAAGTCACAGCAGCTTGACGTAGTGCGTAACGAGATGACGCAGGCATCTGCGCGGTCGCGCAGATGCGCCGCCTGAAACCTTATTGCCGCCCGTGCGTGTACTCTCTGCGGCAACGGTTCGAGATAGCCGCCCCTCCTTCCGGTGCAGCGCCGGAAGAAAGGTCGACGTGGTTCGACGACGCAGTACCACAAGACAAAATTGCGGGGAGGAAGGAGAAAGGAGGTGCAGTGCAGATATTCTCCGGACGCCTCGAGTGCCCTTTTAAGGGCGCTGCGCTTATTCACCAAGAATCGCCGCGATTTAAATGCAATTATGCACCGTAATCGATGAATTAAGCGTGTAAATTCCTTGTAATCGCACCATTCAAATGTTTGAATCGCATTCAAGCAGAGAGAGAGTAATGCATGGTTCAGCAAAAATAGAGATGGACTGGTTCGCTAAGTGGCGTGCCACGTCACGGCGCGATCGCGGCGTCGCAAGTCACAAGTCACGCGATTTTCACGCGAAAATACAGCGATATCTGGCAGCGGCAGCGTGCGTGTCGTGTGTGACTACACGTAACCCTCCACATACCATCTCTATCCATATTCAAGGAGTGAGAGGACTCCACCTTATAAATTGGTTTTCTCTCTTTTCCTTAGCAATATGGTACTAAACATAGCATGCTTTGGAATTAAGGAAATGGGCCATAAAACTGGGCCACATTCTAACAATAAATAGAGGTGAGGGGGCTGCATACCCCTTAGGACACTTGAGAGCTTATTCATATCTTTGTGTGTATTGTGTTCCTCCCAAGAAGCTTGTGAGGCTCTTGGTGTTCTTGAGGATTGAGAGGAGAGGATGGATTGAGAATCTTGTAATCATTCCTATGGTTCTAATGTCCATGCGATCGGGGACCTCTATATCCTTTGTATTTTGTTGGAATGAAATGGATGTAAACTTTGATTTTGAAATCCTTCTTTCTAGTTGAATGGAGTTTTGATTCTTGGGTTCTTGATCGAGCTGATTTCATGTCTGTAATTACCTTTCTCATGATCAAAGGTTACAAGTATCACAAACGTTTGGCTTATGGTTTCATTTTCACACAAGTTTTGGTTTCGATGTAAGAAGAAATCGTTGTTGAGTCCATTCTTAGTTGCTATGCGAACTGCTCTTTCATTGTTTGTTCATTTCTTGAGGTCAGTTGGCTATTTGGTTTGGTATAAAATCTTTTCTCGTTGAAATACAGAGGTTCAGGTTCACAAGTTGAAGAAATCACAAGTAATCTGGACTTTGCCTCAACTTGCTATCCAAAGAAAATCAAACTTTTTTCTTGGTTGATCCGGGTCTTCTTCCTTTAATTTTGTGGTCCTTTTGCTACTTTATTTCTAGTTCTTCTTTTAATCAAAGAAAAACAGCAAGCTAATGAGGATTTCATGTTCCCAGTTTGGATCAATTTTTGCTGTTTATTTCGGTTGCTGTTTTCAACTTCTATCTTCTGCACTTTCAGATTTCGGCAGCAAAGCAGTTTTCGGCTGGTAGTCCCTGCAGTGGATCTGTTTCTCTTTTGGTTTTGGTTGTTTAGCTAGCAGAGTCTTTGCCAGCATCTGTCTTGACTCTCTGTACTGGCAATTTGCTCTTTATGTCTATTGCTTTTCCTTTGCTCTTTCGGACAGACAAGCTTGCAGTCTTCAGAACATTTTCTTTTTCTCGGCGGCTGTTTTCTCTTCTTTAGTCTCTCGTCTCCCATGCTCTTGGCAGCAAAAGTGCTTTTCTTTTTTTTTCTTTTCGATCTTTGATCATTTTGCATGCGATCTAAACGAGTCTATTTTCGGTTGAAATTTTTCTTGGTGGTCTCGATTTATGCTGATTTTTTAGTATCGCATGCCCAGTTTTAGCGAATTAATTTTCCGATTTCTGGGCGATTTTTAAGAGAACGACATTCACCCCCCTCTGTCGCCATTTCGGTCCTACAATTGGTATCAGAGCTGGTTAGCTCTTCTTGATAGATCTTTGAAGGACCGAAATGGCGACAGACGGGGGTGAATGTCGCTCTCTTTTTTTTAAAAAAAACGCCCCCGAGAATTCGACACTGTTTTTTCAAAACGATGCAAATCAAAGCACCTCACAGAAAATTAAAATTAATCTTGCTGAAATTTGGACGCATGCGACACTGAAAATTCAGCATAAATCGAGAGTAGACACGATAAAATTTCAGCTGAAAATATAGCCATTTGATCTGCATGCAAAATCACTAAAGATCAAGAAAAGAAATAAAGAAAGAAGCACTAAATGGAGAAGGAGCAAGATTGCTGCCCACTGCATACTGTACTCGGTTCAGCCGTGAACTGAAAAAGGATTGGCAAGACTGCACTTCAAAACTTCAAGCAGCCGAAGGAAAAGCAAAAGCAAAAACAAAAACCTGTCCAACCGAAAGAGACTGAGAGAGAGTTGCCGGCACAGAAAAGAAAAGCTAAAACCAGAAAAAGGGAAAGCTGAATATAGCAGACTGAGAAGAAAAGAAACCAGGCAACTGAAAAGAACAAGAAAAGCGGCTGCATAACCACGGTACAGTAACAACCGAAATCATAGTATTTTCAAGTGATTGTTGTTCTTCATTGATCAAAAGAACAGGATGATCCGAACAAGAAATTTCTTGCTAGATGTCTACCGAAAGAGTCATGCAATCTGGCAGCCGGAGAATGACTCTCAACAGAAACAGTTTTAATCAAACACACAGGAGCCAAAAGCTAACTGAAAAGACTGCAGCAGAAACTAAGAAACAAAATTCATGCAGTAATAGAAGCAGTCGGTAAAAGAAACAACAAGCAGTAGATGCATTTAGCCAAACAAGAACAGACTACTGATTGACCGAAAGTAGTCCTCACATGCCATGAAGAGAAGAGAGCAAAGAGCATGTGTTTTACATCAGATTACTATCAACTGTTTTCACACGTATTGTTGCTGCTGAAATTGTTCAATACCCAGATCGGCACTTAAAGAAACTGCCATGAGCAGTCTGCTAGCAGGAGATTGAACAGGCTGTATTCAGCAGCCGAGAGGATAAAGAAGAACCACCTAACCGAAAAACAGCAGGCAGAAGATGAACCCAAGAAACAGCTGAACAGGAAAGAAACAACTGGGTAAAAACACGAAAAAGAATGTAGGAGGCAGGAACATCTCAAATAAAATTCATTCCAACCAAAACAAGGATTACAAGACTTTCAATCCATCCTCTCCCTCTCAATCCTCAAGAACACCAAGAGCCTCACAAGCTTCTTGGGAGGAACACAACACACAAAGATATGAATAAGCTCTCAAGTGTCCTAAGGGTATGCAGCCCTCACCTCTATTTATAGCCCTTGGCTAACGGGTCTCCAACCCGTTCGCCGGCTAAACCCTAACGGAGCCGCCTTCCGCTTGTGCAGCCTTGCGAAATTCCCGTTCGCCCCCCGCACCTTCCGGGAAGCTTCCGTGCTCCTTGCCTCGCACGCTCCGCAACACGTCGAGTCCACGTCGTCTTCGACACCTCATGACCGTTCTGACCTCAGCGCCACCTGCGCCTAGTCCGGTCCACCGTGTCTCGCCACGACTCCGCCTCGCTGTCCTGCGGACACACAGACAAGAAAACACGTCACATAGCACCGCTCGATACATGAACGCGCAAATAGCATAAACAAGATCAAACATGTCGCAATATCAGAATATACATCCTAACCCATACGACTAAGTTTGACCAAAGTCCGACCGAGCCCGTTGCACCATGCAACGTCTGGGTCCGAACAAACCGACTCAAACTCGACTTTTGAGAAACGATGTCAATTACTCATCACTCACAATGGGATGACCCTCACATGGTCTCTCAATCTTTAACTGGTCTCAAGAGCCATGGCGACGGACAAGTACTCGACCAAGCCCCCGATCTTCGATGGGATGGATTTTCCATTCTGGAAGAGCCGAATGGAGACCTACATCCAGGCTCAGGGCTACGCCATCTGGCGAAAGGTCAAGGTCCAGTTTGTTGTTCCCGCCGATAAGAACATCAACGCCGGTAATATGGCTGATGTTGAGGCAAACGCGAGGGCGAGGAACATCATCGTTCAGGGTTTGAGTAGAAGCAAGTTTGATCGCATCTCTCACCTGACGTCGGCCTTCGATATTTGGGTGACCCTCAATGCTTACCATGAGGGCACCACCCAAATAAAGACGGTGCGACAAGATCATTCAGCCGAATACAAAGAAATTCGAGATGCTTGCCGGTGAGTCCCTTGACGAGTGCTTTTCTCGCTTTCATAAGATTCTGAGCAACCTCCGAGCCGCCGGTCTTACATACTCCGACTCGGATAACGCCGATGATTCTTTCAAGACTCGATCTTAGGGTTTGGGAAATGAAGGTGACTACCATCAAGGACACCACGGACCTCTCGACCCGACTCTTGATGCGCTTTACTCGCCTCAAGACTCACGAGATTGACATAGTCTCGTCGGTCGAAGTCTCGCCGATGGCACTAGTCACCGATCCCACCGCCGCTCGGTTCTTCTGCCGATTCTCTTTGCGGGTTCTCCTATCGCTCTCGTGATGTAACCGATGATCGCTAGAGCAGCTAGAGGATGAACAGATGGCCCTCCTAGCTCGGAAGTTCTCCCATGCTTACAAGAAGAGGAGGGATGGAAAGAGAAGAGGACCATTGATTTGCTTTGAGTGTGGTGGCCCCAACCACATTCGAGCAAACTGCCCCAAGCTGGAGAAGGGCAAGAACGACTACGGCGGTTCGGGCAAGAACGACTACACCGACAAGAACCGCAACAAGAATGCTCCAGCTCAGACGCAAGGCAAGAAGAAGTTTCGCGACTTTGGGAAGGCCAAGAAGCTTTTCCACCGCGTCCTCTCCGCGTTCGGCGACCTCGACCTCAGCGAGGTGGAGGGATGGAGCGACGACGACGGGACGGGTGACCAAGACCCCAAAGGCGGCGACGACTTCTCCAAGATGTGCTTCATGGCCCTTGAGGGCGAGATCGTGACAATGAGCTCTATTCGACTCGACGAGGTATGTCCTCCTATGACCAACTTAATGAAGCTTTTCTTAAGTCGGGAGGATTTCATGCTAGATCTAGAGCTAGGTGTAGCGAGTTGGAGAAGGAAGTAGATAGTCGTCACGGAGCTTACTTCACTTATATCCGCTCCCTCCCGTGACGATCGTGATACATCGTGCCTTGCTTGGTGACATGGAGAAACTAAGGACCTCCCATGCTAGTCTGTCTTCTGAGCTTGATATAATTAAGGTGGAGAATGTTAGTCTGCTTGCTGAGTTAGAGATGAGTAGGATAGCTGTTGCTTTACCTACTATTGTTGATACTACTTCTTGCACCTCATGTGAGGATAAGGACAATGCTTTTAGAGGTCTTTATACCATGCTCCCCGGATCCGCTCGAGACTTGTGAAAGTTGTAACAATTTGAAGATGAACCTAAACGGGCGGATCATAAACTTGCGTAATTCAAGCTTTTCTTCTTGAGCCTATTGCTTCATGTGTGAATTGTCCTAAGCTTACTGCTGAACTTGAATCTGTCTCAAAACAGTTTCAAGAAGTGATTGACTACAATAAGAAAATGGCTCAGTTTGCTTCTAAGGACCCTGTTAGTTCACCTTGCAATCATTGTAACAAACTAAAATCTGACTTGATTGCTTTAGATGAAAAATATGTGAAGCTAACTAAGGACCTACTAGAGAAGCAACCATCTGCTTGTAATGTGTGTGCTGGGAAGAAGCATGAGGGTTTGGTAGAGACGCCTAGCGACGTGAACCAATTGGCTAGCGAGAGGATCTGTCCCTTCGAGCTTGTGCGTGCACAAGCCATTCGTTCTCTCGCTATTGGTTCTTCTTACGCTCTCTTACCTTCGCTGTTCCTTCTTCCCTTGCTCTTCTTGTGCTCTCTGCTTCGGGAGTGTCGGCACCTTATGAACACTCTCGAGAGATTTGTCTGAGGCAAGAAGAAGCTTAATCTTATTGTAGACCAATCAAGATTTGCAAATTCAATCAAGGTCTAGGATATGATTTTCTAGAAGATGAAGGAAGCATCCACCGTCGTGCTCGCACCCATAGTCACAGTGTGATTGAGGTCAAGCCCAAGAACAAGAAAGTTCAATTTAAATCGGCGGGCTTTGTCCAAGGGATCTCGACGAGAAGGTAATTTCACCGCAGCTTTGGCCTCTCGTATGCGAAGCCATCTCATGCTACTTGACCCCTCGTATATGAAGTATCATTGCACCTTCCGCCGAAGGATGGGCATTTATTTGACCATTGCTTCAAAGCGCCAAGATCGCCAGAGACCGTGTTGCAGCTCTTAGGCGTATTGTGGTCGCCCTGACCTTGAGTGCACCTAAGACCAACACGAGGTCTAGGTTTGCTACTGTTGGTAGCTTTGGGTAGCACCGAGGACTTGGTTTTTCTGAGTCTTCTGGTTTCGTCCTCGTGCTCCCTCTGGTCGTGACTTCCACCGTCCTGAGGGTAGATCTCGTTTTTCCAATCGAGATAGCTATCCGCGGCGAGATCAAGATGTTGCTTGGTTTGACTCGCTCTCCCGTAGCGGCCGGATCCGAAGAATGACTTGTGTCTATTCACGCACCCTCCGCTTCTTGAGCGACGGAGAGCGTAGGGTAGTTAGAGGTCATCGTGTGTGACTACTTCTTACGCTCGACGTGTGACTCAAGATTGGGTTCCAAAATCTATTTTGATTTATCCCAAGATCGAGACTTTGCTCTCTTGTTGACTCGTGCTCACGGGCGTGGAAGGAAAGGTTTGGCTCGCAGACTCCGGGTGTTCACGACGCATGTCCGGAGATTCCCGTTGGTTTTCTTCCCTAGCCCGAGCTTCGGTGATAAGACTATCACCTTTGGAGACTCTTCGTCGGGACGCCATCGCCAAAGGTACTTGTGCGTTAATGACTCATTTGTTTTAAAAGATGTTGCCTTGGTGAGTAAACGCATTACAATTTGCTTTCGGTTTCTCACCACCGATGACGGTTTCGAGGTAAGTTTTAAGAAAACGCTGCAAAATTGTTGATTCTTCTGTAGTCCGTTTATGGATTTCTCGTTATGGGAGGATCTTTCGTGCTGATTTTTCCGAGTCTTCGGTGATCCTCTCCGTTGTTTGCTTGCTTCGAGTCCCGCGACCTTTCCTTACGGCATAGGAGACTTGGTCATATTGGATTTGACCATTTGACTCGAGTTAGCGCCACGATCTCATTCGTGGTGATACCGCGAAACTCAAGATGGTCAAAGATCTTGTTTGCTCTCCATGCCGGCACGGCAAGATGGTTGCCGCTTCTCATCCTCCGGTCACAGCACTATGTCCGATGCACCGGACACATGCTCTATATGGATACTTTGGGGTTGGACCACACTCGAAAGTGCGGTCGGCAGGAGGAAAGTGGTATGTTCTTGTCATAGTCGATGACTTCTCGAGGTATTCTTGGGTGTTTTCTTGGCCTCGAAGGATGAGACGTTTACACATTTCGAGGTCTTTTCGGTGGGCTTTCGTTGAGCTTCCGGTGCCTTACGAGCGATCCGCGATGACAATGGCACGCACGGAGTTCAAGAATTCCTACCGAGAGGTTCGTGTTGAGACAGTGTAGAGCACCGTTCTCTTCTCCGCACGCCCCCGTGAGAATGGCGTCGGAGAGGAAGAACCGCACCTTGGTCGAGATGGCGGGACGATGCTCGATGAATACTCTACACCGCGGAAGTTTTGGGTCGAGGCTATAGCTACCGCGTGCCATGTCTCAAATCGAGTTTTTCTCGGGGCACACTTGCACCGCATTTTATGAGTCGAGATATGGGCGAAAGCCCGCGTCTCTTATTTTCGTGTGTTTGGTTGCAAGTGCTTTATCTTGAAGTCCGGGAACCTAGATAAGTTCGAGTCACGTTCTTGTGATGGGATCTTTCTAGGCTACTCGACTTCTTCGGGGCTTATAGGTCCAGAACTGCGAGTCTAGTAAAATGGTAGAAACACGTGAGGTGACCTTCGACGAGGCCGGTCAGGGACTAGGCCCGATATCTCGTGTTCTTTAGAGCGCCCGAGACCATCTTCGTGGATGATGAGGAGGATGGAGACGAGGTTGTCTACCCGATCCAATCCCTCATCCACCCCTTGAGGTGCCTTCTTCCACCGCACCGGAGGTGATCACCCATGCCTCCTCGCTTCCTACCCGGAGCTAGTGGCTCTGCTCCTACCCCTAGCCAAAAATCTCATGAGGTAGAGGCCACTTCTTCTTCTCATTCTGCCTTTGTTGCCTCCTTCGAGCCCAAAGACATTTGTCATGCCTTATCTGACGAGTTTTGGATCAATGCCATGCATGAGGAGCTGGAGAGTTTCGAAAGAAACAAGGTTTGGTCGCTTGTTGAGCCCCCTCGAGATCACAATATCATTGGAACCAAATGGGTGTTCAAGAACAAGCAAAGTGAGGATGGGGTAGTCATTGAAATAAGGCTAGGCTGGTTGTGGGTACTCCTGTGTTGAGGGTCCGGATTTCGAGGAGACCTTTGCCCCTCAGTAGCTAGACTTGAGGCCATTAGAATTCGCTTGCCTTTGCAGCTTCTAAGGGTTTCAAGCTCTACCAGATGGATGTCAAGAGTGCCTTTCTCAATGGCTTCATTGAGGAAGAAGTTTATGTCAGACAGCCTCCAGGTTTCGAGAACCCCAAATACCCTAGTCATGTCTACAAGCTTTCCAAAGCGTTGTATGGACTTAAGCAGGCTCCCAGAGCTTGGTATGAGAGGCTTAAGTCCTATCTATTGAGACATGATTTCGAGATGGGTAAAGTTGACAAGACCTTGTTCATTCGCCGGCTTGGAAATGACCTTCTGCTCACCCAAATTTATGTCGACGACATTATCTTTGGCGGCTCTTCTCATGCTCTAGTTTCACAGTTCTCGGATGTCATGAGCACCGAGTTTGAGATAAGCATGATGGGTGAGTTGACTTTCTTCCTTGATTCCGATCAAGCTGCACTCGGGAGGGTACCTTCTTGCATCAAGGCAAGTACACCCGTGACCTCCTGAGACGTTTCGACATGAGTGATGGAAAGCCGGTGTCAACTCCGATGGCTTCTACGGCCACACTTGACGCAGATGAGGACGGCGAGCCGCTTGATCAAAAGAGTTCGAGTATGATTGGCTCTCTTGTACCTCATCGCCTCGAGACCGGACATACACTTCTCGTGTCTTTGTGCCCGGTTTCAGGCTTCTCCTCGCGTATCTCACCGCCAGGCGGTGAAGCGCATCTTTAGGTATCTTCGAGCTACCATTGACTATGGTATCTGGTACTCTTCCTCATCTTGTCTATCCCTTAGAGCCTATTCGGATGCAGACTTTGCCAGCTGTAGGATAGATAGGAAGAGCACTTCGGGCACCTGCCAGTTCATTGGCACTTCTCTCGTTTCCTGGTCCTCGAGGAAGTAGTCCGGTGTTGCACAGCCCACCGCAGAGGCCGTACGCTGTTCTTTGTGACCCGTCTGTAGCCAGGTGCTTTGGATGGTCTCGACTCTGCGGGACTTTGGGTTAGCTATCGATCGTGTTCCGCTCTTTTGCGATAACACTTCTGCGATTAGCATTGCTAAGAACCCAGTGCAGCACTCTCGGACCAAGCACATCGATATCAGATATCACTTCCTTCGAGACCATGTGGAGAAGGGTGACATAGTGCTCCGGCCAGGAGAGTGACCACCGTTATCGATATCTTCACCAAGCCTTTGGATAGCACGAGGTTTTTAGCTCTGCGGGGAGAGCTTGGGGTGGTTTGTCCTTATGGACTGTTGTGAGGGGGAGCTTGGACTTTACTGCTTTACTATATTGATTATGCTTCGTCTCATTTACATTGCATTGCATTTATGGGTGCATTGGGCTTAGTCCTTCTAGCATAGGTTAGAGTGTGTCTCTTGCTGAGTTGCTTAAACTTCTTGCTCTTATCTTATGCTTTCAGGATAGCTGTTTCTTATCTCACTAGGTTGAGCTCACTCACTTCTTTTAGGTTCTAGCGAGGGTTGGGCCACCCTGCAGAGGTGGCACGTGTTTGCTCTCTAGTGTGTGTTTTTCTCGACATTTGTTGTCACGAGTCATATGGGGTAGATAAGAGTCAGTCTGAGTCATTAGTATTCTCTATCTTATCTATGCTTTAAGGACTGCCTTTCTTAAATTATTTGCCAGCTTCTCGTTTTTATTGCTTTGGTTCATGGGGGGTTCATTTGGGAACTTCTAGATCTTCATATTAACATAACTCAACTTGAACTAAAAGTTGCATCACATGTTGAGGGGGAGCTGGATTTTCTGCATTACATGCTGCATTGTAATATAATTACATTTGAGCCTTGATTATTATCCGTTTATGACATGATTACAATGCTTTACTCCTTGCCATGACTTGTGCTTATTTGCTAGATTTATCATGACTTCATATGTGTAGACTAGCTTTTGCCATGATAAGTTAATTAAACTTGCTCGATTTGAACTAAAACTTGTCATGTTAGCACTTGAGATTAGTCTTTCTTGAGCTATCCTTTTATGATCCATGCCATGTCAAATAGGCTTAGTTGAGCGTTGAATCTCTATTGAGCCTTAGATTGAGCTGTTTTAGTCTCTTGATGATGCATAGGCTAGTACAATCGTTTAAAAAGCAAGAAGATCTCTTTTGTGCGAAAAAACTGATCTCACCAATTCTTTCTCATGAGACGGCTTGCCATTGCACTAGGCATGAACTCAGGGGGAGTTTTGGATGACCTAGACTATCTTCTTAAGCTTCTTGCTTGGAGTAGTCGTAGTAAGACTTGAGATCTAGCACATGATAAAAGTATTGGTTGAAAACAACCATAAGCTTCAAAAGAAAAATGTCGTTTGTGCTCAATTTGCTTAAAGCTATTAAAAGAATCAAGTACTTGAACCATTGTTTCACTCTTGAGTATGTAACACTCTATTGGACTCAATATTAGATTCTTGGTTCCGCTTAGCTTGATTGACATGGCTTGCATCATCCTTGGATGTCTCTTGCTAGACTTTGCTTATTGATGACTTGACATGCTCATAAATGCAATAAAATTTAGATTGTCATCTAATTGCTTCTAGCTAGCTTATACATATCCTGTCATGATCTGGATAGCATTTCCTTGAGTTATGGCTTGGTGTAATACATTATGGTCATTATGGATAATTCTCATGGCTCTAAATGCTTAGAATAAACAAACTTCAGCCATTTCATCCATCATCATGACTTATTCTCTTTTTGCATTCTTGATGTGTTTATTGCCAAAAGGGGGAGAATAGATTGGAGAAAAAGTCTTTTGGGAATCTAGAGCTTGGAGAACATTTTACTCTTTCTTGAGTCGCTCTAGTGATTCCTTCTGTCGACATGGTCATTAGCTTCATTCTTCTTCTTTGGACCATGTTGGACTCTTCAAACTCAACTTCATGCTTTTTCTGGGTTTGTCAATATACTCATCAAGGGGGAGATTGAGAGACCATGTGGTGGTCATCCCGTTGAGAATGATGAGTAATTGACTTCGTTTTAGTAAAGTCAAGTTTGAGTCGGTTTGTTCGGACCCTGACGTTGCGTGGCGCAACGGGCTCGGTCGGACTTTGGTCAAACTTAGTCGTATGGGTTAGGATGTATATTCTTTTGATGCGACAGGTTTGATTTTGTTTATGCTATTTACGCGTTCATGTATCGGCGGTGCTATGTGACGTGTTTTCTTGTCGTGTTCGCAGGACAACGAGGCGAGTCGTGGCGAGACACGGTGGACCGGACTAGGCGCAGGTGGCGCTGAGGTCAGAACGGTCGTGATGTGTCAAAGACGACGTGGACTCGACGTGGTTGCGAGGTGTGCGAGGCAAGGAGCGCGGAAGCTTCCCGGAAGGTGCAGGAGGGGCGAAACAGAAATTTCGCAATGCTGCACAAGCGGGAGACGGCTCCGTTAGGGTTTAGCCGGTGTAACGAGTTGGAGACCCGTTAGCCAAGGGCTATAAATAGAGGTGAGGGGGCTGCATACCCCTTAGGACACTTGAGAGCTTATTCATATCTTTGTGTGTGTTGTGTTCCTCCCAAGAAGCTTGTGAGGCTCTTGGTGTTCTTGAGGATTGAGAGGGAGAGGATGGATTGAGAATCTTGTAATCATTCCTATGGTTCTAATGTCCATGCGTATCGGGACTCCTCTATATCCTTTGTATTTTTGTTGGAATGAAATGGATGTAAACTTTTGATTTTGAAATCCTTCTTTCTAGTTGAATGGAGTTTTGATTCTTGGGTTCTTGATCAGGAGCTGATTTCATGTTGTAATTACCTTTCTCATGATCAAAGGTTACAAGTATCACAAACGTTTGGCTTATGGTTTCATTTTCTACACAAGTTTTCGGTTTCTGACAGAAGAAGAAATCGTTGTTGAGTCCATTCTTAGTTGCTATGCGAACTGCTCTTTCATTGTTTGTTCATTTCTTGAGGTCAGTTGGCTATTCGGTTTGGTATAAAATCTTTTCTCGTTGAAATACAGAGGTTCAGGTTCACAAGTTGAAGAAATCACAAGTAATCTGGACTTTTGCCTCAACTTGCTATCCAGCAAAATCAAACTTCTTTTTCTTGGTTGATCTGGGTCTTCTTCCCTTTAATTTTTGTGGTCCTTTTGCTACTTTATTTCTAGTTCTGTTCTTTTAATCAAAGAAAAACAGCAAGCTAATGAGGATTTCATGTTCCCAGTTTGGATCAATTTTTGCTGTTTATTTCGGTTGCTGTTTTCAACTTCTATCTTCTGCACTTTCGATTTTGAGAAAGCGCTTTTTACCGGTAGTCCCTGCAGTGGATCTGTTTCTCTTTTGGTTTTGGTTGTTCAGCTAGCAGAGTCTTTGCCATCATCTGTCTTGACTCTCTGTACTGGCAATTTGCTCTTTATGTCTATTGCTTTTCCTTTGCTCTTTCGGACAGACAAGCTTGCAGTCTTCAGAACATTTTCTTTTTCTCGGCGGCTGTTTTCTCTTCTTTAGTCTCTCGTCTCCCATGCTCTTGGCAGCAAAAGTGCTTTTCTTTTTTTTTTCTTTTTCTGATCTTTGATCATTTTGCATGCAGTCTAAACGAGTCTATTTTCAGTTGAAATTTTTACTGGCTGGTCTCTGATTTATGCTGATTTTTTTAGTATCGCATGCGCGAATTAATTTTTCGATTTTAAGAGTTTTAGCGCAACCTCTTTCAAAATTAATTTTCCGATTTCTCGGGCGATTTTTAAGAGAACAACGGAATTCACACCCTCATTTCCCTTCCCCGCCCGTGAGCCATTTCGGTCCTATCAGATTGGTATCGTAAGAAGTAGGTTAGCTCTTCTTGATAGATCTTTAACGGGGTCTCGAGCAGAGCCATGGCGACGGACAAGTACTCGAAGCCCCGATCTTGGCGCGCTTGAAGCAATGGATGGGATGGATTTTCCATTATCCGCAAATCTTTGAAGAGCGGATGGAGACCAAGGTGGCTTCTCTAGTAGGTCCTTAGTTAGCTTCACACATTTCTCATCCAATGCAACATCATGGTGAGCTAACAGGTCCTTAGAAGCAAAGCGAGCCAACTTCCTATCATGCTCGTAGTTCAACAATTTTATGGCCACGCCATCAAGAAATAGGCGAAAGGTCAAGGTCCGATCACCCGTTTCGCTCCATCCCTCCACCTCGCCGAGGTCGAGGTCGTCGGCGGTGAGGCGCGGTGGAAGAGCTTTAGCCTTCCCAAGGTCGAGAAAAGCACTCGTCAAGGGACTCACCGACTATGTCAATCTCGTGAGTCTTGAGGCGAAAAGCATCTCGAATTTCGACGGCTCGGAGGTTGCTCAAAATCTTGTATTCGCTGAACTGAACTGATCTTGTCGCACCGTCTTTATTTGGGTGGTGCCCTCATGGTAAGCATTGAGGTCACCCAAATATCGAAGGCCGACGTCGGTGAGAGATGCGATCAAACTCGCTTCTACTCAAACCCTGAATTGATGTTCTCATCGTTTGCCGGAACAACAATTCGAACTTTGACCTTTCGCGGATGGCGTAGCCCTAAGCTCGGATGTAGGTCTCCATCCGACTCTTCCGAATGGAAAATCCATCCCATCAAGATCGGGGCTTGGTCGAGTACTTGTCCGTCGCCATGGCTCTTGAGACCGGTTAAAGATCTATCAAGAAGAGCTAACCGGCTCTGATACCAATTGTAGGACCGAAATGGCAACAGAGGGGGGGTGAATGGTGCCTTTGAAAAATTAAAATCCTCCCCTCAAGTACTCACATAGAGAAAAGAACTCCTTTGGAAGACACAGATCAAGAAAAGAAATCAAATCCAGAGAGCAAGGGAAAAATCCGGGTCGTTTCGCTGTGGCGGTAGCGTGATATGGTAGTAGTGATATGTGGTAGTACCGCTGTTGAAAATGCGGTAGTACCTTTGAGCGGTAGTACCTCTCGACGAGCGGTAGTACCGCACCAAGAACAGCACGCGCAGAAAAAGAGAAATCTGAGAAATTCGCAAGATTCTTGGATTCTTGGCTTGGGAAACTTTGAGGATATCAAGAAAATACTCCCAGAAGGATAAGCCAACAACCAATTTCAAGATTTCTCTAGAGAATCAAAAGGGAGACAAAACCCGAAAAATACGAGGGTTGCCCAAAATCCAAAATTTCATTCCAACTCTTATCCTTTGGCCAAGAGGCTTTGTAGATATCTTAGCAATAGTTACTGGACTTCTACAAGCCAAGATTCAAGCCATCACAGAGAAGGAAACAAGATTTAAGGCAAAACCCTAGAAATGGGTCATGAAGAACAGAGAGACCCCAAGTCCGAAATCCTGAGATTAAACTTGATTTGCTCTTGGGAAAACTTGATCAAATAACCTTGAGGCACTATCCCATCATAGAGCAACTCATTTCACACCTTATGGGCAAGAAACAACACGGAAATCGGAGAATCAAGAAATCGCCCAAAAGGAGAAACGAAGAACAGAGAGCGAACAAATGAAAACTTGATTTTCATTCCAAATCAAAAGATGAGTACAAAGGAGTCCCGATACACATGGACATTCGAACAAGAAGAAGGATTACAAGACTCTCAACTCATCTCCACTCTCTCAATCCTCAAAATCACCAAGAACTCTCCCTAGTTCTTGGGAGGAACACACACAATGGGTGGAGGCAGCCTTGCTGCACACAACCACTCTCACCCACTAAAGCCTAAAGCAAAACAACCTCTCCAAAGGCTCTTTTGACTAAAGGAAACCCTAAATCCTTTCCATGTGTTCAAGGAGGCATGCAGCCTCTCACCTCTATTTATAGCCCTTGGCTAATGGGTCTCCAACCCGTTACGCCGGCTAAACCCGAACGGAGCCCGCTCCCACTTGTGCAGCCTTACGAAATCACCATTTCGCCCCTCCTGCACCTTCCGGGAAGCTTCCGTGTTCCTTGTCGTCCAAACCTCGCAACCACCTCGAGTCTCCGCCGTCTTCGACACCTCCCGACCGTTCTGACCTCAACGCCACCTGCGCCTAGTCCGGTCCACCGTGTCTCGCCACGACTCCGCCTCGACGTCCTGCAGCCACACAGACAAGAAACACATCACATAGCACCGCTCGATAACATGAATTAACCACATGCCCTAAATATCAAACCATCCAAACCAAACTCAAATTCTATGCTCGACTGCATGCATGCCACGGTAGTACCACTCTCCACACGAAGTACCGCCACCGGTAGTACCGCTCTCCACAATGAAGTACCGCCACGGTAGTACTGCATAGTAAATCATGTGAGTTCAAAAATCTAGGAGCAGCAGACCTGATCCATTTTCCAGATTTTCAGCACACGAGTCAATTACTCATCACAAACATGGGAGCACCTCTCACATGGTCTCTCATTTTATGAAACTCCTTTTTATATTTTTGAAACAAGATTTTGTTGTAAATCAACACTCCTAATTTGACTTAGGTCTCATCCTACAATCAAGCAGGTGGGCTCTAATACCACTCTGTAATGCCCCTATATCTGGGATAGTTAGAAATCTCCACAACTGCCTAGGACAGTTCAGCTACGAAGTACTAACACGAGTGTGCATCATACTAACACATGCTTACAATATAAAATCCAAACTTTATTACAGAAGTAAGGCTTAACAGCCAGGTTTTGACCACAGGGGGCGTGCAAGCCCAAGTTTATATTACATCACACAAAAGACTCCACAGACGTGCCTGAGCGAGGACGAGAGTCAAAATCACTGATCATCTACACTGTAGGACTCTTCAAGCACTTCATCGACGGTTTCTTCATTATCCTCCCAAGGCTTTTCTTTTAATTATTTTGCTAGTACTGAGTACAACTGTACCTAGCAAGTCACAAGGGGAATCCCTAATTTAACTATTTGCCAAGGTTTTCAAGGGATGGGGAATATATTATTTTTATTAATGTAGTTGTCGGTGCAATTTTATTTGTAATCTTTTTGAACACAAAGGAATAATGCATTAACTTCTTAGGGAAATAGGGTTTCAATTAGTTGATTACCAGACTGAAGCATTATGAAAATTACTTATGCCTTGTTATTGGAATCACCCATTTAACACAACTTTATTCACCGGAAGTACGTCATATTCGAATACCATTTGTTGCACTCTGCAAAGTTAACCAAGTTTACCTACAAGATTTCTTAAATTCTTAATGTCATGCAATAGACACGCAGCAGATAGTGTACGACTGAGTTGAGAAAACAAGGTCTTTCACTGCTCTCCTCTTTCTAGTCTCTACCCAATAGGTTATGGATCAGACATTGTTGGGTATCCACTAGCACCCGATTCTGAGTAGACCTACTGTTGTCAAGTATGTTTTTACCATTCCCATACCACCCCTTTGTCCTTGGACCATTCCCACATTGGGAACCCTATTATCCTGTAGATATTCAATTGATCTGAGTAGGTACTAGACCAGGTTTTGTAAGTCAATACTTGTGGTTGAGCAATTTATGTGTTTTTTACTCAGCATAAGGTTTAAGTCCTTACTTTTCACCAATGAGGCAGCCACCCACAAACCAATAACCTAGTGCTCTATGGCACTACGACCAATCCAACCCAAACCTCCTCCCTAGGGTAAGGTCGTGGACTTTAACCAACTTTGTGGCTTCCCACGAATCATCCTGAACCCTAGTACACTTTTTATAAATCTATTGGCAAAATGCCAATGTCACTTAGTAGTAGCAATATTTTAATTCAACTAATCTATAATTATTTGATCATACAGTAATTTAATATTACTAAGGTTATTAAGATGAATGTCTCAAATTAAATATGGTGTTATTGGGTGGTAGGACATAAATAATTTTTATGTCAATCTAAACAGTTATTG
Source organism: Bonia amplexicaulis (assembly GCA_036346245.1). Lineage (NCBI taxonomy): Eukaryota > Viridiplantae > Streptophyta > Magnoliopsida > Poales > Poaceae > Bonia > Bonia amplexicaulis. The sequence continues at coordinate 6,777,365 of CM070768.1, forward strand.
TAAATACATAGTAGTGCATAAATAACAAAAATGATAGTATTGTAAATAAGTAATTTAAACATTATGGGATTCAACATATTCATAAACAGGTGACTTGCCTTGATGTTCAAAATATTCTACTAGCTCGAAGGCTTCGACGTCTAGATCATGTCCTTGCACTGTCGCCTTGGAGAAGTCAGATTGTAGCGCAAACAATTAAAATAATAATTCCTTGCTTGAAATAATCAAGCTAGGAATATAAATAAAAATTAAAAGGAATAAAATTCTATAAGTCAGGGAGATTAGGTGTGAATGCCGAGGGGGGAGTTTTGGCTAGGAACGACAGCGCAGGTGAGCGACCAGGTGGCTTAGCGGCACATGGAGATGGCGAAAAGGAAGGAAAGCGCCAACTAGAGGAGAAAACTGACATGGACGAGAAAAGGAAACATATTTTTAAGGGAATTTTCCAAATTGGGTAGGTCTAGGAATTCATAGCAAATTCAAATAAAAATTCAAACTTTTGAATTTTGGGGTTGTTTCTTGTTTGTGTGGAACTCTTTCATTAAATTCGCATGGTAGGGGAGAAACAATGTGTGCTATGAATTTTATGATGTTATGGTGTTATTGCATCTGATTATGAGGTCAAACTGCAGACATTAATTTATGATTTATTTTTTGAATTTGACGTTGTTGGATACATATTCAGTGAAAAATATCTTGAAGATAGAGATGGTTGAATTCAAATGAAACGTAGTTCATTAAAAATAAGGTGTTATGATTGCAACGATTGCCAGGGCGGAGCCACCAGGTGGGCTTCATCAGACTTTAGCCCACACTCTATCCCGCCCAAACACCCCCACACCCCACCAAGATGAGCTGGTCCATCAGATTGGAGATGCGTTCATCCACCCCACGGTCCCACATAGACACACACCAGATGCACCACACACACAAGGGAGACTTTGAGAGAGGCAAGAGAGCACACACCTGGCGGCTCGAGCACTTGTCGCATGCAAGGGAGGCACATAGACACTGCCTGATGGTGCGACGATTGGATGCGCGGTGGCCCAAGCGAGAGGAAGGTGGCACAACCACAGGGGGTAGCCAACATGGGCACGGCAGGACAGTGGGCGTCGGCGGCAACTTGAGCAGATCCGGGCAGATCTGCAGAGGCGGCCGAGCAAGTAAGCAGCGGGCGCGGCCAGGCAAGCGACCGAGGTGAGGAGCAAGACGCTGTCAGGCTAGGGGCCCTCGAGGGGAGCCAGGGTGGCAAACAAGAGAGGAGCAGGTTGTAACATCCCAAAAATTCAATTTCTTTAAAAATTTAATTTAAAATTAAATATTTTAAAGTGTTGTATTTTATTTTGATTATTTGTGTAACACTGGAAGAAATTTCAAAATTCCAATTCCCTGTTCACATTCCAAAATCCAAATTCCAAAATTTGAATTTAAATTCCGGAAATTCAAATTCAAATTCAAATCTACAAAAAAATCTCTCTAGAAAAATATTTGTTCTATTTTTCTAGGTCAAGTCCATTTTTCTTGACCCATTTCTCTTTTTCTTTTTCCTCATCTTCCTTTTCTTTTCTTTCTTCCTTTTCTCTTTTTCTCTCTCCTCCCTTTCTTCTCCATGCGTGTGTTGCGAGCGTCGCCATGAACGACCGTTGGAACTCCTCAATCCACAGGATTTTCTCCATGTTTTTTCATGCAATCAAGGGCATTCATTTCCTCTCCTCAAGACTCTTCCATTCCTAGTCGTTTCCCCCTCCTTCATACGCATTCACACGAGAAATGATCCTGTCCACCTCCGCCCTTATAAAAGGGAGCACCGGGTGCCCCTCCTTATCCTCAGTCAGCTCCAAAAATTTCAAGTACTCTCTCCCTTCCTCCTCTCTGCAATCGCCGTTTTTCTCTCGCCAACCGAACGCCGTTCCTTGACCATTTGCGACGCCTATGGTGGAGTTCCACCACTTTTGACCACACCACCGGCTTCGCCTTCGTGCGTTCTACGCGGTGCTTCCCTCGCCTTCACCGGAGCTTCGCCAGAGCACAGTGGCTAAATCACGCCGTCGTGTCTCTCATCACCGCCGGCCGACCGTGCAATGTGAGCATCGAGTTCCCCGTGTTCCCCTCTTCGTTTCGTCGTAAACGTCACCCGCTAACTCCTTTCTGTTTGCCCGGAGTGCCGACGTTAATCCACCAGTCGCCGAAGGTCTTCACCACCGCGTTCTGCCACCATCTGATGTCCTTTGGTCAAGCCGTTTGTACCATTGAGTTCGCGTCGACACGTTCTATGTCGTACTTTCATCGTCATCACCTGAAGATTCCCTGAGCCCTCGTCGACCTTGTCGAGCCCCAACACTAAAATCATGTCTACGTGTACACCACTTTTCCGGTGAGCTATTTGATTTTTGTTCATGTCATATCGTGTTCTAGCCTCCAAGCAATTTATCTACTATTTTTATTTAATATTTTGAGGAGCCAATTGTCAAAACTTGAGCTTTCCGCGGAAATGGCCATTTTTGACTTCCCGACGTTGATTCATTACCTCCGTTCAGTTTTAGCCTATGCTGTCACCTCTGTAAGACTCATCTCATCGCGTTCTACGCTGTGCTTCCCACCTTGCCTCCAAAAACCATCCATAAATTTTTTTGCCTCCGACACCTAGCCGCCTTGGGCATCTCGTGTTCACAACTAACTGGTGATGTTTTCACCAATCCCTTCGTATCTAAATGTGCCAAACTATTCCAGGTAGCTACCTTCCAAGTGGTTTTAGATTCGCCATACCAAGCACCAAGATATCAAGTTTTTCCTTTTTCTCTACCGACATCGTTCAAACGTCGATTGTATCGTCTCCAATGAATTTTCAGCTTAGCCAATAATTTTTCTAAGTTCATCATACCATGTTATACCCCATGCTCTCCCTACATCTCCACGTTCCATACCTGGTACTATCTCTCTCCAACCTGTCGTTGTCGCTACCACGCCATCATTGCCGTTTTTCCCTCACCGCTAGTGATTGCCGCTGTTCCTCGACGCCGTACCCACGTCACTACCTTTGCCTCATCGCTGGGGTTCCATTTTGCTCGTTCGCCAGCCACCTCGCTGCTCTGCTCATCACACACAAAAATTATTTTGCTCCCCAATCGTAATCCTGGATTTTTTCATCATTTCATGTGATATCCAAAACTTTCAGATATTCGCTCTCCCTCATACGAAATTTGAATCCATTGATTCTTTCTCCAAAATTCATCTAAAATCTTAACCTTTCTTCTAGTATATATTTTGTATTTTTGTGATTTTATTTGTATTTATTTATTTATTTGTATTTGTCGTTTCGCGCATAGAACCCGACGTCGCCGAAGAATATTCTGAGCAGCAGCAAATAGGTCCAGACAACGTGCAAGAAGGCAAGTCTCCTTCGATCATCTTGCACTTATGTTTACCAAAATTATTTTATTATTTTAAATTTAAATGCATTTGCTATGTTACATAAAATGATAATTTATGTTTTAAGAATAATAGTTAAACCGATAATTGTTATGCCCTCATTTGACATTGACAACCATGTACCTTTATCACCCTAGGTTTCTCTTGTCTCAGTATTGAGATTATTATGAGATTTGTTAATTTTAGAACGGTAGTAATTGCTTAGACAAGCTAGTCGGTCAGTATAACCCTTCGGGTGGAAAATTGATATGTATGATTTGGTCTTTTATTTCAAATAATTTAGTGGCAATAAGTATTGTTGTTGTTTTTGAACTAAAATAAAATGGTGAAAATTGTTTTAGACCTGGGCGGATGGTAAGATTGGATTGGTGCGGATTTAGCACGAGAACTTGTATTGTGAATGTTCCGTCCTAGTCAATTAAGGACCGACGCTTGTGATTGTCCAAACTAAGCACTACCGTACAACCACAAGTCTATATGGGTACGACCTAACTGATTAACTTGCAAAGGTTTAGTTCAGATATCACCAATGGTAAGTGGGTGCCATAGTTTACTGGTTTACTCACAGTGAGGCACAGGGATTTACTGTACTCATACGGCGCAAGAGGGGGCTTCTGACTGTGGTGGATTTAACCCTTCAGCGGTGAAACCTTAGCGGGTAGTGTCTAGCTAGACTAGAGTGAGGTAAAAGATTTGTGATATTTTATCTGGGTCTCATGCCAAAGGAAGTATGTTGACTATTAAGATAACTTATCTCTTGTTGGTAAAGCTGTACAACCTCTGCAGAGTGTTAAACTATTCGAATAGCCGTGTCCACAGTCAAGGGTAGGCAAGGTGCACTTTTACATGGTAGATCTTTGGTTTTGATTTTAAAGTAAAAGTTTTGGGAACCCGAGAGTGGATAGAACTCTCAGAGTTGTGTCCTAGCGGATGGAGCCAGTGCGGGTGGATGGAACCCGTAGTCTTGAACCTTGGCGGTTAGAGCCAGTCAATTAGTGTTGGTGGATAGAACCTTCACTAGAAAATTCTTGATAGTTTCTGTTAAAGCAATTACTTTATTAAATTAATGTCTTCAAAAATACTTAATGGTATTTAAAATAAAATATTGCTTTGTACAAAAGAACCATATTATCCTTCCTTTGTTAAGCCCGGCATCTACTATATTTTTTCCAAGACTTGCGGAGTACTTTATGTACTCACATGCTGCACTCAAACAAATCTCAGAGGATTATGAAGCTCAAGAAGGAGATTACGATTACTTCGCGTGTGGATACAACGAAGGCTTTCTGGAGTTCTAGGTTGCGCTTCCCCAGTCAATTGCCTGTGGTGTATTGATGGGTCTTCATCAGAATTTCTTTTGCTTCCGCTGTTTTTTGTGAGTTTGAGAGGTCATGAAACCTCAGTTGTAATAAAGATGTCATATGGTCTGTACTCTCTATTATTGTAATAAAGCGTTTTGGTTATGTAATCATCACTGTTTGACTGTGTGCACTAGCTTTGATCTGGGACTAGTGCAATAATACACAGAGGGTTCGGATTCGAAAATCCTGGGTCCCGACACAGGTGGTAGCGGGGCAGCCGACAAATGATTGGATTTGTGGGGGGAGTTGCCAGTTGAGGAGGTGTGCAAGATCGAGTGACTAATTGAGCGACAAGGCGACAGATCGAGTATTCGAGTGAGCTGGTTACTGAGAGCCAGGCTCCAGAGCCAAAGGTAAACTTCTAGTTCTTTATATTGAGTTATTAACCATTTATTCCTAGCTAGAGATTATATTGAGTCCTCTTATTTCCATAATTTTAGAAATTATTTGTTTCATTGACCAATTTAAATTCTTAGAGATTAAAATAAAAATTATGAATTTATGTGTTCCTATTAGAATTAATGTGTCATATTTTGTCGATAGATTTGCCATAATAAAGAAATGAACTTTGTGTAACTATTTCGCAAGCAATTCTAGCGGTACTCTCCTAACCAATGAGAGCGCAAAGCAACCAAAGAGACTTCGAGTAGAATTTAATCCTAATGATATTATTGTTGATCCGGCGCATCGCACACTAATAGAAGATTATGCCAATGAAATTAGAGATGAAGTGAGAAGGGCATATTTGTTGAAGGTCCAACTCGAGCAATTGGGCATATCTTTCCAAAGATATTGGATGGCAAAGTGTAACACCCCAGCCAAAATATGGCCTAGAATGCTACTAAACTACAACATAACAAAGCTAAACCAATTGCATTCTTACAAAATTTCGGCAGAGTCTCCTTTGTTTATTGTCTAAAACTGAAGTTCTCACAAGTATAATCAAAAGATATATTTAACCGTACTCAATGTAATCAATACTAAGAAAAACACTTATAAAACTTAATTAAAGCGCGAAAGCAATATAAAAGGTTCCTAATCCAATATTACATTTTAAACCTGATAGACATAATCAACTATCACAAAGGCTAATCAACAAATAATATTTAAAGTTCTCTAGTTCTTCCATGGTGAATAATTCGTGCAAGTGCAACAAAACTAATCCTTCTTTACTCCCATGCATGCTGATTTCATGAAGGTACCTAAAACAAACAACAAACAACAACAGCAACAATAAGAGTGAGTCCAACGACTCAGCAAGTATTAAAGGATAGTAACATGAACAATCATGAACATCATCTTAATCATATAAACAACCATGCTATGCAAGATGATCAAAAATCTCTTTTTCTCTTCTCTTTCGCATTTTACCGGTAATGCGGAGTGTGCATCCGTCAATGCATACCCATGCCTGTACCATGTTGTACAGGGACCAATTGCCCATACTCCACAAGTATGGGGACCTTTAGCCCGTCATGACATCAACATGACAGGGACCTCGGCGCTTGGTTAGCTCGTGACCAAGACTTCAATATTCAGCATGATGCATGTATGTGAATATCTCGATAAATAAACTTGCATTCACAATATCTAGGCATCATAAATCCTCATGAATATAACAATTGCATTTGACCATAAGCAATACCAACAAATCATTAACATAATCATGAGCACATATTTCCATAACTTGTTGCGATCATCAACAAAGCATCAATCATACACAATCCATACTATAGTTTTAAAACCACAAATATACTTGCCTTAACCACGAGAAAACGGGGGATGAGCAGAAGGTGCGGCCCCTGGGATCCGTCCTCCTCCTAAACAATAATTATAATAATTACTAAGACACCAGTAGCAGGTCTTTAGATAAAATAACAACACCCCCAAATTAAACCAACACATTTATCTTGACTTAATCCCCAATTTCTTTCGGCCAACCTCTGCCCTTCTACGGACAGTCACATTCAAAAATTCATAACTTTTGATACAGAGGTCCAATAGGGAATTCTCAGATTCTCTGGAAAGATAATTAAATTATCTAACAAAACCTATTTGGTGAGCCTCCCAGATTCGACCATCTTCTACCCGCACCAACCCATTTTCTAAAGCATCAGCAATCACGACTGCCTCTCTGATTCACCCCGTGAGTCGGAATCAGGATTTCTTGACATTTCTGGAAAGCTAAGAAAATTATCTACAGCTTTCCTAATATGAAGATCTTCTGATTCGCCCATTTTCCCGTCGCCCAAACTAATCTACCGAAACCTGTCCGAAATTCCCCCGATCTGCAGAATAGTCCCACTAGAAATATCATAACTTTTGTTACACAAGTCTGAATGATGCGTACTTGGACTTCATGGAAAGATAACGACGTCCTCTAAAAATCTCTAGGAGACGTCCAGACCTGAATCCCCACAGATCTATCCCAAAACGGCAGTCTAACCCGATCTATCCTAGCAGTCCAGATTTACGACATTGCTAGCACAACTAAATTATTAATCTAATTGGGGAAAACAGGGATTACCCTTGATGAATCGATGAAGAACACGACGAACACCCCACAAATTCCACCTCTCCTCTTGATCCTCTTTTCTTTTCCTTCCTCTTCCCTCCTTCCGAAATTCCTCGCTGCGATTGGAGACCTTGATCACCGGCAATGGAGGCGTGGGGAGGGAGAGGTGCTACTGGGGAGGCGCGCCAGGGAGGGAGATGGGGGTGGCGCAAGGGCTGCAAGAGGGGTGGCCTGACAGGATGGGAGGGGCGGCGCATGGGGAGAAAAAGGGGGGCGGTTAGGGTAGGGGTGGCGCCTCCCCTCCCCCTTTGGGCCAAAAATTCCCACCTAGGTCAAGGTCCGGGCCCGGTTGTTCTAAAAATTCAGAAAAACCCCTCAAATGGTTCAATATTTTATTCTTTCCCTTAAGGTCCCTCTCTTTAATAAATCGCTTAACTGATAAATCTCTTCCGGGATATTACACAAAGTGTAGAGATCTTTTCAAAAATCATGATTTAATAAGTTTGATTGGCTGGAATATAGTGTGAAAAAGGATGTCATTTTTTGTTTCTATTGTTTTCTTTTTAAGAAACCGACACAACCCAACATATTTAGGAGTGATGTATTTACAAAAGTTGGGTTCTCTTATTGGAAGACGGCTATAGATGCTTTTAATAAACATGTTGATTGTCCAAATAGCATCCACAACATTGCAAGGTGTGAGTGTGATGACTTCAAGAATCAACAATCAAGTGTGTATAGTAAAATGAGTAATTACTATAACGAGGCTGAAATTTTATTCAAAATTCATTTGACTGCATCTTTAGATTGTGCAATATATCTCATAGTGCAAGGTGAAGCTTTTCATGGACATAATGAATCATCTTCTTCCATCAACAAGTGCAATTTTAAAGAGTTGTTGGATTAGTATAAAGATAAGAAGGAGAAAGTGAAGGAGGCTTTTGATACAACTCTAGGGCATGCAATTATGATTTCTCCAGATATTCAAAAGGAGCTTGCAAAATATTGTCACAAGAGGTCAGAGAAGTGATTAAGGGTGACATTGTAGATAGAAATTTTGTAGTGCTTATCAATGAGTCTCGAGATATATCAATAAAGAAGCAAATGACAATGATTGTGAAGTTAGTTATACATCTTACTTTTTTAGTCATGCCATTTATAAATTGTTGTGTTAATCTAAATTTGCAAAATTTGTGGTATACAAATTTGTGAACAATCAAGGGAAGGTCATGGAAATGTTTCTTGCTATTGAGCATATCACAAATTGTACATCTGTGGTATTCAAAGAAGCTTTGGTTCGTTTGCTTGGTTGATATGGGTTACCTATTTTGAAGGCTTCGTGGATAGGGCTACGATGGAGCTTCCAATACAAGAGGTAAATTTAATGGCTAGTAAAAACTTATTCGGGATAAGAATCCATACGCTTTCTATATCCATTGCTTTGCACACTAATTACAGTTGGTGGTTGTCACTATCGCAAGTTGTAGTAGAGCTATTGCTAATTTCTTCAACTATGTCCCTCTCATAGTGACTATTATGAGTGTATCTTGCAATAGAAAAGATATGTATATTCCAAAGCATCATGATATCTTATTGGACAAGTTGAAGAATTGTTTGATTTCATCTGGGACAAGGTTGCATCAAGAAGCTGACCTAGCTAGACCTAGAGATGCTCGGTGGAGCTCACATTTCAAAACCTTACTTCATATGTACTAAATGTGGGAGGCAGTAGTGGATGTGCTAGAGTTTGTAAGTGAATATGCTTGTCGAAACTCAACTCATGGTGGGGCAACAGGTTTGCTAAAAAAATGGAATTATTTGAATTTGTATTCACCATGCATTTTTAATAACCTTGTTGAGCATTATAAATAAGCTATCATTTGCTTAGCAAAGGAAGAGTAAGACATTGTTGAAGCTGTGTGCTTGACATAGGATGTGAAAGATCATTTGCAAGATATGAGGGACAATGGGTGGGAGCCATCGTTTGACCAAGTTAAAAACTTTTGTGAGGCACATGGGATTGATGTGCCAAACATGGATGGTACCATTAGAGTTATGGATAAATCTATATGTCGGACGTATACAATGGTTTAGTATCATTATTACAAAGTTGATAATTTCAATGTTGCTCTTAATGCATCTATGAATGAAATGAATCATCGCTTCAATAAAGTTTTCTTAAAGATATTGATATATATGTCTTGCTTTAATCCAAAGGACTCCTTCTCTAAATCTGATGTTAATAAATTTGTTAGACTTGCTAAGATTTATATTAATGATTTTACGATAGTTGATTGGTTCTTATTAAGGAATCAGTTTCAAACCTTCATTCTCAATATTAGGAGAAGTGACAGATTTCATGGATGTTGTGATATTTCAAAACTTGCTCAAATGATGGTCGAAACCGAAATAGATAGAACTTTTCCATTGGTATATCACCCCATCGAGTTAATATTGATCCTCTCAATCGCAGCGGCATCTGTTAAGAGAATATTTTTGGCAATGAATATTATCAAAACAAATTTACGTAACAAGTTAGCCGATAAGTGGCTCAGTGATTTGATGGTGTGCTACACCAAGCGAAAGTATTTATAAACAGTGATGATGATAAAGTCATAAGACGATTCCAATGAATGAAATCTCATAGAATGAATTTGCCTTGTAATTTAAGCTTGCACGTTAATGGTATATTTTGTTTTTCTTGAATGTTCATGATCATTTGTAATTAGTTATCGTATCACTAAATTTGTTATTTTTGATATGCAGATAACTGATTTTTACTCACTGGAAGCATATTTATATATTTTCGGGATGCGCTTTCTATTACTGATGTACATTCGTTGTATTTATCTCTTTTTGGCTTTATTTCTCTTCTATTCATATTTGAAGTTGAATTGCACAAGAGTAAAATATTATGTTTGTGCCAATCCAGCTTAGCCTTTGAGATTTTGAGCCTAACCTTTATTTTTATCCTGGCTTTGCCACGGATGATGGCTCTACATAATTTTATTCTAGACAGTGTTTTCCGTGATCCAGATTTTGCTAAGCTCGAAATGATGTAGAGTATGTTGACAGGGGATATGTCTAACGAGCTCAATGTAGATGATGGTGCTCCTGTTATGGATGACGGAGATATGGGTGAATTACGTGACACTATTGCTACAGCTTTTTGAAAGCATGAGGATAGGTTAACTACAAACTAGTGTTTTTGGTAGGTTTCGTATCAACATTTACGTGAAGTTCAAAGTAGGGATCTTATACGGAACTTTTTGTATTTTATATTTGGAAATTCCCAATTTAGGATGTTTGATGCTTAAAATTACATTTGTATATGAAACTGCCAAGAAAACATCACCTGTTATTGTAGCTTAATCGGCACCAAACAAACCATTATTTGCCCTACGGTGTATTTCAGACATTCGCCAACTCAATAGCCAAACGGTCTAACTAAAAGCCAAATTATCAAACATCACTCAGCAGCTTCTTAAGAAAGTAACTCCTCCAGGCAGCCAGCTACAAGATATTAATGGGCAGGTTCCAATGTGCTTAAACTTAGACTTAGATTTTTATAGTAACTCGTCGTTAAACGATGCGTTTTTTAAGGTGTGATTTATGGAAAAATTATAGTACAAACTATATCGAGTTCAGCTGTACCAACCAAAATCGCATGCGATTATTTTTATCTATATACTATCTTATAAATAGATCAGAATTCAAAAACTACAGTTATAAATCATAAATTATAGTCTAAAAGAACTTGTCATTTTTTTTGGAAAAGCTCAAGGCCCCGGACAAGGCCTTTGCACTTCCGTCCACTTTTCCGGTCTTTCCTCCAATCGACGCGTACTGTCGGGTGGGCTGGCGGGGAGCAGACTCGATTTCATGAGCCCTCCTGAGTTCTTTGTCATCATCTCCACCACCGCTATCTCAAGTAACGGACTCGACTCAATAGGCCGTAGCCCAACACACATGTCAGTAAAACGATGGTGTGAGGCAGCCAGCCAGCCAGCCATGCTAGATGTGGCCCCTCAACTGGACAAATTCAACAAGCACGACCTCAGCAAGCGAGCCAGACGCTGCAGTGGTGAGGGCTGTAAGGGCTAAGAACGAACACAAGCTAGGCAATGGCCAGTCCTTCGCATATCTGGCAATTAGGCACTGTACGTATTTTTTAAAAATTTAATCTTTTTTCAAATTTAATTATTAAATATTCGTTTTTACAAATTTAGTCCATCTTTGAGCTCGGTAGTCATGACAGACGATGCATGTTGTTTGCCGCGTTACCCCAGCTCAGCAATAGAGGAACGCATCTGCCGAGCTAGTTGAGCTCGGCAGACGACTACTGAGCTCCCCTAGGTTGACAAGAGCAATTGCCGAGTTCTCCGAGCTCGGCAGCCATCCATAGGTAATTCCACAATTAACTTAAGCATGCTTACACTAATTAAGCACATGTTAACCCCTATCGTGGCCGGCTAACTCAGCACATGCACCTATAGGTAACAGATACACGAAAAAAATAGCTACAAGTGCCAGATGCACGAAGGTTTTGGCAACAACATCCATCATATCATGGCGATTTGGTAATGCCATGGGCCTCATTTGCAACCGTAGCAAGTTGCCACCTCCTTCATGGTCACTGCCGTAGTTTCATAATGTTTGCCATTGCCAACCTTCCCTACTAATAAACTTAAAGGTGGTGTGAAACAATCCAAATTTCAAAATGCATTTGAATTGACTTTAATTTTGGTTTCAGTTTGATCTTCACCCAAATCTTCACCTTTCCCTCCCATAGTTCTCCTCTTCCCTCTTGGATGCCACCTCATCTAGCCAATTAAGCAAATCCCGCCATTGTTACTGTTCACTATCTAACAAAAACAGAGAGAACCACCTGGCCACCGCTCATTTGCCACCGCCACAACTTCGCCCACCACTGCCACGCCTCTCTAGTCCCACCTTGACATCATTAATTCCCCCCCTTGACACACGGCGAGCCCCAGGGCCAAATTTGGCCACCGCCTCCCTTGCCCTGTCTCTCTGCCAACGCACCACGTCGTAATTCACCTCGCTTGCCCTCGCTAGCTACTGTCAGACCAGTGTACGACCTCCCCTGGCACTTGACAACTCTTAATTGCCGCAACTCCCACTTGACCAAACGCCGTACACTCTGCCCTCCACCTTTCTAACTAGGACTTCATCCTATAGTTGATATAGTTCTGATACCATCTCTGTGTATTTTGCATTAGTTCAGGATCACACTAGTGCACATAGTGAAAACATATATAAAATATTGATCACGATTAACTAAGAAATATTCTCAATATTATTAACTATCAAAGTTGCGATCTTATGGCCAAGCATACAAATAATAGCTGGAAGGGCTTTAAAAAAATTAGCAATGGGATATAAAGATAAGCACAGTAGCTATTTGACGTACTACAGGCAATCGACTGGAAAGCGAAGTCCTACTTCGAGAAGTCGTTGAAGAATCGTCCTTCAAATAACCCAGTTTGATATGGTTTTTCTTCTGCAAATAAGTAGTAATAGATATAACCGTGAGTACATAGAGTACCCAGTAAGTCGTTTGTATCAAGATGCAGTACAGTTATGTAAGGCTCAACAAATGATAGCTGAGTGGCTAGTTTACATAAAGCAATCATTTAAGGTAAATACAATAAATAGATTGAAACCAAACTTTAAAAATAAGTAATAAGCAATTAAGTCAAAAGAATTGAATAAACCACAGGTGAACTAAATAGCCACTTTCCAGTCACAAGTGAGCTGACCATTCACTTCCTAACCAAACTAAGATTTTTTGAAAAATCTACCCCTCGTGTGAAATCACTGAGCATTATCGATAACTGGGACATGGCTATTCAAATAGTTTTACACAACTTTACCCATACGATATGATCATCTTGTGGCGTCACCGGTATAACACGCTTTCCTAGGCATGCTGACCAGGAAGATTACAACAAAACTTTTACAATGCTCAATCTCAAACTGATCTCGCCCGCTAAGATTTCATTGCCGAGTAGACTAACCACCTAGTTGGTACAATCCCCCTCTTGTGCCAATAAAATATCTCAATAGCGAAATCAAGGTTGAAACATATAAATTAATTAGCAGATCAATCCCATACTAGACATGTAGTTGTATGGTGAGGCTCAGATCAATGGTGCATAAAATTATGTCCTTAGTTAATCCCTGGTGAGGCATCCGTATCCCAAAAGTGCTGACCATACTTCCCCCTTTATTGCACGATCACTCGCCCATGTGAAAACCATTTTGTATAACCCTCACTAATGACACTGCCCATATTATGGTACATAAATTTTGCAACTATGGCTGACAACCATGATTCAATATCTCATTAGGTCAAAATAAGTAAATAATCAACATGTGATGATGAGCCCAATGTACTATAAGCATAGCTAAGCATATTTAGCATACAACACATGTAGATACTAGTATTGCATCACTAGATAATTACTTATGCTATGGTGACAATGGAATTATGGCATTCAATTTATCAATTGAGGGATTAATCAAATTTTGTCGATAACTACCAATTACAAGGGTTTGTATTAAATTAGCAATACATGATAATTTAAAATAAAATAATAAATCATAGGTTCAACATGATCAAAGGTCGTGACTTGTCTTGGCTTTGCTTAGTTACCAACTCTTAAACTTCTGGTCATGCTTCTACTCATTCGAAGACATTATCTAACAAGAGAGAAAGCGAGTGAAACACACATAAATTCAAATAAAACCCAAAGAAAATCTAAAAACTACAAACTAGAACCAACAGATAGAGCTTAATTTTATATAAATTTAGAAAAAAGAATCGGATCAATCAGAGTTTGGACAGAGAAGAACTGTCTCTCAAAATATTTAAATCTTGGAAAAGGAAAAAAGATACTATTTGGCTTTTCTAGAATTATTTTTCTAAATAAAATTCAAATTTATGATGTCAGCAAGGATTTTAATTTTGGTCGAATTGTATTCTAAAGGAAAAATCAGCTCGGAGACTGATAAGTGGGCCCATCGTTATATGGACAGGGTCTTTGGAATAGTACTAGTCCACCGTAGACTTGACACATGAAATTGTGCACACTAATAGGCTTGGCTAACATGACACTAGGGCTGATGTGGATGCCTAAGTGGCTCAGTTGCGCTGAGGTGCCAAGTTGACACGCATGTGACATGGCTGCCTACGTGGACTGGTGACGTGGCAAAGCTTTGTGCTGGCTTGGGAGTATGGAACAATACTCTGATTAGTAGGATCCACGTGATAGAGACTTGGCTCATGGTGGTCTAAGCTCACAAAGCGGTTTGGATGACGACGTGGCTACATTGACGTTAGCGCTGATGCAAGCGCTAACATCACCATGATGCACACGAACTGAGGCGGGTGGGTGACTGTAGCAAGCTGAGACGGTGAGGTTCGATTAGTGGGAAGATAGGTGGCGAGAAGCGTGAGGACGACAGCTTGGCTGATGACGACGAGGGCGAACGGACTCGCCGGCAATGAGAACAAAGGGGACAACTTAGACGAACCAACATTGGCAACGAAGATGACGATGAGAATTGCTCGGCGGCTATGGCATGAAAGTCAAGGGCGACGAGCGGCTCAGAGATGTGGAAAATGAGATGGGGCTCGGTCTTAAATACCCAAACGCTGTGGAGACTGAGGCGGCATGGGGAAGGCTCTGCGACGGAATGACACATGCCGAGGAGACCCGGGCAGACACGACGCAACTCAGTGGGGAAGATAAATAGTGTCCTGACAGATGGGGCCCACCGGTCAACGACAGCACATGAGGGAAGTGGCGGACAGAGGGGTGGCGATGCATGGTGAAACAGCGGGCGTGGATGATCGACGTGTGGCGTGAATGGTCGGATGGCTAGGTCGGTGTGTGGAGTGGGCTGGCGTGAGGCAGGCTAGAAAGGAGGAGCGGGCTTGGCCAAAAGAGAGGGAATTGGACCCGAAGGCCTAAATTCGGATTTTTAGATTTTCTCGATTTCAGAAATTGAGAAAAAGAAGATTGAGATCTAGAAAATAGCAAATAAATCTGAAAAAAATCCAAGAAAATACAGAAAATTTCCTTGCATTACAAGGAACTAAAATAAAACTAGTTTTAATTTAATTGAAGTTTATTTTGTTCAAATTAAATCTTTTTAATTTATGAAAATTCATATTAAGCTTTAATTAATTCAAGAAAAAATCCAAATGTTTATTTTTATTTTAGAAACTTCAAAAAGACATTGAAAATTAGGATGTTACACTTATCTAGGTCAACATCAATCCAACGTCGAAGTCAGTTTAGGGGAATTCCTACGGACTCGTCCACCAACCTTTTTCCAAAGTGATAGATCCATTGGAAGCAGATGACTGGCTGCAAGAAGTAGAGAAGAAATTAAACACAGTAGGATGTTCAGAAGAAGAGAAGGTACGCTATGCTTCACACCAGTTGACGGGACCACCGCAACTTGGTGTTTGAATTTCAAGTGGAACTGAGCCCTTAACAACCTAATTACTTGTGAGGAGTTCACCAAGAATTTTCGTGATACTCTTGTCCCACAAGGAAGAATGAGGATCAAGAAGAAGGAGTACCGAGCATTGACACATGTGGGCAGAAGAATTTCTGAGTACCTGCACCTATTCAATTAGCTATTCTAGTATGCTCCAGATGACATAGCCATTGATGAGAGGAAGATGGACCGATTCAAGAAAGGGATGAAACCATATACAAGATGCATCTCTCTATTCATAAGATCATAGAATTTCACGACCTAATAAATCGAGCCATTATACTTGGGAAAGAACACTCCAATTTAGGTGAAGAAAGAGGGAAGAAGGCCATATTTCACCAACGCCCTACGTGTTAGGCTGAACATGCCCTCCAATTCCACCATAGCAAACTGGTATTCAGCAACAGCGGTCTTTTCCAAGACGACCACCACGGCCAATGAATCAGCCCTAAACCTCTACACACATCCAATGTGCCAATTGTGGAGGAAGACTTGTCACCAAGTACAGCCTTCGAGGTACATGAGCTTGTTTCAACTGTGGGAAGGAAGGATATCTTAGGATGAACTGTCCCTACTCTACCAGACTAGCGGGACCACGAGTGCAATTGAACCCAACGCCACGGGTACTAGCTCCACCTCAGTACCCAGTTGTTGGGTGAGGACATGGCAAACCTAGGAATGCAGTAATGAGATGAGCAGGATGAGGAGGTCAACCAAGAGGACAACTAGACTGAACCATGTAGGAGCTAAACAGTTAGGACAAGCAATAGATGCTGTCACAGGTAAGCTACTTATCCCACCATCACTTGGTACCATTCCTTTTTATATTCTAGAGCCACCCATTCTTTTATTTCTCAAAAGCTTTTAACTGAGAATGGGTTAGCATGTGAATAGTTAAAGAAATCATTGGGAGTTATACCCTAGACGGAATCATTACAGTGACATCAATCTGAAGAAACCAACCTGTAATTATTTAGAATACTAAATTTTTGGCCGACCTCCATGTAATCAATTTAACCGACCGGAAGTAATATTGGGCATGGATTGGTTAGACACATATGGGGTAAAAATAGACTATGATCTTAAAAGTGCCTCCATAAGAAAGTCATATGGCTCTAGGATGATATACTTTGGGAGTAGAATGAAACCTCAGCCATTTGAAATGAGAGTAACCCGCCTTCAAGGAAAAGAAGTAGCAGACATACCAGTAGTCTAGGAGTTCCTTGATGTATTTTTTGATGAACTACCTGGCATGCCACCAAATCAAGAGTTAGAATTTGCAGTTGAACAAGTTCTAAGCACAACCCCCATATCCAAGTGACCTTAACGGATGACATCACGAGAACTAGTAGAATTAAAGAACCAGTTAGATGAGTTAGAAGAGAAAGGATTTATCAAAAAAAAGTGTATCCCTGTGGGGGAGCCCCAGTGCTATTCATGGAGAAGGACAGATGCCTTAGACTTTGCATAGACTACCAGAACTGAACAAAGTCATCATAAAGAACAAGTATCCCTTACCCATGATCAATGACCTATTTGACCAACTCATGGAGCTTGTGTGTTTTCAAAAATTGACCTAAGATCCACTTATCACCAAATAAAAGTGAAGCCAGAAGATATCCCCAAGACTGCATTTGTATCTCATATGGACACCATGAGTACACTATTGTTCCATTCAGGCTAACTAATGCACCAGTAGTATTCATGAACTTAATGAATAAACTCTTCATGAAATAATAGGATAAATTTGTAGTTGTCTTCATTGATGATATCCTCGTATATACAAAGAGCAGAGAAGAACGCAGTCAACACTTGAAGACCATACTACAGATCTTAAGAGAGAGCCAATTGTATGCTAAATTCAATAAATGTGAGTTTTGGCTAGACCAAGTAGCCTTTCTAGGGCATATAGTGTTAGGTAGAGAATAGAAATAGACCCCAGCAAAATTGAAGCTATTATGTCTTAGAATCGCCCCCACTAAGCTCACTGAAATATGGAGTTTCTTGGGTTTGGTGGGATATTACCGTAGATTCATAAAGAGGTTTTCTCAAATAGCCTCACCAGTCACTAAGGTACTAAGAAAAGCTAAGAAATACAACTGGGTAGAATCTTGTAAGGAAAGTTTCCAAAAGGTCAAAATTCTCTTAAATACCACAACTATGCTAGCCTTACTGGAAAATGGCATTGAGTATTCCATATATTGTGATGCCTCAAGGTATTTGGATAGAATCTTGTCAGTATTTGATAGAAAGCTTATCTCATTCTCTTTCCAATGGATCTGGCCCCACCTCAAAATTCCTTCTGAGTGCACCGCAATCGCCAAAATAAGTTAGATCTAATTCTGAATATGAGTCAAAAGGTGATGTGTCACCTCCACTTGGGCCCATGGGCCTTGTACATCTTAGGGTTGTGTGCCCATCCCCTGGCGACCACACCTTACCCTCTTTTTCTCTTAAATAGCCCTAAACACCTCTTTCTTCCTCAGGTTTTGTTTAAATTAGTTTAGCCCTTGTGTGCAAACTCCACATTGTCTCTTGTGTCGATTAGACCAACAGATTCGTGTTACAGAACCTCAACTATCCTTGTGTGACTTTTATATGTAGCAATTTTCAGATTGCTCTTTATTTTAGTTCTTGCTTAATCTTTAATTACTTGTAGGAATTGATCTTTGTAATAAGGTCAATCGTTGTTCTTAGTGTGGTTGATAACGATAAGAGTGTGGTGTAGCAATTGTTAGACGGCTTGATCGTGTTTCGGTCATGTAGCCTTGTCGCCAACATCATTATTGACCAATCGAATTATCATCCACTGAAAGATTGGAACCAATCCTTCATCACAACCAAGCCAAGCACAAGCAACCGAGAAGGCCGAACCTCGGTTCTTCCCAAATCGAGCCCAACATCATCCATAAGGTAGCACCACAACCCATTTTTTTATCTTTGCCATCACTATCACGGGACCACACCGCACGCGTCGTCACATTCACAAGCACCGCACTGAAGCCCCTCCATGCAACGAGAGAGATATCTCTAGGCCTCTCGAGTGATTGGATTCTAGAAATGTGTGGCCATGCTACTTGCGATTAAAGAGTTAACCGTAGTCGGGGAATTCAAATCATGTGATCGAGAAAGAATGGTCGAGCTAACCAACAAGGATGGCACATACTCGCCTTGAGCTTGACCGATATCGTGAGGTAAAGAGAAATGCATATGAGCTTTGATAAGATTCATCTGATATGATATTTATGCATACTTGGAAGTTGATATGTCTTGCTAGGGGCCGCTACCGATTAGTGGACGAGTATGAGTACTCGAGCCATGTCCAGGTGTATGCGAACCTATAGGGTAGCATACTTAAGGGGCTGGAATATAATTCGGATGGTAATTTGAGTTCATGTGGGCCACGACTTCCGAATGGGCCTCAAGTTCAAGGACCATTATGATGCCTATAAATAGAGGGGCTCGGTAGCATAGGGGTTGTGCGACAGAGAATTTGAATTCCTGAAACCCTAGACATCACACCTTCCTTATCTAATACCACGGTGCTAACGCTAGCACTTCGGCACGTGGTGTTCCTACCCCGTACGTGTGGATACTTTAGATGTGTTGATACGAAGTTTCAGTATTAGGACGATCCGCAACCTGTGACGATCATAAGGATCTAAAGGAGGAGATGTGCGGCTTGTACGACCACGACCGCATCAACACGCTACATCGACTCTACTTCCACTACGAGTCTACGTGTCTAGTGGTTATACCGTGATCTATTACTAGCGGAGGTTGTGTAGGATCGGAAATGGCAACAGAGGGGGGGTGAATGTTGCCTTCAAAAATCACCTCAAGTTTTCTCACAAATTGCTTTCTCCGAAAGCTATAGGAGCTATGAAGGAAGAAAAGAATGCTTTACTGGAAATTTCAGAAGAGAACAAAAATAGAAGAAGACATGCAGAGAAACTGAACCAGTAAAAGAACAGACTTGACCAAAGAGGCTCACTGAACAATACTAGCACAGACTTCTCTGAAGAAACAAAAGGACCAACAGAACTGTTAAGGGTATTGGAGATAAGGTATTAGAGATAGAGTAGGATTGTTATTCCATATATGCCTTATCTCTATATGGTAGTATATCCTCTCTTGTACCCTTATATATATGACCCTTTGGGTCTCATATCAATACACACACAATATTCATAACATGGTATCAGAGCCTACCTAGGTTCTCCCGTCGACGACGTGTGTCTCGCCGCCGCCGTCGGCCTCCTTCGCCGTCTTGCCGGCCTCCAGTGGCTCCCAGCGCCTCGTCGCCAGATCACCGCCTCCAGAAGTGACCACCGGATTCGCGGGCGCGGGTCGTCGCCTCATCCTCCGGTCTGCGCCGCCGGATCCGCTCCCACCGCCGCCGCAGCGTCACGCCACCCACGCGCTCCCGGACCGCCGCCGCCGCCGTGCTCAGCGGCCGAGGGTGTACCTCCGCTCGCAGTCATCACCAAGCCCATGGCGCCGCTCCGCCATCGCCGTCGCTGCACGTCCCGCTCAATGTCTTGCTCGTCTTGGTCTCGGCTTGGCGCTTGGCGTCGCGTCGCTGCAGCGCCACCAACATGAACATGGTGTTGTTCTCTGCTCATCGGACCACCGACCTCATGTACACCGTGCCCATGGCGCCGCGGCACTGTGTATCGACTCGGGTGGGCAATGAGCTGGGCTTTGTTTTTACTGGGGTTTTTTTCTTGGCTGCAATTCCCTGGTATGCTGGTGCTTTTATTCTATTCTTTGTTGCTTTGGACCACAGGGAGAAGCCTGGATTGATTGCATGCACAATTGCTGTAAGCACCCATTCACGTGACTCGGTCAGGTCCCAATGACCCCTCCAAACTTGTTCAGTTCCAAAGCTTTAGGATACTACTGTTTTCCTTTACAGTCTTCGAGTTATTTTCCTTCTTTGAGTCTTCCGTTGCGTCCAAATCCGTAGTTTCTAATATTTTAGTTTGTCTCAGCCATGCGAGTCCACAAATTTATTGTCAGTCATAGAAGTGTAGGATTTTTATTTTGCATGACAGCAGCCGCCGCTCTATTCTTTGACGAGCTTGTAACGTCGCCGCGCTTCTTCTGCACTGCGCCTCCGTTGCGCTTCTTGTGCACTGCGCCGCCGCCGTCGCCGCCGTCTTGACGAGCTTTTAACGCCGCCGCGCTTCTTCTGCACTGCGCCTCCGTTGCGCTTCTTGTGCATTGCGCCGCCGCCGCCGTCTCGAGCTTCGATCTGCACCGTCATGCTTCTATCTATTCCTCTTCGGCTTGATTTGACAGTTTATTCCAAGACTGCACGCAACGACGACATCATCAAGACTCGGATTTCGGATTTATCTTGTTTTAGTATTAACCCTTTTTCAAATGCAATGCTATTGCATACGCCTTGCATTTGAGGGGGGGTGTTAAGGGTATTGGAGATAAGGTATTAGAGATAGAGTAGGATTGTTATTCCATATATGCCTTATCTCTATATGGTAGTATATCCTCTCTTGTACCCTTATATATATGACCATTTGGGTCTCATATCAATACACACACAATATTCATAACAAGAACTACCAAAAAGAATGAAATGGCCGAAGGACTTAAAGGGTCACAAGCTGCAGTGAGACTGGATACTACTAACTCAAAAGACTGCAGACAAAGAAGAAAAACAGAAATAGAAAAGAGTAGCAAAAACGAAAGAAAGAAAAGAGAATGAAGACCTGGAGAGAACAGAGTGCTATTGTCGGAAGAACTCCCAGCACAGTAACGATTGAAAGAGAGATTCAGCTGAGAGATAAGCAAAGCAGGAAAACCGAAGTAGCTGCTGAAAAACAGAGAAAACAGACAAGAACTAAATGCACAAACTGATTGCCGAACAGGAGGAAAAACAGAGCCTTGGCCCTCCCCGGTCTAACTGTAGTGCTTTGATCAGACTGACTGCAGAGACTCAAAGCTGAAATCGGTAGCAACAGTAAATACTGCAGAGAAATGAAACTGCAGCAGCACCCCTTCTCTGGTCACTTGATCGGGTCTTCAATCAAAGCAGCAAGCAGACTGAAAAATAGAGATTGAAGCAGTTTGGCAGAACAAGAAATTGATTGAAACCGAAAATAGAATCTGCAGGTAACCAAGGATTGGACTTTGGCTATCGACAAACATTCTGCACCATTCGGCTGAACTGCTGCCGAAAAGCAATCTTGCAAAGAAAAGAGGCATGCAGTCCTGAACAAAACTAAAGCAACCGACAAAAGCTCACGAGCTACAGAGGAGAAAGAAAAGAAGCACAGAAAGAGCAAATGATCAAAAGCTAACTGCTCTCCTCAAAGCAAACTAGGCAGGTCTTTCATCTGAATAACAAATTGATCTCAAGAAGAGGAAAATACAGACGAAAATCAGAAACACCATCTGACTGCACCTGAAAAACCAAGAGGCTTAAAACTGATTGAACAGAGAATGGAATTCAACCGATTAGCAGCTCTTGAATCTTTTGAACAGGAACCTTTTGCTCAGATTAGCAGTTTGTAGTAAGCAAAAACTTGGAAGAAAACTACGATTGAGATTGTTTGCTCTCAGATATGATCTGGCCAAGTGCCCTTGAGGCGACGCTTACTTCAGAGCAAAAAGAGTCTGCACTTTCCAAAGCAAAGCTCAACTCTAGAACCGAGATGACTGAGAAGAACACAGGGCCAAGAAAAGAAAAGATCTGAGGCAAAAATTAGCTCCAAAACAACTCAAAACAGAAAACTTCTCAAATGAATACGAAGATATGAGAGATCACATAATGCAAAAGTTTACATCCATTTCAACCCATCAATCCAACCATACATCCCCATACGCATTAGATAATCAAGAACCCATCTCTACACTCCTCACCACAACACAAAGAGAAAGAGACACACTCATACATGGAGAGCAAAAGTGCAAAAACCCTCAAGGGGGTATACAGCCCCCAACACCTATTTATAGCCTTTGGCTAACGGGTCTCCAACCCGTTACGCCGGCTAAACTCTAACGGAGCCGTCTCCCGATACACATAAGCATAATTAGCATCATACTTTACTCATAATGAAGTCCAAACCCGTCGAATCATCAGACTATGCATCTTAAGTCCATACGACCAAGTTTGACCAAGTTCGACCGAGCCCGTTACACCGCGCAACGCCAAGGTCCGAACCAACCACCTCAAACTCGACTTTTCTAACCCGATGTCAATTACTTATCATACACACGGGATGACCACCACATGGTCTCTCAGGTTGCTTGTTTACGTGGTTGATTTTTTGAAATTGTGCTTGCATAGCCTAGCTCATAGCTCTTCATCCTAAGATGTAATGTCTAAGATGCAACAATCTAAAGAACATTGCAAAAATATGATGTAGTATTACTTCATGTTTCTTATCTTGCTTCCTCTGTCATGTCTTTCGTATTTGAACATATGAATTTTTGTGTGTATGGTGTTGATTGTGGCTGAATTTCTCTGTTACCATGTATTTGAATTATATTTTTTTAAAAATGCGAGCTGGTAAGAAGTTTGGTGAATTTTGTATTTATGAAATTACAGCACAATTTTTTTTGTTTTGTTTATGAAAACATGCAACGGAACTTTGATTACACTTAACGTATGTGGCAAGACCTAAGAAATGATAGAATGAGATGAAACACACATGTTTGTGTACAAGGTTACAGTTCAACATTCTGATGATATTCTTTTGGTTGACATTGAATAGTAACATTAGCTTTTCCTGAAAATATCTTGTCACTATTTCCTTTCTTTTGACAGTTATCTACTCTTGTTTGATGATGACGAGGAGGATGGGTCTCTACCGCGAAGAGCTGTGCCACTCTATAGAGTGGTTGCGCTCCCGGAGGGCCACCGGCAGTGAAACATCTCACAACGCGACCTGTCTTGTAGGGTAGTGCAAGCGATAGTGTAAGTGAGAGTATGCTTGCCTGACGATGTAGTCATCTTATTTCATCTGCAGTTGACATGGTGCAGTGCAGATTGTACTACCGATGTCACTGGAGTTGGGAGACTGAAAATAACTGGTATGGCTTGCATGACATGTATCCCGTACGTCTTTATAAGACGTTAAAAATTCACCGATTCTGTAAATAGAAGTTGATTTAGTGTTGTTATATAATAAATAAGTGATTTCCCTGCTTGAATGATTGCGCCAAATTAATCTTGGTGGAGATTTTCCCTTTTCGATCCTATCCGCAAGGGCTAGAGTAACAAGCAGGCCAGCTGCGTCCCACTGGTACTTTTTTTTTTTTTTGAGATTGCCACTGGTTGTACGCAGTTTAGGAAGCGTTTTTGTTTTTCTAAAAAAATCCGCTGTAGGTTATGAGAAGGTCAAGGGCTTTACTGCGGTCAAAATGATTATTTAATCCTTCCAAAATTGTGAAATTTCCATCTAAATGCTAGTCTGGTTCCTTTGCCATCTTTAGGGATGCAATGGGGTTCTACACTTCTACCAAATTGGGGTCTGTTCTTTTTAGCTGCGGTTTATACTTTTTGACTGAAAATTTTGAATTTTGGCTGTTTGCGACAGAGATTGTGGGAGAGATACTTGCTTGTGATTTTGGTTAATACAGATGTTAGGATTTTAACGTGTACTACAATTAACTTGTAGATCCTATCTTGAGAAAATACTTCATTTAAAAGTTAGCTACTGTAGAAAAAAAGACAAAAGCCACTTTTAAAAGCCGTAAAAGAACAGGCCCTTGATAGTTCACTTCTCGCATAATTGGTAGTTCACTTTGTGCATATGGATCTTACATTGGTGGTCAAGCAAATGACCTAGGATTGGTTGTTGGGTTGACGCAACCTAGTCCACTTGCATCCCTAGCCGTCTTGTATTTCAAATTTTCAATGAACATCTCGTGGGTCGGGTAAGTAGAGAACATAGTACAGCCCATGGTTTCAAAAATCGTTTAGGGCCTGTTTGGATGTTGAGGTCTAAACAAGTCTTCCCGAAAATTTTATAGCCCTTTGTTAGGAATGCGTCATGGTTAGGGGTGGATACGAAGCTAGGTCCTCCTCTTATCATCTTTTCTCGAAATTGATATAATATAATTTAATATTATTTTAATGACAGTTTAGAATAATTTTGAACCTAGTCAATGAACCTTACTAACAAGTTTTTTCATCCCTAGTCATGGCCACGGCGGATTGTGACCGTGAAAGAGGGGAAGGCGATGACGAAGGTGCGATAAAGGATGGAAATGGTGAGGTTGAGTTGGGATCGGGGCGATGAGGAGTGGGGTGAAGCACAGTGTAGAAGAAGCGCAGCGGCCTTAAAAGCTTGGTCCGGCGGCTCAGAGAGAAGCGACAGCATCATAACGACTTCTGTGATCTACACGCGGCTTAGAGAAGAGCGACGGCTGCTGCCATGCAAAAAGGAAATTCCTATACTTCTATGACTGACAATAAATTTATAGACTCGTATGGCTTAGACGAACACAAAGAAAGATACGGACTTGGATAGATGCAACGGAAAACTCAAAATAAATTCTACTAAGCAGCAAAGACACTAATACTAGCATTGGCTAACACCTCATTCTTTGGCTAGCAGCTAGCAGCAGCAATAATAAGACTAGCACACATATGCATATAGCAGCACACAAAGCCTCACCACACGGAAAAGTATAAAGCCATAGACTCCATCTGTCCCAACACATAAAATCTCCATCCACTCCACTCCGTATAGAACGCATAGATGAACTCGAAGGAGACGATCAGGTCCTTAAGGCCCTGCATCCGGGGGAAGTTTCCAGAAGCTTCTGGTGGCTTCCAGTCTAGATGGCGGCACACACAACAAAGAAGCAGAAGTTGGAGGACGAGGCGGAGGAGATGTGCAAGCAAGCGGTGGCCTGTAGAGAGGCAACATCAACGGCGGCCGAGGCGGCGGATCTGGCAAGGAGATGAGGCAGTGCCAAACGGGAGAAGGCGGCCTAATCCGGGCTCATTGAGGCCGGTGGACGTGAGATCGGCGATGAGGATCTGAGCAGAAGAGCCTCGAGGTGGCGACGAGCGAATGAGACCAGCTGGATCTGGAAGAGGAGCATAGACGCCGGATCTGGACAGGACAGCGGCTGTAACATCCTGAAAATTTAAAATTGTAAAATAAAATATTGTGAATTATTTTTCGATATATTATATTTGAGTTGAATTTTTATTGTATTTTCGGGAGTTTGGTTAAGGTTCCAAAAAGTTAAAAATTCAAGAAAAAGAGCACACCTGTTAAAATAATAGAAAACAAAATTTTAAAATGCGAATCTGAAAAGATGATCCATTAAAAGAGGAATACAACTTGATCCCAAAATATTGGGAATTCTATTTTAGGTTTGCAATAACAAAATAGGTAAGTAAAAATAAAAAAAATATAGATAAACAATAAGGATGAAGAAATATATGCAAATAAATTCTTCATACAAAGGTAGGCTTGGAAATATATATATCATATATAATATATATATATATCAATATATATATATATATATATATATCAATATAAATATATATATATATAAGAAAGGGGAGAAAGTAGTAGGCCACCAAACCTTGCAGCCTAGCCACCGCCCACCCGCCTCCCCCAAACGCGCCCGACCCCCTCCTGTTCCTCTTCCTCCTCCCGACGCCTCCTCTCTCTCGCTCTCCTTTCCGGGCGTGCGCGCCGCCCGCCGCCCGACACCGGCCTTCCTCCTACCATGACGCTCTTCGGACCGCTGGTCCCCAACCCGCGCCATCACCCATCGCGTCACCAGATTAGCGGGCGTCACGCGCGCGCCGGCAAAAGACGCGCCACCGCCCACAAAATCTGCACCGCAGCCGGATTCCATCCGCCTCGTCGCCGCCGAGTCAGCACCGCTCTTCAATGCAACGTAACCCGGATCCCGAAAATCCGTGGCGGTCACGGCTCTGTTTTGACGCCGACGCGACCGCCCGGGCAGGCGTCGTTGCTAGCCCAGCCCCGCCATCTATAAGGCCCATGCGACCCTCCGTTAGCATCGACACATCCCCTACCTTCTCCCGGACACAATTGGACCCCATCGCGTTAGCTCGTCGGCGCCTTTCTTCCCCAAGGCCGCCGAGCAATCCGCCAAACCGAGCCACCATACCCCATTCCTTGCTCCCACACCCTCCTAGGGGCACGGTGAGGCCAACCCCACGCTCGTCCAAGCTCCTCCGAGCCTGCATTTCGCCGGCGTCGACCTTCTTCCGCCGCCGCCACCGCACGTCGCCGACCCACCTCCGGCGATCCCCGGCCTCCACCGACACCCCCATCGCCTCCCTCTCGACGTCAGCAACGCGTTTTCGCCGTCACCCGCCCTTCACCGACCCCACATCGCCGGCGCCACCACCGCCTCTCACCGGCCTTGAGCTCCTCTGTTGGACCCCCTATACAGGTTGGTTCAAGAGGTATATTTACCCTTATAGGGTAAGAAACACCTGATGCTCATTTGGCTAGCCCCGCTCTTCTCCCCCCTGGCTCCCTCGGCGCACGTTCGAGCCCCCGGCCGGGCCCCGCTTGTCAGCCACAGATGGTCTGTGGGCTAGCTGACATATTGGCAACCACCTGTCAGTGACAGCTGGACAGGCGTCACTGCCATGTGGCCCCACTGTCGGGTTTTTATAATTTTCCGAATTACAGAGGCCGAAAAACTTCAAATGGGTATAATTTATTCATTTTAGCTCCAATTGAATGAGACAAATTTCTAAATTCATCTAAATTCAAGATCTATCCAATGGAACTGAAATCATAATTTTTAGAGTTCATTTGAATTTCTGGTGTTATTTGGTTTGATTTGTTGTTTTTCTTTTTATCCAAATTTTCGCGCACGATTAAAATAGCGTACGAGGCTCAGGAGGAAGAAGCCGAGGCAGCAACCAGACCACTGTGACCAAGGCGAGTTAACACTTTGACCATACTGAACCCATGCTTATGCAAATTTAATTTCTTTTAAATTATCCATGTGCATGCTATTATTTTATGTGATAGATTACGTTTAGTTTTAAAGATTCTAGATATAAACCCATTATTATGCTTGCTAGTATCACTTGTTGAAACTCTTGAAATATTTGAGCCTTGTCACCCTAGCAAAGCTATAATAATGTAGTTTTCACAAATAGGTTTATATTATATCGCGTTGCTTAGTATTGCTAGTTAAACGGGGACACTTAAACGTCCCAAAGTTCCTCACTTGCAAATATGAAGATAATTTGGGCAGTCATGGTGGGAATGACTGGAGAAAATTTGGAACTGTTATTTTATGCCCCAAAACCCTCAATCTTGCTTAAATATCCGGGTGGATGGTTTGGAGGCGGTATGAGGTGCAAGTGGAAGCACAATTTGAGAAATATGGTAGAACCACCTGTAGCCTTAAGGACCGAATCTTGTCATGTTAGCAGTGTAAAACAAGACAACCACAAGTCTCAGAAATACAACTTGGCTAAGTAGTTGTATCAAAACTCCTAGACTCATCTCACCGGTAGTGGATAGGAGTGGTCATGCAAGGGCAAGGGGAGACCTAAAGGGACACCGAGTGGAGGGTGATGTTCACCAGTCGTACTAGCATTGAGGAGAGTGGAGCTCGAATAATGCTAGTAACCGTGGTGAACATCCCGTGCAACGTATGGGACCCATCGCAAGTAGGAACGACTCATAGGGTGAGATGATGAAAGGTGCTAGATATTCTGAACAGTCATTGTGATAATCTACTCAACCACATGACTACGGTATCGTGTGGGGCAACGGGTTGATTATCTCTTGTGGTGAAAGTGTACAAACTCTGCAGAGTCAAAACTATTCGAATAGCCATGCCCACGGTTATGGGCGGACATGGGAACTTAACTAGATATAGTTCTGTTTCAAAATGATTTTATAGTAAAATTGGGAAAATGGAGGCAATGGAAAGCCCTAGTTTGGAATTTTCCGGTTGTCGCTCGATGGTAAGTTAAGCGGCTATAACTCTGAAAGATGCTATATGGTGCAGATGCCATGTAATGGTGGATGGAATCTGGATCACTAATAATTTGGTATTTTCCTAAACATTATATTTTTGTTCAAAAACTGTTAAGTCATAGGAGTTTTCTAAAGTATCCTATGTAAATGCAATTTCTGGCAAAAGAAATCAAACCCGAGCCTTTCCTTGTATAGCCTAGCATGTTATATTTTGTATTCCTGTGTGTTAGCTCGCTGAGCACGGTGGTTAGTGTGCTCACACTCGCATTACCAAAAACAAAACCAGAGACGCAGGATCATTATGCTCATGATGACGCCCCCGCCACTGAAGGAAGGAGTGGAGAAGAAAATTAGGGTGTCAATTACGTTTTCTAAACATAGACAAGTTAGACATACGTCATCGTGAGCACGTATGTTACTTAAGCCTAGGTAACATATATGATCACATTACCCATCAGTCGCTTGCCTGTGGTTGTGGTTTCACTTTTGCTTTCGTTCTCCGCTGCTTAATTATTGTAATGAAGACATTTGGCCTAAGCGGCCTTTATTGTAAAACTCTCACCCGATGTGGTGTATTTTAAATTGTAACATCATCGGTGTTCATGCGATGTATGATGTGATTCAACAATGTACACATGTGCACTATCTCGATCCGGAAATAGTACAACAAACATAGTAGATTCTGGATTGAAAAATCTGGATCTGACAGCGGCATCCTAGCGTCGAAGAAGCCCACGGAGGAGTGGCTACCAGCGAGGAAGAGCGTAGTGGCACCGGCCAAGATGGGCCGAAGACGATATGGAGGCCGGACCTAAGATAACCATAATAAATGGCAACGACAGCATCCTGACAAAGCCACAAAGGGCAGTGCCTCGAAGAGGATCCTACAGCAGCCCGAAGACGATCTGGGAGAGCTGGCGGTGGCCCAAAGAGGCCGAAGACAGGCGGCCAGACTGGGCCCGCGGAGGCTAGATCGACGATGATCCCCCGTATCCGAGCAAGAAGAAGCCGGCGGCAGCAGGATCTGATGAAGCGCGGCGGCTCGAAGAGGATCCGTGCCAGGCCCCTTACTTCAGCTGAAACCTAGGAAGGAGAATTTAGAGAGGAGTCTGCGTCCATTTGAACGGTTCGTTGACTTCAGTCAGATGCAAACGATGGCGAAGATTCTTGGAGCAAAGGTGTTAGGAAGATTCAACGGCTGGGCGCAATGTCGGACGGCACTATGGGCCACTGTAGTGGTCATATTTTCTCATTAAGCAATATAAATTGAACTTTATGTTAGTTAAACATGTTATTATACTAATGATACTTGGGACTAATCGGGAACATATATCTTGAGTCAGCGTTAATGGAAGGTGACGAATTATGGCGTAAAGTATATTCTCTAGTTGTAGTCTTAAGTATAACCCTAGATTATTTTCTGGCAAATTGTATCATGAGCTGTTCAGAACATTAAAGATCTCATTGAGGTTTAGTATTGCATACCATCCGCAATTAGACGGCCAAACCGAGAGGGTAAATCCACGCATTGAAGCCTATCTCAGAAGTATGACCTTTCAAGAGCATAGAGAGTGGCTTGCTTGGCTCTCCTTGGCAAAATAGTGGTAAAACACCTCCTACCACACCTCTTTGAAAATGTCTCCATTTCAGGCTCTCTATGGATACGAACCAACTCATCAAGTGCGTGAAGTAGCAGTGACAGGAAACATTTCCACGGAAACAAGAGTCACTGTTGAGGATGGAGAGAAGATGTTGGGTGAACTAAAGGGAAATCTGCAAACTGCACACACGAGAATGAAATACTTTGCAGATAAACTCATATCTAAGTGGGAATTCAAGGTAGGTGACATGGTATATTTGAAGATGCAGCTGTACCAACAAAATGCATTTGGATTGAGAGGTTCTCCGAAGCTGCGAGACAAGTACTATGGACCTTCCAGAATTCAAGAGAGAGTTGCCAAAGTAGCTTACAAATTGCATTTGCAGGAAGGAACGGGTATACACCTTGTATTTCATGTAAGTCAGTCAAAAAGACATTTGGGACCTAATGCCATGCCTTTACCCTTTGTGTCGTTGGTTGGACCGGATGGAAAAGTTAAACCTGCACTGATTGCTATTTTGGAGACAAGAATGATTCCACAACAAGGAGAAGCAGTGATTCAATGGCTCATATACTGGCACAATATGACTCCCGAAGATGCAACCAGGGAAGATGCAAGCTTATTTCTGATACATTTCCTGATTTCAAACCTTGAGGATAAGGTTTTTTGTAGGACCGAAATGAC
Source organism: Bonia amplexicaulis (assembly GCA_036346245.1). Lineage (NCBI taxonomy): Eukaryota > Viridiplantae > Streptophyta > Magnoliopsida > Poales > Poaceae > Bonia > Bonia amplexicaulis. The sequence continues at coordinate 6,808,467 of CM070768.1, forward strand.
GACAGAGGGGGTGAATATCGTTCTCTTTAAAATCGCCCCCGAGAATTCGGAAAATTAATTCTGCCGAAAACTGCAACGCATGCGATACTAAAAAATTCAGCATAAATTAGAGAGAAATCAGTAAAAATTTTAGCTGAAAATATTGCCGTTTGATCTGCATGCAAAATCGTCAAACATCAGTAAAAGAAATAAAAGAAAGAAGCACAAACTACTAACATTGCTAGCGGCAGCAGACCAACAAAAAGGGGAAGCAGTGCCTGCTGAAACATAGCCCTCTTTGCCGCACATTAAAGAAAGAAACAGCTTTGCTGTTTGGAAAATAGCAACGAACAGTAAGACAGAACAGAGATAATCACCCACTTCTGAACTGAACCAGACAATAGAAGACTGAAATCTGAAAGAAGAAAAGGAAAAGCAAAACAGAAAACTGCACTGGCCAAAAGAACTTTTCTGGTGACTACTCGGACTGAAAACTGAACAAAAGAATTGGAGACAAGCTGTAGGACTGACCGGAAACAGCAAAGAAGAAGAAAACTTGATTTTTACTGTTGGTCTTTGCTACCGAGTGCCAACAGTAAATCGGAAGTTTTAGCCAAACTGAAACTGCCGCATAGAGGAAGAACTGAATGGGATTATCTGCAGTTCAATCGGCCGAACACACAAAAGAAATGAAGAGGTGTTAAGCTGTACTTGCTGAAGTAATTGATCCGAACAGCAGAGAACAGTAAATGCCGATGTCTTGACTGAAATTTCTGTCGAAAAGAGATTGCACCGAAATAGTAAGCACAGAAGCAGGAGTAAAAGAAAACCAAGAAACTTGTTGTGTTTTTGCTTTTCTTCATAGACCCAGAAATCAGAGATTTACGCTAGACATCCAACATTTCACAAGAAAGGGAGTAAACATTTGAAAGCAGAGATATGAAGCAAAACAAAGGCAAATCACACAACATATAGCAGAACTGAAATGAAGACAACACAAAGAGATAAGAAAGAACTCAAATTACACATGCAGTAACACAAGAAGAGACTGAAGATCAGATCAACTCAAACAGAAAGCATCACAGATTGATACTAAGAAAGAAATGATTACACATGCTTTCTTACAGCCAATCCACTATATGTTTCCAACCTGAGATGAACTCATATCCTGAGCATCACACTCTGGCCAAACTCACGCAGGAGTTAGAAGCAAACACATAGGAACTCAATAACTCTACTTTTCTCAATCCTCAAAAACACCAAGAGCCTCACATGCTTCTTGGAAGGAACACAACCCACACAAAGGGATGAATGAGCTCTCAAGTGTCCTAAGGGGTATGCAGCCCCTCACCTTTATTTATAGCCCTTGGCTAACGGGTCTCCAACCCGTTACGCCGACTAAACCCTAACGGAGCCGTCTCCCGCTTGTGCAGCCTTGCGAAATTCTCGTTTCGCCCTTCCTGCACCTTCCGGGAAGCTTCCGCGCTCCTTGCCTCGCACGCATCGCAACCACCTCGAGTCCACGCCGTCTTCGACACATCCCGACCGTTCGACCTCGGCGCCACCGCGCCTAGTCCGGTCCACCGTGTCTCGCCACGACCGCATCGGCGTCCTGCGGTCACAACATGCACAAGAAACACATCAAATAGCACCGCCGATACATGTAAGTATAATAGAGTCCAAACCTGTCAAATCATCAGAATATGCATCCTAACCACTTTGATCAGGTTTGACAAAGTCCGACCGAGCCCGTTACACCACGCAACGTCTTGGTCCGAACCAACCAACTCAAACTCGACTTCCCTAAGCCGCTGTCAATTACTCATCATACACAACGGGATGACCTCCACATGGTCTCTCAATCTCCCCCTTGATGAGTATATTGACAAACCCAGAAAAAACATGAAGATGAGTTTGAAGAGTCCAACTTGGTCCAAAGAAGAAGAATGAAGCTAATGACTATGTCGATGTAGGAGCAAAAGAAAGAACAAGTTTTCCTCAAAGCTCCCAAAGTGGCTTTTTCTACCACTATTCTCCCCCTTTTGGCAATAAACACATCAAGAATGCAAGAAGGAGAAAAAATGTCATGTTGATGGATGAATTGACTGATTTGAGTAATCTAAGCATTTAGAGCCATGAGAATTATCCAAAATGACCATAAGGATTACATCAAGCCATAACACATAAATATGCTATCTAGATCATGACAAGATATGTATATGCCAGCTAAACCAAAGAGATGACAATCTGAAATGTAGTGCAATTTATGAGCAAGTCAAGTCATCAGTAAGCAAAGTCTAGCTAGAGACATCCAAGGATGATGCAAGCCATGTCAATTAAGCTAAGCGGAACCAAGAAGCTAATATTGAGTCCAAGTAGAGTGGTATATGCTCAAGAAGGAAACATTGGTTCAAGTACTTGGTTCTTTTATAATTTAAGCAAATCGAGCACAAATGACATATTTTCTTATGAAACTTGTGGTTGTTTCTAACTAATATTTTTATCTTATGCTAGATCTCAAGCCTTATGCGATCATACCAAGCGAGAAGCTTAAGGAAATGATCTTGGTCATCCAAAACTCCCTCTGAGTTCATGCCTAGTGCAATGGCAAGCCGTCTCATAAGAAAGAATTGGTGAAATCAGTTTTTTCGCACAAAAGAGATCTTTTTGCTTTTTAACAGATTGTACTAGCTTATGCATCATCAAGAGACTTAAAACAGCTCAAACTAAGGCTCAATAGAGATTCAACGCTCAACTCAGCCTACTAGACATGGCATGGATCATAAAAGGATAGCTCAAGAAAGACTAATCTCGAGTGCTAACATGACAAGTTTTAGTTTAAATTGAGCAAGTTTAATTAACTTATCATGGCAAAAGCTAGTCTACACATATGAAGTCATGATAAATTTAGCAAATAAGCACAAGTCATGGCAAGGTGTAAAGCATTTTAACATGTCATCAATGGATAATAATCAAGGCTCCATGAGGTTATATTACAATGCAAAATGACATGCAGAAAATCCAGCTCCCCCTCAACATGTGATGCAACTTTTAGTTCAAGTTGAGTTATGTCAATATTAAGATCTAGAAGTTCCCAAATGAACTCCCCCTGAACCAAAGCAATAAAAATGAGAAGATGGCAAAGAAAGATAAACATGTAGTCCTTAAAGCATAGATAAGATATAGAGGATACTATGGCTCAGACTGACTCTCATCGACCCCATATGACTCCAGGACTATCAGCTGACGGGAAACCACACACTAGAGAGCAAACACGTACCATGTCTACCCGAGGGTGGCCCAACCCTCGCTAGAGCCTACAAGAAGTGAGTGAGCTCAACCTAGTGAGATAAGAAATAGCTATCTTGGAAGCACAAGATAAGAGTAAGAAGTCTAAGCAACTCGGCAAGAGACACACTCTAACCTATGCTAGAAGGACTAAGCCCAATGCACCCGAAAATACGATGCAACAGTAAGGATACAGAAGCATAAATAATATAATAAAGCAGTAAAGCCCAAAGCTCCCCCTCACAACAGTCCGTAAGGACAAACCACCCCAAGCTCTCCCCGCAGAGCTGAAAACCTCGAGCTGTCCAGAGGCTTGGTGAAGATATCAGCCACCTGGTGGTCACTCTCCACGAATTGAAGCACAATGTCACCCTTCTCTACATGCTCTCGAAGGAAGTGATATCGAATATCAATGTGCTTGGTCCGAGAATGCTGCACTGGGTTCTTAGCAATGCTAATCGCAGACGTGTTATCGCAAAAGAGCGGAACACGATCGATAGCTAGCCCAAAGTCCCTCAAAGTCGAGATCATCCAGTACTTGGCTACGAAGAATCGGCTGCACAGAACGACTCGGCCTCGGCGGTGGACGTGCAACACCGGACCGCTTCCTCAAGACCAAGAAACGAGAGAAGTGCCAATGAACCGGCAGTGCCGAAGTGCTCTTCCTATCTATCCCTGACCAAGAAAGTCTCGCATCCCAAAAGGCTCTAAGAGATAGCGGGAGGAGGAAGAGTACCAGATGCCATAGTCAATGGTAGCTCGCAGGTACCGAAAGATGCGCTTCACCGCCTGGCGGTGAGACACACGAGGAGAAGCCTGAAACCGAGCACAAAGACACATGGAGAAGTGTATGTCCGGTCTCGAGGCAGTGAGGTACAAGAGAGAGCCAATCATGCTTCTGAATTCTTTTTGATCGACTGGCTCGCCGTCCTCATCTGGGTCTAGTACGGCTGTAGAAGCCATATGAGTTGACACTGGCTTACCGTCACACATGTCAAAGCGTCTCAGGAGGTCTCGAGTGTACTTGCCTTGATGCAAGAAGGTACCCTCCGAGTCTGCTTGATTTGGAAGCCAAGGAAGAAAGTCAACTCACCCATCATGCTCATCTCAAACTCGGTGCTCATGACATCCGAGAACTGTGAAACGAGAGCATGGGAAGAGCCGCCAAACATGATGTCATCGACATAAATTTGGACGAGCAGAAGGTCACTCCCGAGCCGGCGAGTGAACAAGGTCTTGTCGACTTACCCATCTCGAAATCATGTCTCAATAGATAGGACTTAAACCTCTCATACCAAGCTCTAGGGGCTTGCTTAAGTCCATACAGCGCTTTGGAAAGCTTGTAGACATGATTAGGGTATTTTTGGTTCTCGAAACCTGGAGGCTGTCTCACATAGACTTCTTCCTCAATGAAGCCATTGAGAAAGGCACTCTTGACGTCCATCTGGTAAAGCTTGAAGCCCTTAGAAGCTACAAAGGCAAGCAGAATTCTAATGGCCTCAAGACGCTTCTGAGGGCAAATGTCTCCTCAAGTCTAGACCCTCAACACAGGAATACCCCGAGCAACCGCCTAGCCTTGTTTCGAATGACTACCCCATCCTCGCTCTGCTTGTTCTTGAACACCCATTTGGTTTCAATGATATTGTGACCTCGAGGGGGCTCAACAAGCGTCCAGACCTTGTTTCTTTCGAAACTCTCGAGCTCCTCATGCATGGCATTGACCCAAGATTCGTCAGATAAAGCATGACAAACGTCTTTAGGCTCAAAGGAAGCTACGAAGGCAGAGTGGAGACAGAAAAATGACACGCCAGACTTGGAGCGTGTGACTCGTTCAAAGAGGTCTCCAATCATCTGCTCTGAAGGATGAGATTTTTGGATATGTCTTGGAGGTCCAGGATGAGATGAAGAAGTGACCTCTACCTCTTGACCGACGGGTAGGAACAGAGTCACTAGCTCCAGAGGAAGTCAGAGGCATGGTCTGATCACCTTGAGGTGCGGTAGAAGAAGGCACCTCAAGGGGTGGATGAGGGACTGGATTAGGTAGACAACCCTCGTCTCCATCATCCTCATCATCCACAAAGATGGTCTCGATCGCTCTAGAGAATTGAGATATCGGGCCTAGTCCCTGACCGGCCTCATCGAAAGTCACCTCACGTGTTTCTACCATTTTACTAGACTCGCAGTTCAAGACCCTATAGGCCCGAAGAAGTCGAGTAGCCTAGAAAGATCCCATCACAAGAACGTGACTCGAACTTATCTAGGTTCCGGACTTGTAATGAAGCACTTGCAACCAAACACATGAAAATGAGAAACACGGGCCGCCCATATCTCAACTCGTAAGAAGTGCGGTGCAAGTGTGCCCCGAGAAAACTCTGTTCAAACATGGCACGCGGTGGCTATAGCCTCAGCCCAAAACTTCCATGGTGTAGAGTATTCATCGAGCATCGTCCTGGCCATCTCGACCAAGGTACGATTCTTCCTCTCCACGACACCATTCTACTGTGGGACGTGCGGAGAAGAGAACTGGTGCTCTACACCTATCTCAATGCAGAAACTCTCAAAGTAGGAATTCTTGAACTCCATACCATTGTCATCTGCGGATCGCTCGCAAGGCACCGAAGCTCAACGTAAAGCTCACCGAAAGACCTCGGAAATGTGTAAATGTCTCATCCTTCGAGGCCAAGAAAACACCAAGAATACCTCGAGAAGTCATCGACCACGACAAGAACATACCACTTCCTCCCGCCGATCAGACTCGATTTGGTCCAACCGTATCCATATGGAGCAGTTCTCCCGGTGCATCGGTCATAGTAACTATGACAAGAGGATGAGAAGCGGCAACCATCTTGCCATGCCGGCATGGAGCGCAAACAAGATCTTTGACCATCTTGAGTTTTGGTAGACCACGAATGAGATCGTGGCCGCTAACTCGGGTCAAATGGTCAAACCCAATATGACCAAGTCTCCTATGCCAGAAGGAAAGGTCGCGGGACTCAGAAGCAACTAAACACCTGAGAGGATCACCAGAAGACTCAGAAAAATCAGCACGAAAGATCCTCCCAAAACGAGAAATCCATAAACCGGACTACCAAGAATCAAGAATTTTGCAATTGTTTTCTTAAAACACACCTCAAAGTCGCCATCGAAGTCGAGAAACGGAAAGCAAATTATACCGCAGCTTACTAACCAAGGCAACATCTTTCAAAATGAAAGAATCATTAACGCCAAGACCGCACCTTTGGCGATGACGGCCCAGATGAAGCATCTCGAAGGTGATCGCCTCATCACCGGAGCACGGCAAGGAAGAAAACCAACAGGAATCTCCTGTCATGTGTCGTGAACACCCGGAGTCTACGAGCCAAACCTTTCCCTTCCCTGCTCGGCGAGCCTAAGTCAACAAGAGAGCAAACTCTCAGTAGTGGGATAAATCAAAATAGATTTTGGAACCCAATACTGAGTCACACGTCGAGCAGAAGAAGTAGTCACACACGACTGACCTCTAACTACCCTACGCTCTTCGTCGCTCAAAGAAGCGTAAGGTCTGTGCGCACTGAAGTCATTGTCGGGTCCGATCGCTACGGAAGAGCGAGTCGGGCGACGGCGACAAGTCGATCACGCCGCGGGTAGGCATCTCGATGGGAAAAGCGAGATCTACCATCAGAACGGCGGAAGTCACGACCAGAGAGAGCATGAGGACGAAAAACAGAAAACTCAGAAAAACCAAGTCCTCGGTGCTGCCCAAAGCTACCAACAGTAGCAAGCCTAGACCTCGTGTTGGTCTTAGGTGCACTCAAGGTCTGGGGCTGACCCTGAATACGCCTAAGAGACTCAACACGGTCTCTTCGCGCGATCTTGGCGCGCTTGAAGCAATGGTCAAACAAATGCCCATCCTTCTGACAGAAGGTGCAATGATACTTTGCCTTCTGAGGGGCTGAAGTAGCATGAGATGGCTTCGCCTTCTGAGAGGCCGAAGCTGCAGGTGAAATCACCTTGCTGTCAGAAATCCCTTGGACAAGGCCCGCTAATTTAAATTGAATTTTCTTGTTCTTGGGCTTGACCTCAATCACACCTGCGGCTACGGGTCTGAGCGCGACAGGTGGATGCTTCCTCACATCCTTACGGAAATCATATCCTAGACCCTGATTGAACTTGCAAATCTTTGATTGGTCTAGAATAAGATTGAGCTTCTTCTTGCCTCCTACAAATTTCTCGAGAGTGTTCATAAGGTACTGACACTCCCGAAAGAGAGAGGTGCAAGAGGAGCAAGGAGGAGAAGAAACATTAGAAGGTAAGGGAGCAGAAGAACAACCAACAACAGAGGGAAGACTGGCTTGTGCACGCACAGCCGACTTAGAAGGGACAGTCCTAGTGCTAGCAGGTTGGTTCGCGTCGCTACCTTACCCGGGGGCTTCTCCCCCTTCTCCACAACCACATTACAAGCACAAGGTGGCTTCTCTAGTAGGTCCTTAGTTAGCTTCACATATTTCTCATCCAATGCGATCAAGTTAGATTTTAGTTTGTTACAACTAATGCATGGTGAGCTAACAGGGTCCTTAGAAGCAAACTGAGCCAACTTCTTATCATGATCAATCATTTCTTGAAACTGTTTGGAAACAGATTCAAGCTCAGCGGTCAGTTTAGGATAATTCACACATGAAGCAATAGGCTCAAGTAGAAAAGCTTGTAATTCAGCAATTTTATGATTTGCCCGTTTTAGGTTCATCTTCAAATTATTACAACTTTCACAAGTCTCGGGCAGATCGAGAAGCATAGTGTAAAGACCTCTAAAAGCATTATCCTTATCCTCACATGAGGTACAAGAAATAGTCTCAATAGTAGTAGATGAAACAGAAACTATCCTACTCATCTCAATCTCAGCAAGAAGACTAACATTCTCCACCTTAAGCAAATCAAGCTCAGAGGTCACACTATCATGAGAAGTCCTTAACTTCTCCATATCTCCCAGCAAGACAAGGCATATATCACATCGTCACGGGAGGGAGCAGATATAAGTAAAGTAAGCTCCCGTGACAAACGATCTACTTCCTTCTCCAACTCGCTACATCTAGCTCTAGATCTAGCATGAAAACCTCCTAACTTAAGAAAAGCTGCATTTAATTGGTCATAGGAGGGACATACCTCGTCGGAGTCGGAATAGAGATCGTGTCGCGATCTCGCCTCGAGGGCCATGAAGCACATGGGAGAAGTCGTCGCCGCTCTTGGGTTCTTGATCACCCGTCCCGTCGTCGTCGTTCCATCCCTCCACCTCGCCGAGGTCGAGGTCGTCGGCGGCGAGGACGCGGTGGAAGAGCTTCTTGGCCTTCCCAAAGTCGCGGAACGTCTTCTTGCCTTGCGTCTGCGCTGGGGGCTTCTTGTTGCGGTTCCTGTCGGAGTAGTCGTTCTTGCCCGAACCGCCGTAGTCTCCTTTGCCCTTCCCCAGCTTGGGGCAGTTTGCTCGAATGTGGTTGGGGCCACCACACTCAAAGCAAATCAATGGTCCTCTTCTTTTTCCGTCCTTCCTCTTCTTGTAAGCATGGGAGAACTTCCGAGCTAGGAGGGCCAGTTGTTCATCCTCTAGCTATTCTAACTGATCATCAGTTACGTCACAGAGAGCAGCTAGGGAGAACCCGCAAAGAGAATCGGCAGAAGAACCAGACAGCGAAGTGGGATCGGTGACTAGTGCCATCGACTGAGACTTCGACCGACAAGGGACTATGTCAATCTCGTGAGTCTTGAGGCGCGAGTAAAGCGCCAAGAGTCGTGGTCGAGAGGTCCGTGGTGTCCTTGATGGTAGTCACCTTCATCTCCCAAACCCAAGATCGAAAAGAAAGAATTTGTCGGCGTTATCCGAGTCGGAGTATGTGAGACCGACGGCTCGGAGGTTGCTCAAAATCTTGTGAAAGCGAGAAAAGCACTCGTCAAGGGACTCACCGCAAGCATCTTGAATTGTCAGATTCGCGCTGAATCGGTCTTGTCGCACCGTCTTTATTTGGGTGGTGCCCTCATGGTAAGCATTGAGGGTCACCCAAATATCGAAGGCCGACGTCAGGTGAGAGATGCGATCAAATTCGCTTCTGCACAATCCCTGAATAATGATGTTCCTCGCTCTTGCGTTTGCCTCAATATCAGCCATATTCCCGGCATTGATGTTCTCATCGGTAGGAACAACAACCGACCTTGATCTTTCGCCGGATGGCGTAGCCTCGAGCTCGGATGTAGGTCTCCATCCGGCTCTTCCAGAATGGAAAATCCATCCCATCGAAGATCGGGGGCTTGGTCGAGTACTTGTATGTCGCCATGGCTCTTGAGACCGGTTAAAGATCTATCAAGAAGAGCTAACCGGCTCTGATACCAATTGTAGTACCGAAATGACGACAGAGGGGGTGAATGCCGTTCTCTTTAAAATCGCCCCCGAGAATTAAAATTAATTTCATTGAAAAAAGAACGCATGCGATACTAAAAATTCAGCATAAATTAGAGAGTAATCAGTAAAAATTTCAGCTGAAAATATTGCCGTTTGATCTGCATGCGTCATGGTTAGGGGTGGATACGAAGCTAGGTCCTCCTCTTATCATCTTTTCTCGAAATTGATATAATATAATTTAATATTATTTTAATGACAGTTTAGAATAATTTTGAACCTAGTCAATGAACCTTACTAACAAGTTTTTCATCCCTAGTCATGGCCACGGCGGATTGTGACCGTGAAAGAGGGAAGGCGATGACGAAGGTGCGATAAAGGATGGAAATGGTGAGGTTGAGTTGGGATCGGCGATGAGGAGGGGTGAAGCACGGTGTAGAAGAAGCGGCGCGGCCTTAAAAGCTTGGTCCGCGGCTCGAGAGAAGCGACAGCATCATAACGACTTCTGTGATCTACACGCGGCTTAGAGAAGAGCGACGGCTGCTGCCATGCAAAAAGGAAATTCCTATACTTCTATGACTGACAATAAATTTATAGACTCGTATGGCTTAGACGAACACAAAGAAAGATACGGACTTGGATAGATGCAACGGAAAACTCAAAATAAATTCTACTAAGCAGCAAAGACACTAATACTAGCATTGGCTAACACCTCATTCTTTGGCTAGCAGCTAGCAGCAGCAATAATAAGACTAGCACACATATGCATATAGCAGCACACAAAGCCTCACCACACGGAAAAGTATAAAGCCATAGACTCCATCTGTCCCAACACATAAAATCTCCATCCACTCCACTCCGTATAGAACGCATAGATGAACTCGAAGGAGACGATCAGGTCCTTAAGGCCCTGCATCCGGGGGAAGTTTCCAGAAGCTTCTGGTGGCTTCCAGTCTAGATGGCGGCACACACAACAAAGAAGCAGAAGTTGGAGGACGAGGCGGAGGAGATGTGCAAGCAAGCGGTGGCCTGTAGAGAGGCAACATCAACGGCGGCCGAGGCGGATCCGCAAGGAGATGAGGCAGTGCCAAACGGGAGAAGGCGGCCTAATCCGGGCTCATTGAGACCGGTGGACGTGAGATCGGCGATGAGGATCTGAGCAGAAGAGCCTCGAGGTGGCGACGAGCGAATGAGACCAGCTGGATCTGGAAGAGGAGCATAGACGGATCCGACAGACGTGGTCAGTAACATCCTGAAATTTAAAATTGTAAATAAAATATTGTGAATTATTTTTCGATATATTATATTTGAGTTGAATTTTTATTGTATTTTCGGGAGTTTGGTTAAGGTTCCAAAAAATTAAAAATTCAAGAAAAAGAGCACACCTGTTAAAATAATAGAAAACAAAATTTTAAAATGCGAATCTGAAAAGATGATCCATTAAAAGAGGAATACAACTTGATCCCAAAATATTGGGAATTCTATTTTAGGGTTGCAATAACAAAATAGGTAAGTAAAAATAAAAAAAATATAGATAAACAATAAGGATGAAGAAATATATGCAAATAAATTCTTCATACAAAGGTAGGTTTGAAATATATATATAAATATATATATCAATATAAATATATATATATCAATATAAATATATATATATATAAGAAAGGGGAGAAAGGTCACGCACAGTGAACCGACTAACTAGCCACCGCCCACCCCGCTCTAGCCCAAACGCCCGACCCCCTCCTGTTCCTCTTCCTCCTCCCGACGCCCTCCCTCTCTCGCTCTCCTTTCCCGGGCCGTGCGCCGCCGCCGCCGCCGGCAGCCCGCACGCCTCCTACCCGCGATGCCCCCTTCGGACCGCTGGTCCCCAACCCGCGCCATCACCCATCGCGCGCATCACCAGATTAGCGGGCGTCACGTCTGGCGCCGGCAAAAGACGCGCCACCGCCCACAAAAATCTGCACCGCAGCCGGATTCCATCCGCCTCGTCGCGCGCTCGAGTCAGGCAGCCGCTCTTCAATGCAACGTAACCCCAGATCCCCGAAAATCCGTGGCGGTCACGGCTCTGTTTTGACGCCGACGCGACCGCCCGGGCAGGCGTCGTTGCTAGCCCAGCCCCGCCATCTATAAGGCCCATGCGACCCTCCGTTAGCATCGACACATCCCCTACCTTCTCCCCCGGACACAATTGGACCCCCATCGCGCGTTAGCTCGTCGGCGCCCCTTTCTTCCCCAAGTCGGCCGCCGAGCAATCCGCCAAACCGAGCCACCATACCCCAATTCCTTGCTCCCACACCCTCCTAGGGGCACGGTGAGGCCAACCCCACGCTCGTCCAAGCTCCTCCGAGCCTGCATTTCGCCGGCGTCGACCTTCTTCCCGGGCCGCCGCCACCGCACGCCGCTGACCCACCTCCGGCGATCCCCGGCCTCCACCGACACCCCCATCGCCTCCCTCTCGACGTCGACAAGCAGCGTTTCGCCGTCCCGCCCTTCACCGACCCCACATCGCCGGGCGCCACCACCGCTCTCACCGCCTTGAGTCGCTCTGTTGGACCCCTATACAAAGTTGGTTCAAGAGGTATATTTACCCTATAGGGTAAGAAACACCGATGCTCATTTGGCTAGCCCCGCTCTTCTCCCCGGCTCCCTACAAGACGTTCGAGCCCCGGCGGGCCCGCTTGTCGACCATGATGGTGCGTGGGCTAGGCGACATATTGGCAACCACTGTCGGTGGCAATGGACAAAGACGCCAACGCCATGTGGCCCCACTGTCGGGTTTTATAATTTTCCGAATTTCGAGGCGAAAAACTTCAAATGGGTATAATTTATTCATTTTAGCTCAATTGAATGAGACAAATTTCTAAATTCATCTAAATTCAAGATCTATCCAATGGGCGAAATCATAATTTTTAGAGTTCATTTGAATTTCGTGTTATTTGGTTTGATTTGTTGTTTTTCCTTTTATCCAAATTTTCGCGTCACGATTAAAATAGCGTACGAGGCTCAGGAGGAAGAAGCCGAGGCAGCAACCAGACCACTGTGACCAAGGCGAGTTAACACTTTGACCATACTGAACCCATGCTTATGCAAATTTAATTTCTTTTAAATTATCCATGTGCATGCTATTATTTTATGTGATAGATTACGTTTAGTTTTAAAGATTCTAGATATAAACCCATTATTATGCTTGCTAGTATCACTTGTTGAAACTCTTGAAATATTTGAGCCTTGTCACCCTAGCAAAGCTATAATAATGTAGTTTTCACAAATAGGTTTATATTATATCGCGTTGCTTAGTATTGCTAGTTAAACGGGGACACTTAAACGTCCCAAAGTTCCTCACTTGCAAATATGAAGATAATTTGGGCAGTCATGGTGGGAATGACTGGAGAAAATTTGGAACTGTTATTTTATGCCCTAAAACCCTCAATACTGCTTAAATATCTGGGTGGATGGTTTGGAGGCAGGTATGAGGTGCAGTGGAAGCACAATTTGAGAAATATGGTAGAACCACCCAGGTAGCCTTAAGGACCGAATCTTGTCATGTTAGCCCGTGTAAAACAGTACAACCACAAGTCTGTAAAATACAACTTGGCTAAGTAGTTGTATCGAAACTCCTAGACTCATCTCACCGGTAGTGGATAGGAGTGGTCATGCAAGGGCAGGGGAGACCTAAAGGGACACCGAGTGGAGGGTGATGTTCACCAGTCGTACTAGCATTGAGGAGAGTGGAGCTCGAATAATGCTAGTAACCGTGGTGAACATCCCGTGCAACGTATGGGACCCATCGCAAGTAGGAACGACTCATAGGGTGAGATGATGAAAGGTGATAGATATTCTGAACAGTCATTGTGATAATCTACTCAACCACATGACTACGGTATCGTGTGGGGCAACGGGTTGATTGTCTCTTGTGGTGAAAGTGTACAAACTCTGCAGAGTCAAAACTATTCGAATAGCCGTGCCCACGGTTATGGGCGGACATGGGAACTTAACTAGATATAGTTCTGTTTCAAAATGATTTGCGAGTAAAATTGGGAAAAATGGAGGGCAATGGAAAGCCCTAGTTTGGAATTTTCCTGATTGTCGTTCCAGTGGTAAGTTAAGCGGCTATAACGCTGAAAGATGCTATATGGTGCAGATGCCATGTAACGGTGGATGGAATCTGGATCACTAATAATTTGGTATTTTCCTAAACATTATATTTTTGTTCAAAAACTGCTAAGTCATAGGAGTTTTCTAAAGTATCCTATGTAAATGCAATTTCTGGCAAAAGAAATCAAACCCGAGCCTTTCCTTGTATAGCCTAGCATGTTATATTTTGCATTCCTGTGTGTTAGCTCGCTGAGCACGGTGGTTAGTGTGCTCACACTCGCATTACCAAAAACAAAACCAGAGACGCAGGATCATTATGCTCATGATGACGCCCCCGCCACTGAAGGAAGGAGTGGAGAAGAAAATTAGGGTGTCAATTACGTTTTCTAAACATAGACAAGTTAGACATACGTCATCGTGAGCACGTATGTTACTTAAGCCTAGGTAACATATATGATCACATTACCCATCAGTCGCTTGCCTGTGGTTGTGGTTTCACTTTTGCTTTCGTTCTCCGCTGCTTAATTATTGTAATGAAGACATTTGGCCTAAGCGGCCTTTATTGTAAAACTCTCACCCGATGTGGTGTATTTTAAATTTTGTAACATCATCAGTGTTCATGCGATGTATGATGTGATTCAGCAATGTACCTGTGTGCACTATCTACTGATCCAGGAAATAGTACAACAAACATAGTAGATTCTGGATTGAAAAATCCGGATCTGACAGCGGCATCCTAGCGTCGAAGAAGCCCACGGAGGAGTGGCTACCAGCGAGGAAGAGCGAGTGGCACCGGCCGTGCCCACCGTGTCGGGCGTGTTTCGCGCCGACCGTGCTCACACCGGGCCGGGCCGCCCAGCACGGCACGCCACGCCGGCCGTGCGCCGCCCACCGTGCCGGACTTGCAGGCCCAGCACGGCCCACTATTCGTGCCGGGCGGCACGCCCGCCACGTGTCGGGCCGGGCCGTGCTTGGGCCAGTCTGGGCGGCCGTGCTCGGGCTGGCCCGAAAAGCACGCCCAAGTCCCAGCTCTAGACAAAGGGCAGTGCCTCGAAGAGGATCCTACAGCAGCCCGAAGACGATCTGGGAGAGCTGGCGGTGGCCCAAAGAGGCCGAAGACAGGCGGCCAGACTGGGCCCGCGGAGGCTAGATCGACGATGATCCCCCGTATCCGAGCAAGAAGAAGCCGGCGGCAGCAGGATCTGATGAAGCGCGGCGGCTCGAAGAGGATCCGTGCCAGGCCCCTTACTTCAGCTGAAACCTAGGAAGGAGAATTTAGAGAGGAGTCTGCGTCCATTTGAACGGTTCGTTGACTTCAGTCAGATGCAAACGATGGCGAAGATTCTTGGAGCAAAGGTGTTAGGAAGATTCAACGGCTGGGCGCAATGTCGGA
This sequence comes from Bonia amplexicaulis, assembly GCA_036346245.1. NCBI lineage: Eukaryota > Viridiplantae > Streptophyta > Magnoliopsida > Poales > Poaceae > Bonia > Bonia amplexicaulis. The sequence goes on from CM070768.1 coordinate 6,823,583, forward strand.
CGGCACTATGGGCCACTGTAGTGGTCATATTTTCTCATTAAGCAATATAAATTGAACTTTATGTTAGTTAAACATGTTATTATACTAATGATACTTGGGACTAATCGGGAACATATATCTTGAGTCAGCGTTAATGGAAGGTGACGAATTATGGCGTAAAGTATATTCTCTAGTTGTAGTCTTAAGTATAACCCTAGATTATTTTCTGGCAAATTGTATCATGAGCTGTTCAGAACATTAAAGATCTCATTGAGGTTTAGTATTGCATACCATCCGCAATTAGACGGCCAAACCGAGAGGGTAAATCCACGCATTGAAGCCTATCTCAGAAGTATGACCTTTCAAGAGCATAGAGAGTGGCTTGCTTGGCTCTCCTTGGCAAAATAGTGGTAAAACACCTCCTACCACACCTCTTTGAAAATGTCTCCATTTCAGGCTCTCTATGGATACGAACCAACTCATCAAGTGGGTGAAGTAGCAGTGACAGGAAACATTTCCACGGAAACAAGAGTCACTGTTGAGGATGGAGAGAAGATGTTGGGTGAACTAAAGGGAAATCTGCAAACTGCACACACGAGAATGAAATACTTTGCAGATAAACTCATATCTAAGTGGGAATTCAAGGTAGGTGACATGGTATATTTGAAGATGCAGCTGTACCAACAAAATGCATTTGGATTGAGAGGTTCTCCGAAGCTGCGAGACAAGTACTATGGACCTTCCAGAATTCAAGAGTGAGTTGCCAAAGTAGCTTACAAATTGCATTTGCAGGAAGGAACGGGTATACACCTTGTATTTCATGTAAGTCAGTCAAAAAGACATTTGGGACCTAATGCCATGCCTTTACCCTTTGTGTCGTTGGTTGGACCGGATGGAAAAGTTAAACCTGCACTGATTGCTATTTTGGAGACAAGAATGATTCCACAACAAGGAGAAGCAGTGATTCAATGGCTCATATACTGGCACAATATGACTCCCGAAGATGCAACCAGGGAAGATGCAAGCTTATTTCTGATACATTTCCTGATTTCAAACCTTGAGGATAAGGTTTTTTGTAGGACCGAAATGACGACAGAGGGGGGTGAATGTCGTTCTCTTTAAAATCGCCCTCGAGAATTCGGAAAATTAATTCTGCTGAAAACTGCAACGCATGCGATACTAAAAAATTCAGCATAAATTAGAGAGTAATCAGTAAAACTTTTAGCTGAAAATATTGCCGTTTGATCTGCATGCAAAATCGTCAAACATCAGTAAAAGAAATAAAAGAAAGAAGCACAAACTACTAACGTTGCTAGCGGCAGCAGACCAACAAAAAGGGGAAGCAGTGCCTGCTGAAACATAGCCCTCTTTGCCGCACAAAAGAAAGAAACAGCTTTGCTGTTTGGAAAATAGCAACGAACAGTAAGACAGAACAGAGATAATCACCCACTTCTGAACTGAACCAGACAATAGAAGACTGAAATCTGAAAGAAGAAAAGGAAAAGCAAAACAGAAAACTGCACTGGCCAAAAGAACTTTTCTGGTGACTACTCGGACTGAAAACTGAACAAAAGAATTGGAGACAAGCTGTAGGACTGACCGGAAACAGCAAAGAAGAAGAAAACTTGATTTTTACTGTTGGTCTTTGCTACCGAGTGCCAACAGTAAATCGGAAGTTTTAGCCAAACTGAAACTGCCGCATAGAGGAAGAACTGAATGGGATTATCTGCAGTTCAATCGGCCGAACACACAAAAGAAATGAAGAGGTGTTAAGCTGTACTTGCTGCAGTAATTGATCCGAACAGCAGAGAACAGTAAATGCCGATGTCTTGACTGAAATTTCTGTCGAAAAGAGATTGCACCGAAATAGTAAGCACAGAAGCAGGAGTAAAAGAAAACCAAGAAACTTGTTGTGTTTTGCTTTTCTTCATAGACCCAGAAATCAGAGATTTACGCTAGACATCCAACATTTCACAAGAAAGGGAGTAAACATTTGAAAGCAGAGATATGAAGCAAAACAAAGGCAAATCACACAACATATAGCAGAACTGAAATGAAGACAACACAAAGAGATAAGAAAGAACAGGGAAACACGCAGTAACACAAGAAGAGACTGAAGATCAGATCAACTCAAACAGAAAGCATCACAGATTGATACTAAGAAAGAAATGATTACACATGCTTTCTTACAGCCAATCCACTATATGTTTCCAACCTGAGATGAACTCATATCCTGAGCATCACACTCTGGCCAAACTCACGCAGGAGTTAGAAGCAAACACATAGGAACTCAATAACTCTACTCTTCTCAATCCTCAAAAACACCAAGAGCCTCACATGCTTCTTGGGAGGAACACAACCCACACAAAGGGATGAATGAGCTCTCAAGTGTCCTAAGGGGTATGCAGCCCCTCACCTTTATTTATAGCCCTTGGCTAACGGGTCTCCAACCCGTTACGCCGACTAAACCCTAACGGAGTCGTCTCCCGCTTGTGCAACCTTGCGAAATTCTCGTTTCGCCCTTCCTGCACCTTCCGGGAAGCTTCCGCGCTCCTTGCCTCGCACGCATCGCAACCACCTCGAGTCCACGCCGTCTTCGACACATCCCGACCGTTCTGACCTCAGCGCCACCTGCGCCTAGTCCGGTCCACCGTGTCTCGCCACGACTTCGCATCGACGTCCTGCAGTCAGCACAGACAAGAAACACATCAAATAGCACCGCTCGATACATGTAAGTATAATAGAGTCCAAACCTGTCAAATCATCAGAATATGCATCCTAACCACTTTGATCAGGTTTGACAAAGTCCGACCGAGCCCGTTACATCACGCAACGTCTTGGTCCGAACCAACCAACTCAAACTCGACTTCCCTAAGCCGCTGTCAATTACTCATCATACACAACGGGATGACCTCCACATGGTCTCTCAATCTCCCCCTTGATGAGTATATTGACAAACCCAGAAAAAACATGAAGATGAGTTTGAAGAGTCCAACTTGGTCCAAAGAAGAAGAATGAAGCTAATGACTATGTCGACAGAAGGAGCAAAAGAAAGAACAAGTTTTCCTCAAAGCTCCCAAAGTGGCTTTTTCTACCACTATTCTCCCCCTTTTGGTAATAAACACATCAAGAATGCAAGAAGGAGAAAAAAAATGTCATGTTGATGGATGAAATGACTGATTTGAGTAATCTAAGCATTTAGAGCCATGAGAATTATCCAAAATGACCATAAGGATTACATCAAGCCATAACACATAAATATGCTATCTAGATCATGACAAGATATGTATATGCCAGCTAAACCAAAGAGATGACAATCTGAAATGTAGTGCAATATATGAGCAAGTCAAGTCATCAGTAAGCAAAGTCTAGCTAGAGACATCCAAGGATGATGCAAGCCATGTCAATTAAGCTAAGCGGAACCAAGAAGCTAATATTGAGTCCAAGTAGAGTGGTATATGCTCAAGAAGGAAACATTGGTTCAAGTACTTGGTTCTTTTATAATTTAAGCAAATCGAGCACAAATGACATATTTTCTTATGAAACTTGTGGTTGTTTCTAACTAATATTTTTATCATATGCTAGATCTCAAGCCTTATGCGATCATACCAAGCGAGAAGCTTAAGGAAATGATCTTGGTCATCCAAAACTCCCTCTGAGTTCATGCCTAGTGCAATGGCAAGCCGTCTCATAAGAAAGAATTGGTGAAATCGGTTTTTCGCACAAAGAGATCTTTTGCTTTTAACAGTTGTACTAGCTTATGCATCATCAAGAGACTTAAAACAGCTCAAACTAAGGCTCAATAGAGATTCAACGCTCAACTCAGCCTACTAGACATGGCATGGATCATAAAGGATAGCTCAAGAAAGACTAATCTCGAGTGCTAACATGACAAGTTTTAGTTTAAATTGAGCAAGTTTAATTAACTTATCATGGCAAAAGCTAGTCTACACATATGAAGTCATGATAAATTTAGCAAATAAGCACAAGTCATGGCAAGGTGTAAAGCATTTTAACATGTCATCAATGGATAATAATCAAGGCTCCATGAGGTTATATTACAATGCAAAATGACATGCAGAAAATCCAGCTCCCCCTCAACATGTGATGCAGCTTTTAGTTCAAGTTGAGTTATGTCAATATTAAGATCTAGAAGTTCCCAAATGAACTCCCCCTGAACCAAAGCAATAAAAATGAGAAGCTGGCAAAGAAAGATAAACATGCAGTCCTTAAAGCATAGATAAGATATAGAGGATACTATGGCTCAGACTGACTCTCATCGACCCCATATGACTCAGGACTATCAGCTGACGGGAAACCACACACTAGAGAGCAAACACGTACCATGTCTACGCGAGGGTGGCCCAACCCTCGCTAGAGCCTACAAGAAGTGAGTGAGCTCAACCTAGTGAGATAAGAAATAGCTATCTTGGAAGCACAAGATAAGAGTAAGAAGTCTAAGCAACTCGGCAAGAGACACACTCTAACCTATGCTAGAAGGACTAAGCCCAATGCACCCGAAAATACGATGCAACGAGAAGATACTGAAGCATAAATAATATAATAAAGCGATAAAGCCCAAAGCTCCCCTCACAACAGTCGTGAAGGACAAACCACCCCAACTCTCCGCAGGAGTGAAAACCTCGAGTGTCCGGAGGCTTGGTGAAGATATCACCACCGGTGGTCACTCTCCACAATTGAAGCACAATGTCACCCTTTCTACATGCTCTCGAAGGAAGTGATATCGAATATCAATGTGCTTGGTCCGAGAATGCTGCACTGGGTTCTTAGCAATGCTAATCGCAGACGTGTTATCGCAAAAGAGCGGAACACGATCGATAGCTAGCCCAAAGTCCCTCAAAGTCGAGATCATCCAAAGTACTTGGCTACATCAACTGGCTGCAGCAACGTACTCGGACTCGGCGGTGGACTGTGCAACACCGGACTGCTTCCTCGAAGACCAAGAAACGAGAGAAGTGCCAATGAAGTGGCGGTGCCGAAGTGCTCTTCATATCTATCCTCTGACCAAGAAAGTCGCATCCGAAAAGACTCTAAGAGATAGAGGGAGGAGGAAGAGTACCGGATGCCATAGTCAATGGTAGCTCGAAGGTACCGAAGATGCGCTTCACCGCCTGGCGGTGAGACACACGAGGAGAAGCCTGAAACCGAGCACAAAGACACACGGAGAAGTGTATGTCCGGTCTCGAGGCAGTGAGGTACAAGAGAGAGCCAATCATGCTTCTGAATTCTTTTTGATCGACTGGCTCGCCGTCCTCATCTGGGTCTAGTACGGCTGTAGAAGCCATATGAGTTGACACTGGCTTACCGTCACACATGTCAAAGCGTCTCAGGAGGTCTCGAGTGTACTTGCCTTGATGCAAGAAGGTACCCTCCCGAGTCTGCTTGATTTGGAAGCCAAGGAAGAAAGTCAACTCACCCATCATGCTCATCTCAAACTCGGTGCTCATGACATCCGAGAAGCGTGAAAGAGAGCATGGGAAGAGCCGCCAAACATGATGTCATCGACATAAATTTGACGAGCGAAGGTCACTCCCAAGCCGGCGAGTGAACAAGGTCTTGTCGACTTACCCATCTCGAAATCATGTCTCAATAGATAGGACTTAAGCCTCTCATACCAAGCTCTAGGGGCTTGCTTAAGTCCATCTACGCTTTGGAAAGCTTGTAGACATGATTAGGGTATTTTGGTTCTCGAAACCTGGAGGCTGTCTCACATAGACTTCTTCCTCAATGAAGCCATTGAGAAAGGCACTCTTTACGTCCATCTGGTAAAGCTTGAAGCCCTTAGAAGCTACAAAGGCAAGCAGAATTCTAATGGCCTCAAGACGCGCTACAGGGGCAAAGGTCTCCTCGAAGTCTAGACCCTCAACCTGGGAATACCCCTGAGCAACCAGTCTAGCCTTGTTTCGAATGACTACCCCATCCTCGCTCTGCTTGTTCTTGAACACCCATTTGGTTCCAATGATATTGTGACCTCGAGGGGGCTCAACAAGCGTCCAGACCTTGTTTCTTTCGAAACTCTCGAGCTCCTCATGCATGGCATTGACCCAAGATTCATCAGATAAAGCATGACAAATGTCTTTAGGCTCAAAGGAAGCTACGAAGGCGAGTGGAGCAGAAAAATGACACGCCGAGACTTGGAGCGTGTGACTCGTTCAAAGAGGTCTCCAATCATCTGCTCTGAAGGATGAGATTTTTGGATATGTCTTGGAGGTCCAGGATGAGATGAAGAAGTGACCTCTACCTCGTGATCGACGGGGTAGGAGCAGTCACTAGCTCGAGAGGAAGCTGTAGGCATGGGCTGATCACCTTGAGGTGCGGTAGAAGAAGGCACCTCAAGGGGTGGATGAGGGACTGGATTAGGTAGACAACCCTCGTCTCCATCATCCTCATCATCCACAAAGATGGTCTCGGACTGCTCTAGAGAACCTGAGATATCGGGCCTAGTCCCCGGACTGGCCTCATCGAAAGTCACCTCACAGGTTTCTACCATTTTACTAGACTCGCAGTTCCAGACCCTATAGGCCCGCGAAGAAGTCGAGTAGCCTAGAAAGATCCCATCACAAGAACGTGACTCGAACTTATCTAGGTTCCCGGACTTCAGAATGAAGCACTTGCAACCAAACACACGAAAATGAGAAACACTGGGCTTTCGCCCATATCTCAACTAAATGAAGTGCGGTGCAAGTGTGCCCCGAGAAAACTCTGTTCGAAACATGGCACGCGGTGGCTATAGCCTCAGCCCAAAACTTCCATGGTGTAGAGTATTCATCGAGCATCGTCCTGGCCATCCGACCAAGGTACGGTTCTTCCTCTCCACGACACCATTCTACTGTGGGACGTGCGGAGAAGAGAACTGGTGCTCTACACCTATCTCAATGCAGAAACTCTCAAAGTAGGAATTCTTGAACTCCATACCATTGTCACTGCGGATCGCTCGCAAGGCACCTGGAAGCTCAACAGAAAGCCTACCGAAAAGACCTCGGAAATGTGTAAACGTCTCATCCTTCGAGGCCAAGAAAAACACCGAAGAATACCTCGAGAAGTCATCGACCACGACAAGAACATACCACTTCCTCCTGCCGATCGCACTCGATTTGGTCCAACCGTATCCATATGGAGCAGTTGTCCGGTGCATCGGTTCATAGTAATCAGCGGACCATCTTGCCGTCTGCAGGCATGGAGCGCAAACAAGATCTTTGACCATCTTGAGTTTCGTAGACCACGAATGAGATCGTGGCGCTAACTTTCGGGTCAAATGGTCAAACCCAATATGACCAAGTCTCCTATGCGAGAAGGAAAGGTCGCGGGACTCGAAGCAACTAAACACCGAGAGGATCACCGAAGACTCGGAAAAATCAGCACGAAAGATCCTCCCAAAGCGAGAAATCCATAAACCGGACTACAGAAGAATCAAGAATTTTGCAATTGTTTTCTTAAAACACACCTCAAAGTCGTCATCGATGGTCGAGAAGCGGAAAGCAAATTATCTGCACTTACTAACCAAGGCAACATCTTTCAAAATGAAAGAATCATTAACGCAAGCTTTGTACCTTTGGCGATGACGGGCCTAGATGAAGCATCTCGAAGGTGATCGTCTCATCACCGGAGCACGGCAAGGGAAGAAAACCAACAGAATCTCTGTCATGTGTCGTGAACACCCGAGGGTCTGAGCCAAACCTTTCCTTCCACGCTCGGCGAGCCTAAGTCAACAAGAGAGCAAACTCTCGGTAGTGGGATAAATCAAAATAGATTTTGGAACCTAATCTTGAGTCACACGTCGGCGTAAGAAGTAGTCACACACGGTGACCTCTAACTACCCTCGCTCTTCGTCGCTCAAAGAAGCGGAAGGTCCGTGTGCGCACTGAAGGCATTCTTGGGTCCGATCGCTACGGAAGAGCGAGTCGGCGCACCGGCAGCAAGCTGATCACGCCGCGGGTAGGCATCTCGATGGGAAAAGCGAGATCTACCATCGAGCGGCGGAAGTCACGACCGGAGAGAGCATGAGGACGAAAACGAAAACTCGGAAAAACCAAGTCCTCGGTCGCCCAAAGCTACCAACAAGAGCAAGCCTAGACCTCGTGTTGGTCTTAGGTGCACTCAAGGTGCAGGGCTGACCACGAATACGCCTAAGAGACTCAACACGGTCTCTTGGCGCGATCTTGGCGCTTGAAGCAATGGTCAAACAAATGCCCATCCTTCGGATGAAGGTGCAATGATACCGCATACGAGGGGTGAAGTAGCATGAGATGGCTTCGCCTTCTGAGAGGCCGAAGCTGCAGGTGAAATCACCTTCTCGTCAGAAATCCCTTGGACAAGGCCCGCTAATTTAAATTGAACTTTCTTGTTCTTGGGCTTGACCTCAATCACACCTGTGACTCACGGTGCAGCGCGACGGTGGATGCTTCCTCACATCCTTACGGAAATCATATCCTAGACCACGATTGAACTTGCAAATCTTTGATTGGTCTAGAATAAGATTGAGCTTCTTCTTGCCTCCTACAAATTTCTCGAGAGTGTTCATAAGGCACCGACACTCCCGAAAGAGAGAGGTGCAAGAGGAGCAAGGAGGAGAAAAGCAGAGAAGGTAAGGGAGCGGAAGAACAACCAACAACGGAGGAAGGCGGCTTGTGCACGCAGAAGGACAGCAGTGCTAAGGTTGGTTCGCGTCGCTAACCGACTTAGAAGGGACAGTTTGGAAGCAGTCCTAGTGCTAGCAGGTTGGTTCGCTCGTCGCTCGGATAGACCCAAGTCGTCGCCGCTCTTGGGTTCTTGGGTCGTCGTCGCTCCATCCCTCCACCTTACCCGGGGCCCCTTCTCCACAACCACATTACAAGCACAAGGTGGCTTCTCTAGTAGGTCCTTAGTTAGCTTCACATATTTCTCATCCAATGCGATCAAGTTAGATTTTAGTTTGTTACAACTAATGCATGGTGAGCTAACAGGTCCTTAGAAGCAAATTCCGGCGAGCCAACTTCTTATCATGATCAATCATTTCTTGAAACTGTTGGAAACCAGATTCAAGCTCGTGATCATTTCTTGATCTTAGCGCTTGAAGCAATGGTCAAACAAATGCCCATCCTTCGACAAAAGAACTTTTCTGGTGACTACTCGGACTGAAAACTGAACAAAAGAATTGGAGACAAGCTGCAGGACTGACCGGAAACAGCAAAGAAGAAAACTTGATTTTTAGGTGCAATGATACTGAATGGGATTATCTGCAGTTCAATCGGCCGAACACACCAGTAATTGATCCGAACAGCAGAGAACGAGGGGTGAAAGTAGCATGAGAAAACCAAGAAACTTGTTGTGTTTTGCTTTTCTTGATAGACCCAAAAATCAGAGATTTACACTAGACATCCAACATTTCACAAGAAAGGGAGTAAACATTTGAAAGCAGAGATATGAAGCAAAACAAAGGCAAATCACACAACATATAGCAGAACTGAAATGAAGACAACACAAAAAGAAAAGAAAGAACAGGGAAACACGCAGTAACACAAGAAGAGACTGAAGATCAGATCAACTCAAACAGAAAGCATCACAGATTGATACTAAGAAAGAAATGATTACACATGCTTTCTTACAGCCAATCCACTATATCCTGAGATGAACTCATATCCTGAGCATCACACTCTGGCCAAACTCACGCAGGAGTTAGAAGCAAACACATAGGAACTCAATAACTCTACTCTTCTCAATCCTCAAAAACACCAAGAGCCTCACATGCTTCTTGAGAGAAACACAACCCACACAAATGGATGAATGAGCTCTCAAGTGTCCTAAGGGGTATGCAGCCACTCACCTCTATTTATAGCCCTTGGCTAACAGGTCTCCAACCCGTTACACCGACTAAACCCTAACGGAGCCGTCTCCCGCTTGTGCAGCCTTGCGAAATTCCCGTTTCGCCCCTCCTGCACCTTCCGGGAAGCTTCCGCGCTCCTTGCCTCGCACGCCTCGCAACCACCTCGAGTCCACGCTGTCTTCGACACATCCCGACCGTTCTGACCTCAGCGCCACCTGCGCCTAGTCCGGTCCACCGTGTCTCGCGACGACTTCGCCTCGACGTCCTGCTGTCAGCACAGACAAGAAACACATCAAATAGCACCGCTCGATACATGTAAGTATAATAGAGTCCAAACCTGTCAAATCATCAGAATATGCATCATAACCACTTTGATCAGGTTTGACAAAGTCCGACCGAGCCCGTTACACCACGCAACGTCTTGGTCCGAACCAACCAACTCAAGCTCGACTTCCCTAAGCCGCTGTCAATTACTCATCATACACAACGGGATGACCTCCATATAGTCTCTCATTTTTTTTTTAAGGGAAGGGCATTGTCAGGCCCCTTACTTTAGCTGAAACCCGGGAAGGAGAATTCAGAGAGGAGTCTGTGGCCATTTGAACGGTTCGTCAACATTAGTCAGACGCAAACGATGGCGAAGATTCTTGGTGCAAAGGTGTTAAGAAGACCAACGGCTGGGCGCAATGTCGGACGACACTGTGGGCCAGTATAGTGGTCATATTTTGTCATTAACGAATATAAACTGAACTTTATGTCAGTTAAACATGTTATTGTGCTAATGATACTCGGGACTAATCGGGAACATATATCCCAAGTCCGCGTGAATGGAAGGTGACGAATTATGGCCTAAAGTATATTCTCTAGTTGTAGTCTCAAGTAGAACCCTAGATGTGAGTTCTACCCAAGTTTTATTCGATCTAATTGCTCATATTACTTTCATTTCAGTCTTGTTCCACACTGGAGCCTGATAAGGGTACTAGAGCTCAGCTTGATTCTTGGAGGGTGAATCCGCGCAGTGAAGGTTTGGAGGATTGAGTGATTCTTCCTGTAAAATCCCTAAGCCTGTGTGGGTTCCAAACATTTGGAGGCCTCAGATTTCCAATCTAGGTCTGGGTTAGCCAAAGAAGCTTGTAAAATCCCTGGATATACGGAAGGAAGACAAGGGTGGTGACGTGGATTGGAGTTGATGGTGGCGACCACCAGATCGCAATCCTAGGAATCCACGGTGGGGAAAGAAGAGGTGGCGGAAATTAGGAATGAGATTTTAGCCATGAAAGAAGACATCAACGAGCTGAAGAATCACCAACAGGAGTTCGCTGAAATGAAGATGATGATGACTCAGATGTGGAATTGGACAGGGGAATATACAGTTTAACCCCAGGGTGCAGATTTTTGATTCTCAGAGACACCAATATATGAACCCTACCAACCTAAACAACCCCTATGCTGAAGCTATAATCAAAGGACCCAGATTAGAAATTCTGTTATTTGAGAGTGAAGGTGTCACGAATTGGTTGAAAATGCGTGAACAATTCTTTGGATTGTCCGGAACTCCTCAATGTTATGAATATTATGTGTATTGATATGAGACCCAAAGGGTCATATATATAGGAGAGTACAAGAGATATGCCATATAGAGATAAGGTATATATGGATTAGAAGTCAAACTCTATCTCCTAATACAACTCTATCTCTATCTAACACCCCTAATGCAAAGCATGCAATAGCATTGCATTTGAAAAAGAGGTTGACATTAAAACAAGATAAATCCAAGTCCGGTCTTGATGATGTCGTTGCGTGCGACCTTGGAATAAAGCTGTCAAATCAAGCGAAGAGGAATAGATAGAAGCATGACGGCGCAGATCGAAGCTCGAGACGGCGGCGGACAGCTTGATGCACAAGAAGCGCAACGGAGCGCAGTCAGCGAGAAAAAGCGGCGTTACAAGCTCGTCAAAGAATAGAGCGGCGGCTGCTGCCATGCAAAATAAAATTCCTACTCTTCTATGACTGACAATAAATTTATGGACTTGCACAGCTTGGACGAACTAGAGATTAGAGACTACGGATTTTGGATGGACGCAACGGAAGACTCACGAGAAAAATAACGCGAAGACGGCGGCCAGGAGGAGGCGACGGAGGTCGGCAGAGGTGGCCGGCGCGGAGAGCGACGACGCGAGGCGCGCGCGAGGAGCTCGGGTGGGAGGAGGAGGAGGCTGCAGCCCGCGGAAGACAGTTGGGAGGTCGGAGGCGGCGGAGAGGCCGGCGAGGGCTAAGTCGGCGATGTAGCTCGGCAGGATGCCGGAGTTGACGGCAGCACGGCGGAGCCATGCGAAGCGCTGCTGCAGCCGCGCAGGAGACGATGGGGAGGCCGGATCGGCGGCGAAGAGGCCGGCGCCTCGGGCGGCGGTGGGGCGGTGAGCACGGTGGAGCCATACGTGGAAGCGCGGCAGCGGCGGCGCAGGAGGCGATGGGGAGGCCGGAGGTGGCGGATCTGGCGGGCTCGGGCGGCCAAGGCGGCGATGCGAACAGCAGCGTGGCGCAGGCGAGGAGCCGGGTGGGAGGAGCGGAGGCGGCCACAGGAGCGACCGCGACGGCGGACGGATCCGGGCGGAGCCGAGCGGCGGTGAGCACGGTGATGGTGGCGCGCTGGCGTTGGCGCAGCCCAACAAGATGGTCGCCCCCGGGAGCAGAGAGAAGTCGGCGAGATCGGGCGGTCGGCGAGGTGAGTCGGCGACGGCGACGACGAGTCGGCGACGGGGATCGGTGATAGAGATGCGGTCCCTGATGGCGGAGCGCACGTTGTGGGCATCGAGCGTGAGCCTGGCGGCGATGCGTGCGTTGGCGTTCTCCTCGGCGTCGAACCAGGCCACAGCCGGCACACGAAGCGGATGTCGGGGAGCGCGATTCAAAAGCAAAGACCGAAGGCCAAAGCGACGTCCCAGAGGTTAGAGCTGCAAGCAATGTGGTCGCTCCTCCCGTTTCCAAGAAAAAGCCAAACTTTTTCGATAACCACCAAAGAAGAACGGATGCGCGCAGAGAAATCGAACCCTCCCCACCTTCTCGGGCTTGTGGAAGGCGTCGGCACGGCCGGGCGCCCAAGACCGAGCGCGCCCCGGCGGCGGAGGAGAGCCGAGTGGCCACCAGTGCACCTCGCCCCTCCTCCTCCGGCGGCGGAGAAGAAGAGGAGGCCGGGCGGCAATGAGCTTACGAGGAGGCACCGGGCGATGGCGGCGGCATCACAGGCACGCGGAGACCGTCGAGCCGAGGAGGCAGCCGGATCCGGCGGCGGCGGCGCCAAGCGGAGCGGCGGCAGCGGGAGAAGTGGCGCCGGCGACGCAGCGGGCGACGAGGCGGGCGACGCCGCGCCGGAGAGGACGAAGCAAGGCGCCACGGAGTGGTCGCGAGGCGGCGAAGAGGTCGAGGCGGAGATGCGGTTGATGCGGGGCGTGACGGCGTCGGTAGTGACGGCGCCGGTAGTGCCAGCCAAGAAGCACCATGGACGCTGAGTACGCGGCCGCCCAGAGGAAGAGCGCCCCGCGGTGGAGGTCGGCGCCTGTTAGAAGGCGGCGACGAGGAAGGCGCGGGAGATGAGGACAAGCAACCGGCGCAAGACACGCAATGCCAGCGACGTCGGCGCCGTTGCCGTTGAGCACGAGACGGATCCGGCGGGAGCGAGATGGAGGCCGGCCGGCGAACTCCGGGGCGGTGACCACGAGGTCCCTGCCGAAGAGGATCTGCACTCGGCGAGGAAGGAGGCGGTGCGAGCGGCTGAGGAAGTCGTGGTGGTCGATGTGGGATCAGGCGGCCGGGCACTCTGCAGCCGAACAAGATGGCCGCCCCCGGGAGAGGAGATCAATCCTCCCGGGGGCAGCAGATGCGGAAGCTAGATTTGAGGCGTGGGAGGAGGGGGCGGTGATGGCGCTTCGGTTTCGGCTGGGGGCGGGCGGCCGCGGGAGTCGGCGGCCGTGCGGGCGCACGTTGCCCAAAGCCAGCGGTGGCGGCGCCTCGCGGCGGCGGAGAAACCGATGCAAGGTGGGAGGCGGATCCGGCCGTCGAGGGAGGAGCCGCTGCGAGCCACATGCAGCCGGCGTGCGGCCCGGCGAGTCCGGCATGGAAGAGCCGGTGGATCCGGCGGGCGTTAGTGCGGCGGCGACGGCCGGAAGCCTTGTCGGATCTGAGGCGTCGGCGTCGGCTCGGGCGAGGTCGACCGAGCGGCGGCGGCTCGAGATGATCCGCGGCGGCGGCGGAAGAAAGATGGAGACGGCACTGGTAGCGGCGCTAGGTGGCGGCGGCAAGATCGGGCGGCGGCGGCCCGAGGGATGGAGGCCGTCGGCGACCCCACCAAGGGACGGCGGCGGTGGGGTGTCTTGCTGCGCCTCCATGCGAGGCGGGTGAAGCGCACCACCGCCGGCATGGGCTCCTCCGTCAGATTAACGATCGTCGCCATCTCGGTTTCGCCGCGTGAGATCTTCTTGCCGGTGGCTTGGATCCGAGAGGTTGGGCGGCGGCGCTACCCAAAAGGATGGCCGCCCGGAGAGATCAATCCTCCCGGGGGCAGCAAATGCGGAAGATTGATGAGGTTAGGGTTTCAACGTAAGCTCTGATACCATGTTATGAATATTGTGTGTATTGATATGAGACCCAAAGGGTCATATATATAGGAGAGTACAAGAGATATGTCATATAGAGATAAGACATATATGGATTAGAATCCAAACTCTATCTCCTAATACAACTCTATCTCTATCTCCTTAACACTCAAGAGCAATGGGTAATACTAGCCATTGCCCATTTCTAGGGTAGAGTGGCCACCTGGTTCAAGGGAGTGGGAATACCTAGCAGTATAATGTCATGGCCACAATTCTACTCCATGGTGGTTGATAGGTTCTCAGAAGCCAGTACTCATGATGCAGTAGAGTCAATTTAGAACATCAAGCTATATCAATCAACCATCTCCAATTACATTGATCGATTTGAGGAATGCATGGCATTGGTAAAAAAGGAATCACCCTTATTTACAAGAACATTTTCTGCTAAGTTGTTTCATTGGAGGGCTTCATGGAAACATTAAATACAATGTTAGTGGGCAAAGGCCACAAGGGCTGATGGAGGCATATTGGTATGCCAGAATTTACGAGAAGGCGGCAGCTACAAAGAGGTCAAATTACCAGGGCAACTTGAACAAGAACAAATTCAGTAGCCATCAACCAACTAAGTTTAATGGACAGAAGGAGACAAACCTTACAAAAGGGGAGAAACAAGACAGACCTATGGAAAGGGACAAGAAAACTTGTTGGTACTGTAAAGAGTCATGGAATATGTAGCACAAATGTAAAGTTAAACGAGCCCTTCATGCCTTGCTCACAAGACATATGGAGGGAGAAGAGATAACTGTAGAAGAAGCTGAAGCAACCAATGAAGCTGGCTATGTGATGGCTCCAGACAGTCCTGTTCAACCTAAGAAGGTGGAAGTTGTGAAGAACTAATTTAAATATCTTCACATACAGTTAAGGGAACTACAGGGCCATCTACATTTTCATTGATCGCACAATTGGGAGGAAAGAGGGTTGTAGCTTTGGTAGACAGTGGAAGTACCAATACTTTCATGAATTTTAAGTTTGCATTGAAGCTGAATTGTCCCATGAGAAAAATAATCGGAAGAAGGTGGCAGTAGCTAGAGGAGGAGAACTAGTGACAGATACAATAGCTACACTGATCAACTATGAAGTACAAGGCATCTATTTTAGGAATTTGTTCCAACTGCTGGATCTACAGAGCTATTATATGATACTCGGTGCAGATTGGATATATGAGCATAGTCCTATTTGTTTAGACCTGAAATCGAGAACACTTTCAATAACAAAAGGGGCCAAGACAATAGCATTTCAGGATCATACCATGCCCAACGGGTACTATTGTATGGAAGGCGAGGAGCTACAGAAAATGGTGAATAAGAAGATTATGGGCTATGTGATACAAGTCAATTCCTTAGAACTGAATGCAGCAGAGACTAGTTCAAAAGGAAGGGCAGAAGTGGAAGACCTTATACAGCAATACCAAGAGATCTTTGAAGAACCTCGAGGATTACCTCCGCACAGAGAATGTGACCATGCTATTCCCTTGAAAGCAGGGTCTGAACCACCCAATATGGGACCTTATAGGGTTCCTCACCACCAGAAAGAAGCTATAGAGGAAATTATTAAGAAACTGCTGGCCTCAAAAGAGATTCAGCCTAGTCTTAGTCCCTATTCATCTCCTGCTATAATGGTAAGGAAAAGGGACGGAAGTTGGAGGCTATGTGTGGACTACAAGCAGTTAAACTCCAAAACAATAAAGACCAAGTTTCCTATGCCTACTATTGAGGACCTCTTGGATGAATTACATGGAACAACCGTGTTCACCAAATTGGATTTGAGGTCTGGATATCATCAAATCAGAATGCAGCTGGCTGACATCCCCAAGATAGCTTTCAAAACCCATATGGGTAACTATGAATATGTAGTGTTGCCTTTTGAGCTTACCAACGCCCCTGCCACTTTCCAAAATCTAATGAACAATATATTTTCTGAACACTTGGGAAGTTTGTGTTAGTATTTTTTGATGACATTCTGGTATACAGTGGAAACTTGAGGGAACATCGAGCACACTTGGAGAAAGTGTTCCAGATACTAAAACAGAATCAACTCATGGTTTAGTTCAGTAAATGCACATTTGCTACTGATAAAGTAGTGTACCTGGGCCATGTCATTTCAAGAGGAGTAGCAACCAATCCCAACAAAATCCAGGACATACTCAATTGGCCGATTCCTACTAACATTACAAAGCTAAAAGGGTTTCTCGGTCTAACTGGATACTACCAAATATTTGTGAAGGACTATGGATTGATATGTAGACCTCTGCATGATATGCTAAAGAAAGATGCATTTAGTTGGGGACCGAGACAAATAGAGGCTTTCAATCAACAGAAGAAGATCACGACTACTTGTCCGGTTCTTGGATTACCTGATTTTTAGCAAACCTTCACAATAGAGGCCGATGCTAGTGGATATGGATTGGGGGCAGTACTTATCCAAAATCGACAACCTCTAGCATATTTCAGCAAAACCTTAGGTCCAAAATCTGCAGCTCAATCCATTTATTAAAAAGAAGCAATGGCAATACTCTAAGCTATAAAGAGATGGAGACACTACTTAATTGGAAATACTCTAGTCATCAGAACGGATCAAAAAAGTTTGAAATTTATTACTTCACAGAGGCACTGTTGAGGACGGAGAGAAGATCACTACTACAGAAAAGGTCATTACAGACGGTTCAAAAACATCATCACAGACGATTTTGTGAACCGTCTGAATTTATGGGTCAATGATAATCGAAGGTTATCACAGACGGTTGTCGAACAACCGTCTGTGATATTGAATATCACGACGGTTTGTAGCTACAAACCGTCGTGATGTTCCTTTCTACCCTAAATCTACTTACATTTATTGGTTAGCCTCAGAAATGCTAGCCATGCCCTCGAAACAAGCGAGATGAACAGTATATATATACATACAATTCAGATCTCAATTCATTTGACAAACATATCACACTTCATTCACCTAACATTTCATTCACAAACATAAAGCATCCATTTCGCAAATGAATTAATTGAAATGATATTAATATCCATTAACAAATTCACAATTACGGTCTTGCATGGAACTCTCCATTGGATTTGATGACTTTACTCCACAAAACCAAGCGAACTCTCCTCGAATTTTTGCAAAGTCCAATTGTTTCAATGCACATGTAGGGATGGACGCTTGACTGTCGATAGGAAAATCAGCGCTTACATATATAATGTGACAAGTATGAAATGAATGTGGGAAGATTGACAAACCTTAGAATTGCGATCTTGAGGAATCGAGGATTAGTCTCATATGGTGGCACACGTAGTATCTACACGTGTTGCCTGGCTCCTGCTGGTGGCACTGCAAAAAATAGAATGTGTTAAATCAAAAGGCATTACTGCTAAGTGTTGTATAGGATTAATTAATGTGTAGCTAGTGAATACCCGAAAATTGAGAGAATGTTTCAAGGGCTTGCCCCTGTCGTCGAGCCACGTGTTTGTTGAATGTATGCGGCGAACGACCTTCGTTATTCGAAAAAGTTAGATTAGTCATTCAAAAATATGGATTCTAGTACTATTCTTCTGCTCATCTCCTTCCTCTCATCTATCCATCATAAGTTGTTCGGCCGTAATCTTACACAGGCGGCCAATAATCCACGTCTAGAGCAGCTCCTCCGCTCACGCCCTGCTCTCCTCCCTCGACTCGCTTCCATCCGTCAGCTGGACCTCATCATCCGCCGTCGACGGAGGTGTTTTCTTGCCGCTCAGGAAAGGGAAACCGCGCTTAACCTCGTTCTTCTCTACAATGTGCACAAAGCGGAGGAAGCATTTGTGGCAATGGAGAGATTGATGGATAGCATTGCCGCTCAAGCGTAAAGCGATGATTCGAGGAATCTTATAATGCTATCCTCTACGAGCTTATGACGACGCGCTCGATCATTTGCCAATCTTTGGAGGAGGAAGTCTTGAGGACAAGGACAATCTTAACGGCGTTCGAGAACTCGTGGACGCTCCTCCAAGTCCCAAAGTCGAAGAAGAAGCGTACGAAGCCCAGAAGATTAGAATCTGGCAATCTCTTTATCTCTGCAACTTTTGTAATAAATTTGTCTCGAATTGAAATTAATAAATTTGTCTTTTATTTGTGATCCCTGTCTGCATTTAATTTGATTGGTTGTTACTATGACAGACGGTTTGTAATAAAAAACCGTCTGTGATAATTCCAGATTATCACAGACGGTTTTTAATACAGACCGTCTGTGATACTTTAGTATCACAGACGGTTGATCAGTAACAACCGTCTGTGATACTCATCTTCTCCGACGCCGCCTACACAGACGGTGTCCAAATTTTTTTGTTACATGCCCTTTGAAAACAAGCAAATACAGACGGAAAACAAGCAAATGCACACGGAAACACAACAACATATTCAGATCTATTATAGGATAACAAGCTAACGAACCCTTCATGACACGGCGGTGCCATCGAAAAGACACACTTACGACACTTACGGCAAGAGTGTGTTGTCCGGTGACCCGCCGTGCATGACGACAGGCGCTAGCTCACAGCGGAGGGAGAAGCAAATTTTTTTGTTACAGGATAACAAGCTAACGAACCCTTCATGGCACGACGGTAAGGCTGAACAAGACACACTTACGACACTTACGGCAAGAGTGTGTTGTCCGACCTCCCGTCGTCTTGCTGAGGCGCTAGCTCACGGCGGAGGAGATGCATGAAGGAAAGCTAGCTAGTGGATAAACTCACCCGTGACTAGTACCGGTGGAAATGTAGATGGGGAGTTATTAATAAGGGCGGCGGTGGGAGGCGGTGCTGTCATTCGATGTGGAGAGAATGGACGGGTGAGATTGAAATCCAGGGTATACACCAATTATCGGTTATCGATCGATTACCACAGACGGTTATTAAAATTAATCGTCTGTGTTGTCTCGCTTATCACAGACGGTTCGTTTTAAGAACCGTCTGTGAAATTTCACAGACGGTTTTTAAAACGAACCGTCTCTGTTGTCTCGCTTATCACAGATGGTTCGTTTTACGAAATTTCTGAGCAATTCTTAAACGGTTCTTAAAGCGAACCACGCACGGTTTCTAGATTATAAACCGTCTGTGAAAATATCACAGACGGTTTCTATTATAAACCGTTTGTGATAGTTTAAGCATAGACGGTTCCGTATGAACCGTCTGTGATGTAGCCGTCCAGTTTAGCCTCTTTTATAGTAGTGCATGTTGGGTGAACTAAAGGGAAATTTGCGAACTGCACACACGAGAATGAAATACTTTGCAGATAAACTCATGTCTAAGTGGGAATTCAAGGTAGGTGACATGGTATATCTGAAGATGCAGTCGTACCAACAAAATGCATTTGGACTGAGAGGTTCTCCGAAGCTGCGAGACAAGTACTATGGACCTTCCAGAATTCAAGAGAGAGTTGCCAAAGTAGCTTACAAATTGTATTTGCAGGAAGGAACAGGTATACACCTTGTGTTTCATGTAAGTCAACTAAAAAAACATTTGGGACCAAATGTCGTGCCTTTACCCTTTGTGCCGTTGGTTGACCGGATGGAAAAGTTAAAACCGCACCGATTTCTGTTTTGGAGAGAAGAATGATTCCATGACAAGGAAAAGTAGTGATTCAATGGCTTATACACTAGCACAATATGACTCTTGAAGACGCAACCTGGGAAGATGCGAGCTTTATTTCTGCTGCATTTCCTGATTTCAAACCTTGAGGACAAGATTTTTGTTAAGGGAAGGGCATTGTTAGGCCCCTTACTTTACCTGAAACCTGGGAAGGAGTTTTCTGAGAGGAGTCTGTGGCCATTTGAACGGTTCGTCGACTTCAGTCAGACGCAAATGATGGCGAAGATTCTTGGAGCAAAGCTGTTAAGAAGATCCAACGGCTAGGCGCAATGTTGGACGGCACTGTGGGCCACTGTAGTGGTCATATTTTGTCATTAAGCAATATAAACTGAACTTTATGTTAGTTAAACATGTTATTGTACTAATGATACTTGGAACTAATCGTGAACATATATCTCGAGTCCGCGTGAATGGAAGGTGACGAATTATGGCCTAAAGTATATTCCCTAGTTGTCGTCTCAAGTAGAACCCTAGATGTGAGTTCTTCCCAAATTTTATTTGATCCAATTGCTCAGATTACTTTCATTTCGGTCTTGCTCCACACTGGAGCCTGACAATCTGGCAGCGGCCCTATTCCTTGGGCGGCCCGAAGAGAAGCCTGATTCGGCGTGAGTTGGCGACGACGTGACTGCCCGCGGGAGTGGAGATTGGTTCTCCTGGGGGCAGCAGCAGCGAAAGAAGAACGAAGGTTAGGGTTTTATCTTTAGCTCTGATACCATATTAAGAATATTATGTATGTATTCAAGAGCCCCAATGGGCAATATATAGGGTACAAACGGGACACAACAGTAAACCCTAGTACAATAGACAATACAACTAATTCCCTTAACAATATTTACTAGGTACATTGAATATATATACCGATAATTAGGCTAAATACTTCATATTCATAGCCCCCAATTAATTTCTACTCTCGCATATCCCCTCCCCAATTCGCCTCAAGTAGCAGGGGCAAACAACCCATCCGCTCCCCCTCCTTGAACTGGCTCTTTGGCTCATCCGAAGCCCCCATCTCACGCTCCACTGCTCCATTCGAAATTTAGGTGGCAAGGAGAAGGCCACAACGAGCCCGCAACGGCATGTCGGCACATAGTAAGGTCGCAAGGAGCAAGCGGGCAGCAACGAGTGGGGCCTGGCCACTGGACCATGGGGCGGCGACAACGAGTGGGGCTTGGCCACTGGACCATTTGATTTTAGCTATTATTTTTTTGGTAGAGAGATTTTAGCTATTGTGGATTTTTATCTTTTTCTATTGAACAACATTTTGTTTACTCCAAACACCCATCCTGAAAATCCTAGGTCTACCACATCGTCTAGTACCGATAACCAGCGGTTACTAATTTTATACAAGATAAATATCTCCATCCAAAATTGGCCGGTTATCACTAAACAGGGCAATAAGAAGTTTATTTGATCAAATACACTTATATTATTCGATACATATTGCCTAGATAACAAATATTCAGTACAACGTAGTGAAGTTCAATACTTATATATGGCTGTTGAGTGCCAAGAAGGTAGTTGGATGGCACCGTTGTTATCATCTGATTGCCTCCTTCAATATGATTTATCTTCATTAGCTTAATACTAATACTTTGTTTATCTTGCACACAAGCAAATGATTGTAACGATCATCTGCTTAGGATTTTAAATTTAAAACATTCCCAATTGAATTTTTTTATCAGTGACCGGCCAGTTACTGTCGTTTCTTTATCCCTGGCGATAACCAATACATGGGCAGCATGTGCATAGTTACTGAAACTGGACCATTCACCAACCGAGACAACCTTCGCCGGTTTCCAAAAAAAATAATACTAATAGAAATATATGAGATAGATAACCTAATTTAAGCTTTAAAAAGTTCTATTTGTAACTTCAGAGACCACATAAGCCACAGTAGGATGGCTACGAGAGTTGGAGAGCCCTTCGGAGCCCGCGTTGTGTGTTCTATTGGAGAAGTTTAGACTTGATCGAGCAGGCCCTAATAGATCTAATTTTGAATTTGTTTTGAATATGTATGTATCTAGAAACCCGTTAAATGTTAAAATTGACATAGAATTAGTGATATTTTATTATGAACAAATTGCTTCTCCTTTAAATGCATTCACATACAGTTGCTTGTGTGTTCGTTGGCATGTCATTATTTTTGGCATTGCCTAGGCAAGGGTGGGCAAGAGAACCAAACATGCCCATTATTTCTGGTGGCATATGAAGTCAAAGCATTTGAAAGAAAAAAAAGACTATCAATTCAATAAGACAATCATATTTTTCTTACTAGATTTCTAAAATTTATTTCTGTATGCTAAATCATGAGTGTTGCAGATTAATATCCCTTCTTGCGTATGTTCCTTCCATTACGCAAGATTGGCTCCTGAACACTACACTTGGTTGGCATTTGCCGAGACACACGCATAATCATTAATTAGCTAATGGACACTGCAAATTCGTGCTCATTTGCTAGAACACAATCTGGCCACTAAAATAACGAGTGTTGGAATCCAACACAGATGTGGGTGTTTTATTCAGCAAACCCAAAAAAAAAAGGATTCTTAGAACTCCGCTAATATATATTTATTTTATTTGCAATTTTTTTTATGTAAAGGACTAAGCTATGCCTAGGCATAGAGTACTTTTGTAATACTTAATATAATAATGTGCTACTATATGATGCTCACTTGTTACCAGATTTACCATCTCCACGCTTCTAACAAAGTGGTCACTACATGTTACTATGTCAAATACAAAATCAGACGTGCTAGCGTGCTACCATATCCCTATAGGCATATCGTGGGTAGGGGTGGAAAACGGTAACGGATAATTGCTTTATCCGATATTCGTATCCGAGAAAACACGAATATGGTAAGCAAAATTGTATTCGAAAATATTCGTATTCGTATTCGAGAATATTCGTATCCGTATTTGAGAGTATTAGTATTAGCATTAGTATTCGAGAATATTCGTATCCGTATCCGTATTCGAGACTATTCGATTAGTATTCGATCCGTTTTAGAATCCATGAAAATTAGTACAAATTTTGTGATTCAAAATTTGAATTTAGGTGGTTTAAAACCGGTGTAGGTCAAAACCGTGAAAATCGGCAAAATCGCTAGGAATCCGTTTTATCCGATATTCGTATCCAGAAAATCCGTATAAAAATATCCGTATTCGTATTCGAGAATATTCGTATTCAGTATTTGAAAATATTCGAATTTGTATTAGTATTCGTTTAAAAATATGGATTAGTATTCGTATTTGATACTATTCGACCGTATCCGATCCGTTTCCACCCCTAATCGTGGGTCACTCTATTCTTACATATAGATTAGGCCTACTAATAATTTTATTTACAAATATTTGTAAATTATTTTAAATCACCAACTACAACATAGATACAACCATTAACCACTCAGTAACAAAGTTAGTCTACCCCGAGCATCCCCTGTTACCAAGAGGTAAAAGTCCAACTTCACAGCAGCAAAATGCTGCACAGCAAGCACTATCTACTACAAGATATACAAACCATAGATGGCACAAAAGGGTCCCAAGCCTTATCCATATTCTACACATCTCCCAAGACCAAAACTCATCTCTTACCCTCCACCCTTCCTCCCACATGAGCCCAAAGAGGCTTTTCATGGCTTTCTCCCCTCATCCTCGCCAATTCACCATGGTGCAGCAATTAGATAGCCTGCCCAGACTCATCAGAGAAGTGTCTGATGCACATCATGTCGTGTCTAACATGCACAAACATGGAGATGCGTGTAACATCCCAAAAAATTTAATTTAATTTTATTGGTTTTCTAGAATTTATTTGGATTTATCTGTATTAAGAAAATTTAATTTAAACATTTTTTTAAGCCAAAAGGAGTTTATTTTGCTTTTTCATTGATTTAGAGTATTGTGAGATTTTTTTTGGAATTTAAAATTCAAGTTTAAAGCTAAAAAGTATTTTTGTAAAAATTAAAAAGACCAACATCAAGTTGAAAATATTTTTCCTAAGTCTATGAGAGACCATGTGAGGTCATCCCATGTGTATGATGAGTAATTGACATCGGCTTAGGGAAGTTGAGTTTGAGTTGGTTGGTTCGGACCATGTCGTTGCGGGGTGCAACGGGCTCGGTCGGACTTAGTCAAACCTGGTCAATAAGTTTAGGATGATTATTCTGATGATTTGACAGGTTTGGGCTTAATATTGTGTCACTGATACTATTTATATTTTCATGTGCCGAGCGGTGCTATTTGATGTGTTTCTTATGCGTGTTGGTGCGGGGCGCCGAGGCGAGGCGTGGCGAGACACGAGGTGACCGGACTAGACGCGGTGGCGTTGAGGTCGAGCGGTCGGATGTGTCAAGACGGCGGAGATTCGATGTGGTTGCGAGGCGTACACGACAAGGAGCGCGGAAGCTTCCCGGAAGATGCAGGAGGGGCGAATCGGTAAATTCGCAAGGCTGCACAAGCGGGAGACGGCTCCGTTAGGGTTTAGCCGGCGTAACGGGTTGGAGACCCGTTAGCCAAGGGCTATAAATAGGTGTTGGGGGCTGCATACCCCCTTGAGGGTTTTTGTGCATTTGCTCTCCATTTTGTGTGTGTTCCTCCCAAGAAGCATGTGAGGCTCTTGGTGTTCTTGAGGATTGAGAGGGAGAGGATGGATTGAGAGTCTTGTAATCATTCCTCTTGTTTCAATCATGTATGGGGATACCTCTGTAATCATGCATTTAAGATGTTTTGAGCAGTTTCTTCCTGTTGTGCTTATTTTCCCCGTGCTTTCCTTTCTCGGTTCTTGAGTTTCTCTGATTTTCAGCTCTATCTCCCTTGCTGCTATTTGTTTTTGGGTGCTTCATTTTCTTGCCTAGCCCCTCTGTGTGATTGCCCTCTGTTTAGTTCTCTCTGTGATATTTTTGTTTGGTTGTTGATTACTTCATTTGTTCTCTGTTGGCCTCATGAGTTGAGGTTTCTCTATTGATATGCTGTTTTTGAGTTGAAGTTCAAACCTTGTTTTGAGAAAGACAGTAGCTCACGGCCGGTGATGATGATCCACGATCTTCTTGGATCTTTCGGCAGCAAAATAGCTCTCGGCTTTCATTCTTTCTCTGCTGACTACACTTGATTCAGTTTCTTTTCTTCATGAGTCGATTCTTTATGACGTGAGTTCTAAACCCCTTGTTGTGCCGACAGCAGTAAGTGGTCATGGTTTCAACCGATTGAGTTTGTTGGAAAAGAGCTGCAATCAATTAATCTCCTTATTTATTGGCTGTCTCCAAGCTTCTTAGTGACGTTCAGATTCTTTCTTGCAATCTTAGTGTTTATGGCTCTGTTCAGATTCCTTCTTGCAAATTAATTAAGTCACTTTTTGGTTGGCAATTTTCAGACAAGATTTGCAGACTTCTCGCCGTTTGAACTTAGTAAAAATTGGGTCTCGGCAGAAGTGTCCGTGCTCTCTGTCTCCAGCAGTGAATCTGTTTTCCTTTTGTCTGATTCGGTTTTGCCATCCTTTGCTTTGTTTGTTCGGCTAGCAGAGTGTTTGCAGCGTCTGTACTCTCTGCCCCTGCAGTGAATCTGTTTTCCTTTTAGTTGTGTTTGCAGTTTTCTTTTAGTGCAGATTTTTGTTGTTTGTAGCAGCAAAGACTCCCTTTAGCCAGCTACATTTTTCAGCCTTAGTCGTAGCTTTTGATACCTCTTTAATTCCTCTCGGTGCGAGCAAAATCTGCATTTTCTACCGTGGCGGCCGTGGCGATGATTTGCTTTGCCATGGCAACCGATTTTCCCAATATCAGCTGCCATGACAATGTTTTGAGCACGCGTCGCCGTGGCAATATTTTACTGATGGTTTGTTGCCGTGACAATACATTGAGCTTCATTTTTACTGTCACATTGTTTTGAGTTCAGTTGTCTTAATCTTGTTGGCGCTCGTTCCTTTTCAACTTCATAGCTACCATAGCTATCGGAGTTGAGTATTCCTGGATACTTTGGGGGTTGATTTTAATAGGCACCATTCACCCCCCTCTGTTGCCATTTCCGATCCTACAATTGGTATCAGAGCCGGTTAGCTCTTTTCTATAGATCTTAACGATGCAGTGAGCCATGGCGACGGACAAGTACTCGACCAAGCCCCGATCTTGATGGGATGGACTATCCCTTCTGGAAGAGTCGGATGGAGACCTACATCTAAGCTTAGGGCTACGCCATCTAGCGAAAGGTCAAGGTTCGTTTTTTGTTCTCGCCGATGAGGGCGTCAATGCGGAAACATGGGCGACATTGAGGCAAATGCTAAGGCAAGGAACATCATAACCCATGGCCTGAGTCGTAGTGAGTTTGACCGTATATCTCATCTTCCGTCCACCTTCGATATTTGGGCGACCCTCAATGCTTACCATGAGGGCATCACCCAAATAAAGACGGTACGATATGACCAGTTCAAGCGAGATTACAACAAGTTTGAAATGCTCGCTGGTGAGTCCCTTGATGAGTGTTTTGCGCGTTTTCACAAGATCTTGAGCAACCTCCGAGAGGTCGGTCTCACGTACTCCGACTCGGACAACGCTCGTTAGATGCTCAGTGCACTCGATCTGCATGTTTGGGAGATGAAAGTGACCACCATCAAAGAAACGACAGACCTCTCGACCCTGACTCTTGACGCGCTGTACTCGCGCCTCAAGACTCACGAAATTGACGTTGTCTCTCGTAGGTCGAAGTCAC
This sequence comes from Bonia amplexicaulis, assembly GCA_036346245.1. Lineage (NCBI taxonomy): Eukaryota > Viridiplantae > Streptophyta > Magnoliopsida > Poales > Poaceae > Bonia > Bonia amplexicaulis. The sequence goes on from CM070768.1 coordinate 6,850,348, forward strand.
AGTCATTGGCCTTGATCACCGATCCCGTTTCTTCTTTGGGCCCCTCTTCTGATTCGATTTGAGGTTTCTCCCTTGCTGCTCTCTGTGACGTAATTGATGATCAGTTAGAGCAGCTTTGCGGATGATCAGTTGGCTCTCCTTGCTCGCAAATTCTCTCATGCTTACAAGAGAAGGAGGGACGGAAGGAGAGGAGGACCCGTGATTTGCTTCGAGTGTGGTGGCCCCAACCACATTCGGCAACCGCCCAAGCTAGAGAAGGGCAAGAACGACTACGGCGGTTCGGGCAAGAACGACTACACCGACAAGAACCGCAACAAGAAGCCTCCAGCTCAGACGCAAGGCAAGAAGAAGTTCCGCGACTTTGGGAAGGCCAAGAAGCTTTTCCACCGCGTCCTCTCCGCGTTCGACGACCTCGACCTCAGCGAGGTGGAGGGATGGAGCGACGACGACGGGACGGGTGACCAAGACCCCAAGGGCGGCGACGACTTCTCCGGCATGTGCTTCATGGCCCTCGAGGGCGAACTGAGCGACAGCGAGCTGTACTCCGACTCCGACGAGGTGAGCCCTACTTATGACCAGCTTAATGATGCTTTCCTTAAGCTAGGTAGATTCCATGCTAAGTCTAGGGCTAGATGTACTGAGTTGGAGAAGGAAGTAGATAGACTGTCACGGGAGCTTACTTCACTTATATCTGCTCCCTCCCGTGATGACTGTGATACATGCTGTGTCTTGCTTGGTGACATGGAGAAATTAAGGACCTCTCATGCTAGTCTGTCTTCTGAGCTTGATATAATTAAGGTGGAGAATGTTAGTCTGCTTGCTGAGTTAGAGATGAGTAGGATAGCTGTTGCTTTACCTACTATTGTTAAGACTACTTCTTGCACCTCATGTGAAGATAAGGACAATGCTTTTAGAGGTCTTTATACCATGCTTCTGGATCTGCCCGAGTCTTGTGAAAATTGCAATAAACTGAAGATGAGCCTAAAATGGGCAGATCATAAAATTGCTGAATTACAAGCTTCTTTACTAGAGCCAATTGATTCTTGTTTGAACTGTCCCTAGTTAACTGCTGAACTTGAATCTGTCTCAAAACAGTTTCAAGAAATGATTGACTACAATAAGAAAATGGCTCAGTTTGCTTCTAAGGACCCTATTAGCTCACCCTGCAATCATTGTAACAAACTAAAATCTGACTTGATTGCTTTAGATGAAAAATATGTGAAGCTAACTAAGGACCTACTAGAGAAGCAACCATCTACTTGTAATGTGTGTGCTGGGAAGAAGCAGAAGGGTTTGGTAGAGTCGTCTAGCGACGTGAACCAACTGGCTAGTAGCAGGACTGTCCCTTCAGAGTCGGCTGTGCGTGCACAAGCCATTCTTTCCTGTACTGTTGGTTCTTCTTCTGCTCCCTTACCTTCTGTTGTCTCTTCTCCTCCCTGCTCTTCTTGTGCCTCTCTTTTTCGGGAGTGTCAGTACCTTATGAACACTCTCGAGAAATTTGTAGGAGGCAAGAAGAAGCTCAATCTTATTCTAGACCAATCTAAAATCTGCAGATTTAATCAGGGTCTAGGATATGATTTCTATGAGGACAGAAGGAAGCATCCACCTGTCGTGCTCAGACCCATAGCACCAGGTGTGATCGAGACTAAGCCCAGGACCGAGAAGGTCAAATTCAAGTCGCGGGCTTTGTCCAAGGGATTTATGACAGTAAGATGATTCCACCTGCAGCTTTGGCCTCTCAGAAGGCGAAGCCTCATCATGCTACTTCTACCTCTCAAAAGGCGAAGTACATTGTACCTTCTGTCAGAAGGATGGACATTTGATCGATCGATGCTTCAGGCGCGCCAAGATCGCGCGTAGAGACCGTGTTGCAGCTCTTAGGCGTATTCAGGGTTTCAGCCCCCCAGACCTTGAGTGCACCTAAGACCAACACGAGGTCTAGGTTTGCCTCAGTTGCTTCTGATGGTTTTGGACAGCATCGAGGACTTGGTTTTTCTGAGTCTTCTGGTTTTGGTCCTCGTGCTGCTCCTGGTCATGACTTCCACCGTCACGAGTAGATCTCGCCTCCCCCGTCGAGATAGCTACCCGCAAGATGATCGACATGTCGCGGTGCTCGACTTCGCTCTCCGTAGTGATCGGACCAAAGAATGACTTCAAGTTTGCACACAGACCTTCTGCTTCTTTGGGTGACAGAGAGCGTATGGTAGTTAGAGGCCAGTCATGTGTGACTACTTCTTCTACTCGACGTGTGACTCAGTATTGGGTTCCAAAATCACTCTTGATTTACCCCAGTATTGAGACTTTACTCTGCTTGACTCGGGTTATTTGGGCGTGGAAGGAAAGGTTTGGATCAGACTCGGTGTTCACGACACATGACCGGAGATTCCCGTTGGTTTTCTTCCCTTGCCCGAGCTCCATGTGATGAGACGATCACCTTCGGAGACGCTTCATCTAGACGCATCATCGCCAAAGGTACAGTGCGCATTAATGATTCATTTATTTTGAGAGATGTTGCCTTGGTTAGTAAGCTGCAATATAATTTGCTTTCTATTTCTCAGCTTAGCGATGACGACTTTGAAGTGAGCTTTAAGAAAAACAGTTGCAAAATTCTTGATTCTTCGGGTAGTCTGGTTTGCAGGATTTCTCATTTTGGAAGGATCTTTCGTGCTGATTTTTCTGAGTCTTCTGGTGATCCTCTCCGGTGTTTGGTTGTTTCTGAGTCCCGTGACCTTTCTTTCTGGCATAGGAGACTTGGTCATATTGGATTTGACCATTTGATCCGAGTTAGCGGCCACGATCTCATTCGTGGTCTTCTGAAACTCAAGATGGTCAAAGATCTGGCTTGTGCTCCATGCCGGCACGGCAAGATGATTGCCGCTTCTCATCCTCCGGTCACAGTTACTATGACCGATGCACCGAGACAGCTGCTCCATATGGATACGGTTGGACCAGCTCGAGTGCAGTCAACAGGAGGGAAGTGGTATGTTCTTGTCGTGGTCGATGACTTCTCGAGGTATTCTTGGGTGTTTTTCTTGGCCTCGAAGGATGAGACGTTTACACATTTCCAAGGTCTTTTTAGTAGGCTTTCTGTTGAGCTTCTAGGTGCCTTACGAGCGATCCGCAATGACAATGGCACGGAGTTCAAGAATTCCTACTTTGAGAGGTTCTGTGGTGAGACAGGTGTAGAGCACCAGTTCTCTTCTCCGCACGTCCCACAGCAGAATGGCGTCGTGGAGAGGAAGAATCGTACCTTGGTCGAGATGGCCAGGACGATGCTTGATGAATACTCCACACCGTGGAAGTTTTGGGCTGAGGCTATAGCTACCGCGTGCCATGTTTCAAATCGAGTTTTTCTCAGGGCACACTTGCATTGCACTTCTTATGAGTTGAGATATGGGCGGAAGCCTAGTGTATCTCATTTTCGTGTGTTTGGATACAAGTGCTTTATCTTGAAGTCAAGAAACCTAGATAAGTTCGAGTCACATTCTTATGATGGGATCTTTCTAGGCTACTCAACTTCTTCGCGAGCTTATAGGGTCTGGAACTGCGAGTCTAGTAAAATGGTAGAGACCCGTGAGGTGACCTTCGACGAGGCCGGTCAGGGACTAGGCCCGATATCTCGAGTTCTTGAGAGTCGAGACCATCTTTGTGGATGATGAGGACGATGGAGACGAGGGTTGTCTACTCGATCCAGTCCCTCATCCACCCCTTGAGGTGCCACCTTCCACCGCACCTCGAGGCGATCAGCCCATGCCTTCTGCCTCCTCTGGAGCTAGTGGCTCTGTTGCTACCTCATCAGCTCACGAGGTAGAGGCCACTTCTTCATCTCATCCTGGACCTCCTAGACATATCCAGAAAGCTCATCCTTCTAAGTAGATGATTGGAGACCTCTTTGAGCGAGTCACACGCTCAAAGTCTGGCATGTCACTCTTCTGTCTCCACTCTGCTTTCGTTGCCTCATTGAGCCCAAAGACGTTTGTCATGCTCTTTCTGACGAGTCTTGGGTCAATGCCATGCATGAGGAGTTAGAGAATTTCGAGAGAAACAAGGTCTGGTTGCTTGTTGAGCCCCCACAAGGTCACAATATCATTGGGACTAAGTGGGTGTTTAAAAACAAGCAAAGTGAGGATGGTGTGGTTATTCAAACAAGGCTAGGCGGTAGCTCGGGGTTCTCCTGTGTTGAGGGTCTAGATTTGAGGAGACCTTGCCCTCGTAGCTAGACTTGAGGCCATTAGAATTCTGCTTGCCTTCGTAGCTTCTAAGGGTTTCAGGCTTTACCAGATGGACGTCAAGAGTGCCTTCCTCAATGGCCTTATTGAGGAAGAAGTCTATGTGAGACAGCCTCTTGGTTTCGAAAACCCCAAATACCCAAAACATGTCTACAAGCTTTCCAAAGCATTGTATGGACTTAAGCAGGCCCCTAGAGCTTGGTATGAGAGGCTTAAGTCCTATCTATTGAGTCATGGTTTTGAGATGGGTAAAGTAGACAAGACCTTGTTCATCCGCCGGCTTGGCACTGATCTTCCGTCGTCTCGTCGGTTATGTGGATGACATCATCTTTGGCGGTTCCTCGCATGCTCTCGTTTCACAGTTTTCCGATGTTATGAGCTCGGAGTTTGAGATGAACATGATGGGCGAGTTGAGCTTTTTTCCTTGGATTCCAAATTAAGCAGACTCGGGAGGGTACTTTCTTGCATCAGGATAAGTACACTCGAGACCTCCTGAAGCGCTTCGATATGAGTGATGGTAAGCCAGTGTCCACTTCGATGGCTACATCAGTTCCACTCGACCCAGATGAGGATGGCGAGCCAGTTGATCAGAAGGAGTATCGTAGTATGATCGACTCCCTCTTGTACCTCACTGCATCGAGACTGGACATACACTTCTCCATGTGTCTTTGTGCCCGGTTTTAGGCTTCTCCTCACGTATCTCACCGTCAGGCGGTGAAGCGCATCCTTCGGTACCTTTGAGCTACCATTGACTATGGTATCTGGTACTCTTCCTCTTCGTGTCTTTCCTTGAGAGCCTACTCGGATGCAGACTTTGCTGGCTGTAGGATAGATAGAAAGATCACTTCGGGCACTTGCCAATTTATTGGCACTTCTCTCGTTTCCTGGTCCTCTAGGAAGCGATCCGGTCTTGCCACGGTCCACCGCAGAGGCCGAGTACGCTGTCTTTGCCGATTCTTTGCAGCCGTGTACTGGATGGTCTCGACCCTGCGGGACTTTGGGTTAATTATCGATAGTGTTCCACTCCTATGTGATAACACTTCTGCGATTAACATTGCTAAGAACCCAGTGCAGCATTCTCGGACCAAGCATATTGATATTCGCTATCACTTCCTCAGAGACCATGTAGAGAAGGGTGACATCGTGCTCCAGTTTGTGGAGAGTGACCACCAGTTAGCTGACATTTTCACCAAACCTTGGATAGCTCTAGGTTTTCAGCTCTGCGGGGAGAGCTTGGGGTGGTATGTCCTTATGGACTGTTGTGAGGGGGAGTTTGTGCTTTACTATATTAATTATGATCTTACTCCTTTCTGATCGCATTGCATATGGGTGCATTGGGTTTAGTCCTTGTAGCATAGGTTAGAGTGGTTCTCTTGCCGAGTTGCTTAGACTTCAAAAGAAAATGTCATTTGTGCTCAATTTGCTTAAGCTACTAAAAGAACCAAGTACTTGAACCAATGTTTCACTCTTGAGCGTATAGGACTCTATTTGGACTCAATATTAGCTTCTTGGTTCCGCTTAGCTTAATTGACATGGCTTGCATCATCCTTGGATGTCTCTAGCTAGACTTTACTTATTGATGACTTGACATGTTCACAAAATGCATTACACTTTAGTTCGTCATCTATTTGTGCTAGCTAGCTTATACATATCCTGTCATGATCTAGATAGCATTCTATTGAGTTATGGCTTGATGTAATTCTTAATGGTCATTTTGGATAATTCTCATGGCTCTAAATGCTTAGAATAATCAAACTTCAGCTATTTTATCCTTTTTCATGACTTATTCTCCTTCTTGCATTCTTGATGTGTTTATTGCCGAAAGGGGGAGAATAGTGGTAGAAAAAGCCATTTTGGGAGCTTTGAGGAAAACTTGTTCCTTCTTTTGCTCTTTCTGTCGGCATGGTCATTAGCTTCATTTTTCTTCTTTGGACCATGTTGGATTCTTCAAACTCAACTTCATGTTTTTTCGGTGTTTGTCAATATACTCATCAAGGGGGAGATTGAGAGACCATGTGAGGTCATCCCATGTGTATGATGAGTAATTGACATCGGCTTAGGGAAGTCGAGTTTGAGTTGGTTGGTTCGGACCATGTTGTTGCGGGGTGCAACGGGCTCGATCGGACTTGGTCAAACATGGTCAATAGGTTTAGGATGATTATTCTGATGATTTGACAGGTTTATGCTTAATATTGTGTCACTGATACTATTTATGTTTTCATGTGTCGAGCGGTGCTATTTGATGTGTTTCTTGTCTGTGTTGGCTGCAGGACGTCGAGGCGGAGTCGTGGCGAGACACGAGGTGACCGGACTAGACGCAGGTGGCGTTGAGGTCAGAACGGTTGGATGTGTCAAAGACGGCGGAGATTCGATGTGGTTGCGAGGCGTACACGACAAGGGCGGAAGCTTCCGGAAGGTGCGGGAGGCGAATCGGTAAGTCGCAAGGCTGCACAAGCGGGAGACAGTTCCGTTAGGGTTTAGCCGGCGAACGGGTTGGAGACCCGTTAGCCAAGGGCTATAAATAGGTGTTGGGGGCTGCATACCCCCTTGAGGGTTTTTGTGCATTTGCTCTCCATTTTGTGTGTGTTCCTCCCAAGAAGCATGTGAGGCTCTTGGTGTTCTTGAGGATTGAGAGGGAGAGGATGGATTGAGAGTCTTGTAATCATTCCTCTTGTTTCAATCATGTATGGGGATACCTCTGTAATCATGCATTTAAGATGTTTTGAGCAGTTTCTTCCTGTTGTGCTTATTTTCCCCGTGCTTTCCTTTCTCGGTTCTTGAGTTTCTCTGATTTTCAGCTCTATCTCCCTTGCTGCTATTTGTTTTTGGGTGCTTCATTTTCTTGCCTTGCCCCTCTGTGTGATTGCCCTCTGTTTAGTTCTCTCTGTGATATTTTTGTTTGGTTGTTGATTACTTCGTTTGTTCTCTGTTGGCCTCATGAGTTGAGGTTTCTCTATTGATCTGCTGTTTTTGAGTTGAAGTTCAAACCTTGTTTTGAGAAAGACAGTAGCTCACGGCCAGCAGTATGCAGTCACAGTCTTCTTGGATCTTTCGGCAGCAAAATAGCTCTCGGCTTTCATTCTTTCTCTGCTGACTACACTTGATTCAGTTTCTTTTCTTCATGAGCTGATTGCTGCGAGCAGCAGGTTCTAAACCCCTTGTTGTGCCGACAGCAGTAAGTGGTCATGGTTTCAACCGATTGAGTTTGTTGGAAAAGAGCTGCAATCAATTAATCTATTTATTTATTGGCTGTCTGCAAGCTTCTTAGTGACGTTCAGATTCTTTCTTGCAATCTTAGTGTTTATGGCTCTGTTCAGATTCCTTCTTGCAAATTAATTAAGTCACTTTTGGTTGGCAATTTTCGACAAGATCTTGCTGACTTCTTCGCCGCTTGAACTTAGTAAAATTGGGTCTCGGCAAGTGTCCGTGCTCTCTGTCTCCAAAGAGTGAATCTGTTTTCCTTTTGTCTGATTCGGTTTTGCCATCCTTTGCTTTGTTTGTTCGGCTAGCAGAGTGTTTGCAGCGTCTGTACTCTCTGCCCCTGCAGTGAATCTGTTTTCCTTTTAGTTGTGTTTGCAGTTTTCTTTTAGTGCAGATTTTTGTTGTTTGTAGCAGCAAAGACTCCCTTTAGCCAGCTACATTTTTCATCCTTAGCCGTAGCTTTTGATACCTCTTTAATTCCTCTCGGCTGGCAGCAAAATCTGCGTTTTCCCTACCGTGGCAGCCGTGGCAGATGATTTGATTTGCCATGGCAGCCGATTTTCCCAATATCAGCTGCCATGACAATGTTTTGAGCACAGTGCCCGCCGTGGCAATATTTTACTGATGGTTTGTTGCCGTGACAATACATTGAGCTTCATTTTTACTGTCACTTTGTTTTGAGCTCAGTTGTCTTAATCTTGTTGGCGCTCGTTCCTTTTCAAAGCTACCATAGCTATCGGAGTTGAGTTTTCCTGGATACTTTGGGGGTTGATTTTAATAGGCACCATTCACCCCCTCTGTTGCCATTTCGATCCTACAGTCTGAAATAGCCGCAGGAACTTTTATGATTTTTTTCTGGAATTCTAGACTTTATTTGTTATTTTCTAAGTATGTTGAAGCTTTCTAGTATTTCTGTAAATTAAAAACAAATTTTAAATCCAAAGCCTCCTCCGTCCGACACATGTCACTCCCTGGCACAATCCATCCCCGCCCGATCTAATCTGAGCCGTTCCCTTTCACTTACCCCTTCGTTTTAAATCTAGCGGCCCTGATTTTCTCCGTGACACCTGGTGCTTATCCGGCCGTCCACCCTCCCTACTCCTCTCTCCCTCTCGCTGACAAGTGGGGCCCACACCATCTTCTTCGTCCTCCCCTTCTTCCTTCCCCCGCCGGCCGCTATTAACACCATGGCCAAAGCTTTTAAAGCTTCGATTACTCTTTCCGTTGGCCAGCAATCGATGCCATTAGTGGCCCTAAAGACCCTGCATTAGCAACCGCCTTCACTCCGCCCGTTTCCCCTTCGTCTTAAAGCCCCATTCCACCATTATGCGCTGGTTCTAATTGCCTTAACTCCGGTGAGGTCGTGCTTATCCGTTACGCCTCCTCGTGCCTATTTAAACCCTCTACCGCGCCCGTCCTTCCCTCCTTTTGCCTCCCTCGTGCGCCGAAAGCCTCCTTTCCCCTCTCTCCCGCGTCGAGTGCCCGTACCCCTTTCGGCATCGATGAGCTCCGGCGAGAAATCGTCGTCGCCCCGGTTACTTCCGCACCTCGCCGATGTCACCTCCGTCTTCCTTGTGACCCGACGACCGTCCACTGCCCCTCCGCCGGTCGAATCGGCCACCGAAGAGCCCCGCCGTCGCAAAAACTCACTGAGACCATTTCCTGAGCCCCTCGGACCCCGCACCAAGGTGAGCTTGCCTCCCCGCCCTCTCCTCTTGTTGTTGTGCATCTCGGTCGCCGCTGGTGGGCACCGGAGCGCCGGCGAGACCGCGGGCCCGAGCGCCGCCTCCGGTCGGCTGTACCGCGTCTGCCCGTGCTTGTGGGGCGACCACGTGGCAGCCCAGTGGCTGCCACATCAGTTCCAGTTGCTGCGTCGGCTTCGGTTGCCACATCAGCGGTGGACCGAGTCCACGGTGAACCAAGCCAACCCATGAACCCAGTCCACCATAAATCCAACCCCACCCGTCAGTCAAATAAAATCATTTTCAATATAAAAATAATTCTGCTAAAAATAAATTTGATGCTGACATCATAAATTAATTTTTTAGTATAAAAATAATTCCAAAATCAGTCTTTTTCTTTTTCTTAGTGTTAAACTTCCAGAAGCCCGTATTTCTTCATTTTAACTCCGATTTAACCCATTCAAATTTCTAAATTCTTCTAAAATCCTAAACTATCTATTTTATTTGAATTTTGTTTGAATTTGTTTCGGTTCTTCACATGTAGATTACGACAAATCCGAAGAGCTTTACTTTGACAACTTGCACTAGGACTTCGAGCAAGGCAAGTTACACCTTTAATCATGTTGTTCCCAGTAGTTTAAATTATTTATGTTATTTTAACTTATTATACATGTGTACTTTTATTCAAATTAGTTCAAATGTGATTTAAACTTTAGTTACACCAAATTCCTTTGTATGTGGCCAAATTTGATATTGAACAAACATGCGTTGTCACCCTAGATGAAAACCTAGTTAGTACATTAGTATTAACTGGAAATTATATAGAATTGCTTAACCATGCTTATAATGATTTAGGTGGGAAGAATTGTTGCACACAAAATGATGATTTAGAAAATCTACTCTTGACTTCAGTGAGTCAAGAAAGACTATGAGTTATCTCAAAACAAAATATAAAAACTTGGTTTAGACTTAGGCAAATGGTTAGGTGGTGGGTGTTTACTGACATACATTGTTGTTTGGTGACACAATGTTGATTGCCAGGCACAAGGGGTATATGGTTGGTGCCTAAATCAAGTTAAGGACCGGTCTGTGAGCTACTATTACAATGTCACACCGTACAACGACAAGCCTGGTATGGGACAGATCTGGTTAAGTAATTTGTGAAGTTCCATCTTAGTTTTGCTATAGGCTGAATGTGGGCGTGGTGTAGGCCGCGAGAAGTCTCATATGGCACAAGAGGGGGGCTCCAACATGTAGATTCATGTTGTGGTGAAACCTTAGTGGCGACATAACTAATTTGCTAATGGAACATTGTAATAGCCTTGTCATGAACTCTCAGGTGCACACCTAAGGCAGTGTGTTAATCGCGTGGCAAAACGAGAGGACATGTCTTTGTACACCTCTGGAGAGTAACAAACTATCCTGGATAGCCGTGTCCATGGTCAAGGACATGCTGACTATGGTTTTTCACGGATTAGACTTTGGTTTTTAATAAAATCTAGTTTGCGAAAACTTGTGAAATCTTTTGGAAAGATGGTCCGGGTGGGACACCCGTGGATAGGTTAGTGTGAGGTTGGTGCCTGCACTAACGATAATATTTCAGTTAAAAAGATTGTTTTTACATACTATATCAAATTCAGCTTTTGTACTTACTTTACGATATTTACTCCAATGATGCTCTTTGTGCAAATAACCATATTATGCCTTCCTTTGAAAATCCTTATGCATGCATTAACTCTGTTAAACCTCCTGGTGTAACTTGTGTAGTACTTTATGTGCTCACCTTGCTTAATTATGCTGCCAGAGGATGACCACATCGACTTTGGTGAGGATTGCGGCGAATATGCCACATCTTACAAGCATTCGCCTATGGGCGGGCAGGATGGGCTGCTCCTTCTATTTATTTTCCGCTGTTTACTTTTATGCTTGGCCATAAGGCCCGTAAACTTTGATTTATATTAAAGTTTGGTTATTATGCATAATATGTATCTCTATTAACCCTGTGTGCACTAACTTTTCCTAGGATAGTGTGATTTGCATAGAGGGTTCCGGAATTGTTGCTCCGGGGTCCAACAGAGATGGTATCAGAGCCATAATGACCCTAAGACGTGACCGCATGTAGAATAGAATGGACAACCTTAAGGACCTATTTTAAAAGATAGCTATTTTGGAACATTCTTGAATCTAGTCTTTTTCAGTCTCTCACTTAACTATATTATGTCATCAAAAATTGTTTACTAACTCCTCCCCTTTTTCAAAATTGTAGATGGCTGGACGTCCTACCCAAGTCACCCACGGAATCCTAGCTAGACATCTAGCTGACTATCTTTGGGATCTTCTTCAAGAATTGGATTTTAAGCATGCCCTGTGTACCAGGGATACTTGGGCACCTATGGGGATCAAGAATGTTAGAGGGTGGAAGTGCTGATCTATGCCAATGTTGGAGATGAAGAAGCATTTCACACCTTTGATGCTCCTCTACCCCGAGACACCTTCTTCAATGGTATCCAAGATGCAGCTCGTGAGGCAATCTGGCATATGAGGGATATCTACACCCAAAAGCTACAACGCACCACATTTCGATACTACCCCAGCAAGTTCCCTATCAGCTCAAGTAGCATCTTTCCTCGACAGAATTTGAGAGTAACCCTTGGCTCATTCAACAGATGCAGTACGCCAAGTCTTTGGAGAATGTGTACCAAGTCATAGTTGAGTGTCATGGCACAGCGACTCCATGCAGCAGAAGAAGAGTTGGCCAAGTATCGCATAGAAGAAGAGGGTTCCTCTGTTATAGGACCATCCTCAAAGAAGCGTAAAGGCCAGCTGACAATAGTTTAAGTTTAAAGTTATAGAACAATACTTGTAAGTTGTTATTCCTTTGTCAACAACCCCAAGGTTATAATATTCAATAAAGTGTTTTTGGCTTTTATTTGAGTTTTATTGCTTTTCTTGTTTGTGGTGGGAATGTTACAAAGACCTTCTCCTAGTTTTCTCTTTCTTTCCTCTAAATCTAGAAGAACCTGGCAGATGGTGAACACACGGAGGAATGTCAATGATAACACCAACAACACCGAAGCACAGGGAAATCAGTCCGCTCCCATCCCTCCACCTCCACCAGCAGCTGCACCCGACTAGACTCAATTAATGGCAAACCAAAATCAATTGATTCAACTTCTGGCTCAGACCATCAACAGCCTAGTTCAGCAGGCACCTCAGCTGCCTGCTCAAGCTCCTTAGAACCGTTTGTCAGAATTTTTGAGGATAAAGCCTCGAACCTTCTCAAGCAGTGCATAGCCAATGGATATTGATGATTGGCTTCGTGCGATTGGCAAGAAGTTGGATATTCTGCAATGCTCCGACCGAGAAAGAGTCCTGTTTGCTTCTCACTTGTTGAATGGACCTGCATCCGAGTGGTGGGATACCTTAACCGCCTCTTATGCCAATCCTCCGGCCATTTCATGGAATGAGTTTGTGCAGAGTTTTCACAAGGCTTACATTCCATCGGGCACCATTACTCTAAAGAAGGAATCAGAGCTCTGCATCAAGGAAGCCGCATAGTGAATGAGTACCTGCAGAAGTTCAACCAACTGGCACGCTACACACTAGAAGATGTGGCTACTGATGAAGCCAAGCAAGAAAGGTTTTTGGAGGGTCTGAATGGCAATATTTCTGTCCAGTTGATAGCCTGCCCAGACTCATTAGAGAAGCATCTGATGCACATCATGTCGCGTCTAACATGCACAAACATGGAGATGCGTGTAACATCCCAAAAATTTTAATTGTATTTTATTGGTTTTCTGGATTTTATTTGGATTTATCTTGATTAAGAAAATTTAATTTAAACATTTCTTTAAACCAAAAAGAGTTTATTTTGCTTTTTCCTTGATTTATAGTATTTTGAGAATTTTACTGGAATTTAAAATTCAAATTTAAAGCTAAAAAGTATTTTTGTAAAAATTAAAAAGACCAATTTTAAGTTGAAAATATTTTTCCTAAGTCTAAAACAGCCCAGGAACTTTTATGAATTTTTATGGAATTTTAGACTTTATTTGTTATTTTCTAAGTATCTTTGAAGCTTCCTAATATTTTTGAAAATTAAAAACGAATTTTAAATCCAAAACCTCCTCCGTCTGACACATCACTCCCTGGCACATTCCATCCCCGCTCAATCTAATCTAAGTCGTCCCCTTCCACTTATCCCTTCGTTTTAAATCCAACGGCCCTGATTTTCTCCATGACATGTGGTGCTCGTCCGACCGTTCGCCCCTCCCCTACATCTCTCTCTCTCGCTGACAAGCGGGGCCAACACTGTCTTCTTCGTCCTCCCCTTCTCACTTCCCCGCCGGCCACTATTAATGCCATGGTCGAAGCTTTTAAAGCTTCGATTACTCATTCCGTTTGCCGGCATTCGATGCCATTAGTGGCCCTAAAGACCCTGCATTAGCAATCGCCATCACTCCGCGCTTTTCCCCTCCATATTAAAGCCCCATTCCTCTGTTATGCGCGTTCTAATCGCCTTAACTCTGGCGAGGTCGTGCTCATCCATTACTCCTCCCCGCACCTACTTAAACCCTCCCCGCGCCATCCTTCCCTCCTTTTGCCTCCCTCGTGCGCCGAAAGGCTCTTTCCCCTCTCTCGCCGAGTGCCCATTCCCCTTTCGGCATCGACGAGCTCTGGCGAGAAATCGCATCCGCCCCGGTTACTTCCGCACCTCGCCAACGAAACCTCCGTCTTCCTCGTGCCCCGGCGATCGTCCTCCGCCTGTTCGCTGGTCGAATCCGCCACTGAAGAGCCCCGCCACCGCAGAAACTCATCGTCGGCCATTTCTTGAGCCCCTCGGACCCCGAGCCAAGTTGAGCTCGCCTCCCCGCCCTCGCCTCTTGTTGTTGTGCACCTATGTCACCGCCGCGTCCACCCGTGCTTGCGTGGCGACCGCGTGGAAGCCGTGTAGCAGCCCAGTGGCCAAATCAGCGGTGGACGAAGTCTACGGTGAACCAAGCCAACCTGTGAACCCAGTTCACCATAAACCCGGCCCCATCTGTCCGTCAAATAAAATCATTTTCAATGTAAAAATAATTCCGTCGAAAAATGAAATTTGATGATGACGTCATAAATTGATTTTTTAGTATAAAATAATTCCAAAAATCACTCTTTTTCTTTTTCTTTAGTATTAAACTTCCAGAAGCCCGTATTTCTTCATTTTCATTCCGATTTGTCCCGTTCAAATTTCTAACAATAACTAATGAGACCGATCAGGCAATAGTGTATTATCTAACACTGCTCCAATCAATACAAAGTTATTTCCTCTATACCAAGCTTGTATATCACAAATAATAACTTACAGAATAGATAGAAGGAAATTGTAGGACCGTATGGCGTTATCAGAGGGGGTGAATGATCACCTCTACTCCTTCTGTTGTGCTCGATCACTTCGTGATCAACAATGAAAACAACTGCTAGAACAATTACTAGCTGAAGACACAAGAAGAATGAAGCTTAGAAAAACATGCAGCTGATCAACTTCTTTTGGAATAGATGTAATCTATTATTTTTGCAGCAAGTTTTGGCTACAAAGTGCCCTCACATCACCCCTAAAAACTTCCTTGACGAAAACCCTAAAGACTAGTTATGTTAGCTTAAGTCTCTCCCTGCTTTTATAGACCAACGTCCCTAATCATGTTCGATTCAGACACAAACACAACACCTAATTTGTTCCTCAAATCATGGGACCAGAAACCCTTTCCTAACATGGGTTTTATTCAAACTCCATATCTTCTAGCTCACGGACTCTATCCGTAATAGTCCAAACTCAACACGCGACAAAGCCCCCAAGATATCCCCTCATGTAGCTCCGTCTCACTTCCGATCCTCAATCTCCATGTGTTCCAGCGTTAGCCTGACCACCTCGCATGATATCCTCAATCGTCTGTACCTCGGATCTCCCTATCCTAGTCCCAGTCCTCATCACCGACCGTGATCATCTTCACGCTCTTCTGCACATGCAAATATCAAAGAAATGTTTTTCCCGGCACAAACTCTTCCCAGCTTGACGGTCATCATCACAACAACTCACACCACCCTTATCAATCCATAGACAAGAACAAAACAATCCACGGCCACCAACTTGGTCAAACACGGCCAATCATCTCAACGTTATCCAAAAAACAGTCATAGACCACCGATTACGACCGCTAATAACCTTCGCTTTCGAAACTCACTCTTACGACCACTCAGCACGGCCACCGAGCACAACAAGTACTCAAAACCGACAACCGACTGCCACACTTACAACTATCGCTCATCGACCATCGAGTACCTAGTCGCTCTGACTACCGAGTACCGACACCGTTCCATTAAGCACCAGCCAAACACCTTGTTACCGATATCCCCTCGATGTACTCGAAGATCACAAAGAGTGAAGCACTCATTTTGACAACGAAGTCTATAAGTACCAACGAGAAGCCTATGGCGACCGATCGTAAAGCCTTCGACTACCGAAAGCAACGACAGCAAACTGCTTGGTCTACGACTATCGACAAGACTGCAACATATACGACTGCAAAATCTATGACAATCGACTGCAAAGTCACTGACTATCGATCAGTAAATCCTATGACTATCGAGTACGACCAGTAAAGTCCACGACTATCAAAATCACTAAAGTTACGACCATGTATAAGTATTGCAGCTGTGATTACCTTTAGTGGTCGATCTGTTGTGGTCGAAGTCATATTGCTGTGGTCGAAGTCGTACACAGTTGAAGCCGAACGTGGTCGGAGTCGAATGTGACCAAAAACCGTCGTAGTCATACAGCCGTGGTCGTAAAGCCGTGTGTGGTCGTAAAGCCATACGCGATCGTAAAGCTATACATGGTTGTAAATGACAGCTGTGGTCAAAGTTTACCGTGGTCTAAATTGAACGTAGTTGAAGCCAACGGAAACACTTGAAGAAGGAAAAAACCACTCAAAAAAATCAAAACCACTCGTAAATGCCCAAAACAACTTGAACCCAAAATCTTCGACTGTGATCACTCGATACTTTCACAACACAAATTCCAAAGCAATTCACATGTCA
The DNA here is from genome assembly GCA_036346245.1 of Bonia amplexicaulis. Classification (NCBI taxonomy): domain Eukaryota; kingdom Viridiplantae; phylum Streptophyta; class Magnoliopsida; order Poales; family Poaceae; genus Bonia; species Bonia amplexicaulis. Next base: position 6,866,534 of record CM070768.1, read on the forward strand.
ATTATTCATCATCGTTTTTTATCACAATCATCCACATGGTCTAACAATCTCCCCCTTGATGAATACATTGACAACACCTCGAAAACCACTCAAATGAAAGACTTTGCAAGAAGGAATTTGCGATTTGAAACAACGCAACGAGTATCTGAGACAACCAACGAGAACAACTTCCAGAGCAGATCTCCCCCTTGCTACTTTTCTCCCTCTTTGGCAATGAAATCATCAAGGACTCAAAAGTGGGAATAATTTTAAAAGGGAACTAGAAAAGTAAAAATCCAGAAGTTTTGTAGATTATCCAAGACAATATGCATTGAATTAATAGTTTAACCAAGCCATGTATTTAAGTAGAGCTACCTAGATCATATAAAGTCATATGTCATATAGCAAGGTCCAAACAATCTTTTATCTCATTGAAAAAATTTAGATCAATTACAAGCATCTCATCAATGACTAAACCAATTATAAAGAGCACAATGAGATATCACAATGAAAAAACAAAGCCTAAAATTGAGGCAGACGTTAAGCTAGGCGAGGTATCCGACTCATGTAGCAATCAATTATTTTACACTTGAGTCTTAGGCATATGGCATACTTGTAGCATACTTCTTTTCTTGATGTCATGCTTTGAAGTTTTTTCTTTTGTTTTAAATGGTGGCATGCTTGAGGCATACATCTTTTTACTAGCACAGTTTTGTGCATTTTTTTAAAAAAAATTGACCATGGCATGCTTGAAGCATATATCTTTTCATTTGTGCACTTTTCTTTGTATAACATGCGACTTGAGTGATCATGAAAAGATTGCGTCATGAAACGTACCAACCTCATAGCTAAGATTTAACATAAGACTCAAAATCATGCTAATCATTTTAGATAAACATCACAAAGTACTATCTATAATCAATCCAGTCAAGATGTTTTGCCATATCATGCTTTAGATCAATTGTAGGAGATTAAATAACATCAGTCTTGACCACAGTTAGAAAACATATGAGTGAATATGATAAAGACATCTCCATAACTCATTTGTTTTCAATGGTTGGATTTGATGAATTATTGAACATGTATAATAAACAGAACTTCCAAATGTTAACTTCCAAACTCTCCCTCAGAATAATCCTATAGGATGCATTACACCTAAGTCACTCTACAATTGAGTAAAATGAGAAGAGTCAAGCGGTTTGGTGAAAATATTAGCAACTTGAGAATCAGACTCAACAAAGTATGAAACAACATCACAATTTTTCACATGGTCTCTTAGAAAGTGAAATCGTATATCAATGTGTTTAGTCCTAGAATGTTGCAACGGGTTTCTAGCAATATTAATAGCACTGGAGTCATCACAATAAAGTGGAACACTGCTAAATTCTAACCCATAATCCCTGAGTGTAGCTGAAATCAATAAACTTTGAGAACAACTAGCAGCAACTAAATATTCAGCTTCAGTAGTAGATTGTGCAACAGATGATTGTTTTCTCGAAGACTAAGAAACTAATGATATGCCTAAAAAGTGACATATACAAGAAGTACTCTTTCTATCAATCCTACACCTCACAAAATCACTATATGAATATGCATGCAGGGTAAGACAAGATGAAGGTAAGACAAGATGAAGAACAATACAAGAGTCCGAATTGTACAGTCGATTGGAGGCACCTAAAAATTCTTTCACAGCCTGACTATGGGATGTATGTGGTGAAGCTTGAAATCGAGCATACAAACACACAACAAAATGTATATCTGGCCTTGAAGCAGTAAGGTAAAGTAGTGATCCAATTATGCTAATGAATTCTTTCTGGTCCACCTCCTCACCTTCTTCATCTGGATCAAGAACAGTTGTAGATCCCATTGGTGTAGAACTAGTTTTACTAGTTCCATGTCAAAACGCCTAAGCAGATCTTTGGCGTACTTTGTTGGATGAATAAACATATCTTGCTTAGTCTGTTTTACTTGTAAACCCAAAAAGTAAGTTAACTCCACCATCATACTCATCTCGAACTCCATGCTCATAGTATCTAAAAACTTGGAAACCAATGCATGAGAGGAGCCACCAAAGATGATATCATCCACATAAATATGAACAAGTAATAGATCATTGCCATGCCTAAGCATGAACAGAGTTTTGTCTACCTTGCCCATTTGAAAAGTATTCTTTAACAAGTATGATTTGAGCCTTTCATACCATACTTTAGGAGTTTGTTTCAAACCATACAATGCTTTAGACATGATTAGGAAATTTAGGATTTTCAAAACCGGATGGCTGCTTAACATAAACTTCCTCCTCAATAAAGCCATTAAGAAAGGCACTCTTAATATCCATTTGATACAATCTAAAATCTTTAGATGTAGCAAATGCTAAGAGAATTCTAATGGCTTCTAATCTGGCAACAGGAGCAAAAGTTTCACTAAAATCAAGACCTTTCACCTAAGTAAACCCCTGAGCAACCAGTCTAGCCTTATTTCTAACCACAACAACATCCTCACTTTGTTTATTTTAAAAACTCATTTAGTTGAAATCGCATTATATCCATGAGGAGGTTCAACTAAGGTCCAGACTTTATTTTGCTCAAAAGTTTCTAATTCTTCATGCATGGTATTAATCTAAGACTCATCAGATAAAGCGTGACTTATATCATTGGGCTCAAAAGAGGCAACAAAAGCAGAATTAGCATGTGAGTCAGGAGAAGTAAACCTAGAATGTGTTACCCTTTCGTGAATGTCATCAGTTCTGGGGGATGGTGTCGTTCAATGTGCAAAAGAGGTTGCGGGTCGGTCGTAGACATGGTCGTTGAGGTAGTTGTAATAGCAGTTGTCGTTAGTGCACTCATAGCGTCCGTAGCCGTAGAGGTGGTTGTAGCATCTGTCGTTGTAGGAACGGTCGTAGCCTCTGTAGTCGTAGGAGCAGACGTAGCACTTGTAGTCATAGTAGAAGAACTCGGGAGATCCTGATAGTCGTCATCAAAGTCATAGAAAATGTCATCAAGTGCATCAGGAGCCTGTATACCTACATTGTCGGGTCTAGTGCCAGGACTAGCCTCATCAAAAGTAACCTCGTAGGTCTCAATAATTTTGTTAGATCCTAAGTTGAGTACACAATAACCCCTTGTGCGAGTTGGAGAAGGAAGTAGATAGATTGTCACGGGAGCTTACTTCACTTATATCCGCTCCCTCCCGTGACGACTGTGATACATGCCCTGCCTTGATTGGTGATATGGAGAAGTTAAGGACTTCTTATGATAGTGTGACCTCTGAGCTAGATATTCTTAAGGTGGAGAATGTTAGTCTGCTAGCTGAACTAGAAATGACTAGGATTGTTGTTCCTTCATCTGCTATTGAGACTGCCTTCTGCACCTCTTGTGAGGATAAGGATAATGCTTTTAGAGGTCTTTCTCTTGTGAGGATAAGGATAATGCTTTTAGAGGTCTTTACACCTTACTTCTTGATCTACCCGAGACTTGTGAAAGTTGCAATAATTTAAAGATGAACTTAAAAAGAGCAGATCACAAAATTGCTGAATTGTGTGCTTCCCTGTTAGAGCCTATTGTTTCTTGTACCAACTGTCCTAAATTAACCTTTGAGCTTGAATCGGTTTCTAAGCAATTTCAAGAGATGGTTGATCATAACAAGAAAATGGCTCAATTTGCTACTAAGGATCCTGTTAGCTCACCATGCAATAGTTGTAATAAACTAAAATCTGAATTGATTGCATTGGATGAAAAATGTGTGAAACTAACTAAGGACCTTCTAGAAAAATCACATCCTTCTTGTGCTTTACGTCTTTGAAGTGTTGGAAAAGGATAAGGACATGGTAGAGACGTTTAGGAAGAGTTACGAGAACCAAATGGCTAGGATTAGGGCTGCCCCTGTGTGTCTCTGAAGCCCTCAAGGTTGAGGTGGCCGTGCATAAGGAGAAATATGCACGTGCTATTCGCTCTTTGCTATTGGTTCTTCTCCTTCCTCTCCTCCTGCTTCTCTCTTCTTCTTCTGCTTGCTCTTCTTGCACCTCTCTTTTTCGGGAGTGTCAGTATCTTATGAACACTCTCGAGAAATTTGTAGGAGGCAAGAAAAAGCTTAATCTTATTTTAGACCAATCAAAGATTTGCATGTTCAATCAGGGTCTAGGATATGATTTCCGTGAGGATGTGAGGAAGCATCCACCTGTCGTGCTCAGACCCATAGCCGCATGTGTGATTGAGGTCAAGCCCAAGAACAAGAATGTTCAATTTAAATCAGTGGGATTTGTCCAAAGGATTTCTGATAGCAAGGTGATTTCACCTATAGCTTCAGCCTCTCAGAAGGCGAAGCCATCTCATGCTACTTCTGCCTCTCAGAATGTGAAGTATCATTGCATCTTCTGTCAGAAGGATGGACATTTGATTGACCACTGCTTCAAGCGCGCCAAGATTGCGCGAAGAGACCGTGTTGAGTCTCTTAGGCGATTCGTGGTCGACCCGGACCTTGAGTGCACCTAAGACCAACACGAGGTCTAAACTTACTCTTGTTGGTAGCTTTGGGCGACATCGAGGACTTGGTTCTTCCGAGTTTTCGCTTTTTTCGTTCTCATGCTCCTCTCGGTCGTGACTTCCGCCGTTCGAGGGTAGATCTCGCTTTCCCATCGAGATGCCTACCCACGGCGTGATCGACTTCTTGTCGGTGCGCCGACTCGCTCTTAGTAGCAGTTGGACCCGACAGCGACTTGTGTGCGCACACGGACCTTACGCTTCTTTGAGTGACGAGGCGTGAGGGTAGATAGAGGTTAGTGGTGCTTGACTACTTCATCCGCTCGACGTGTTACTCGAGATTGGGTGCCAAAATCACTCTTGATTTATCCCGATCGAGACTTTACTCTGCTTGACTCGGGTTCGCCGGGCGAGGAAGGAAAGGTTTGGCTTGTAGACTCCGGTGTTCACGACGGAGATTCCGTTGGGAGATAAGACAATCACGGTGATGAGACGATCACCTTCGGAGATGCTTCATCTGGGCGCGTCATCGCCAAAGGTGCAGTGCGCGTTAATGATTCTTTCATTTTGAAAGATGTTGCCTTGGTTAGTAAGCTGCAGTATAATTTGCTTTCCGTTTCTCAGCTTACTGATGACGGCTTTGAGGTGTGTTTTAAGAAAAACAATTGCAAAATTCTTGATTCTTCGGGTAGTCTGGTTTGCGGGATTTCTCGTTTTGGGAGGATCTTTCGTGCTGATTTTTCTGAGTCTTCTGGTGATCCTCTCAGGTGTTTAGTTGCTTCTGAGTCCGCGACCTTTCCTTCGGCATAGGAGACTTGGTCATATTGGATTTGACCATTTGACCCGAGTTAGCGGCCACGATCTCATTCGTGGTGCGCCAAAACTCAAGATGGTCAAAGATCTTGTTTGCTCCATGCCAAGCACGGCAAGATGGTTGCCGCTTCTCATCCTCGGTCACGATTACTATGACCGATGCACCAGGACAGCTGTTCCACATGGACACAGTTGGACCAGCTCGAGTGTAGTCAGTAGGAGGGAAGTGCTACGTTTTTGTTGTGGTCGATGACTATTCGAGGTACTCTTGGGTGTTTTTCTTAGCCTCGAAGGATGAGACATTTTCACATTTACAAGGTTTTTTCAGTAGGCTTTCTGTTGAGCTTCCAGGTGCCTTACGAGCTATCCGTAGTGACAATGGCACGAGTTCAAGAATTCCTACTTGAGAGGTTACGTGGTGAGGCGGTGTAGAGCACCAATTCTCTTCTCCGCACGTCCCACAACAGAATGACGTCGTGGAGAGGAAGAACCGTACCTTGGTCGAGATGGCCAGGACGATGCTCGATGAATACTCTACATCGCGGAAATTTTGGTGAGGCTATAGCCACCGCGTGTCATGTTTGAACAGAGTTTTCTCGGTCACACTTGCACCGCACTTCTTATGAGTTGAGATATGGGCGTAAACCCAGTGTTTCTCATTTTCATGTGTTTGGTTGCAAGTGCTTTATTCTGAAGTCTAGAAACCTAGATAAGTTCGAATCACGTTCTTGTGATGGGATCTTTCTAGGCTACTCGACTTCTTCACGGGCTTATAGGGTCTGGAACTGTGAGTCTAGTAAAATGGTAGAAACCTATGAGGTGACTTTCGATGAGGCCAGTCTGGGGACTAGGCCCGATATCTAAGGTTCTTCAGAGCAGTCCGAGACCATCTTTGTGGATGATGAGGATGATGGAGATGAGGTTGTCTACCCGATCCGGTCCCTCATCCACCCCTTGAGATGTCGTCTTCCACCGCACCTCAAGGCGATCGGCCTTTGCCTTACGCTTCTTACGGAGCTAGTGGCTCTGTTCCTACTCCGTCAGCTCACGAGGTAGAGGCCACTTCTTCATCTCATCCTGGACCTCCTAGACATATCCAGAAAGCTCATCCTTCTGAGCAGATGATTGGAGATCTCTTTGAGCGAGTCACACGCTTAAAGTCTGGCATGTCACTCTTCTGTCTCCACTCTGCCTCTGTTGCCTCTTTTGAGCCCAAGGATGTTTGTCATGCTCTCTCCGACGAGTCTTGGATAAATGCCATGCATGAAGAATTAGAGAGCTTCGAGAGAAACAAGGTCTGGACGCTTGTTGAGCCCTCTCGAGGTCACAATATCATTGGAACTAAGTGGGTGTTCAAGAACAAGCAGAGTGAGGATGGTGTAGTTATTCAAAATAAGGCTAGACTGGTAGCTCAGGGGTACTCTCAGGTTGAGGGTCTAGATTTTGAGGAGACCTTTGCCCCTGTAGCTAGACTTGAGGCCATTAGAATCTTGCTTGCCTTTGCAGCTTCTAAGGGTTTCAAGCTTTACCATATTGACGTCAAGAGTGCCTTCCTCAATGGCTTTATTGAGGAAGAAGTCTATGTGAGACAGCCTCCTAGTTTCGAAAACCCCAAATGCCCAAACTATGTCTACAACCTTGTATGAGAGGCTTAAGTCCTATCTCTTGAGTCATGGTTTCGATATGGGTAAAGTTGACAAGACCTTGTTCATCCGCCGGCATAGCAATGACCTCCTGCTCGTCCAGATTTATGTGGATGACATCATCTTTGGCGGCTCCTCGCATGCTCTAGTTTCACAGTTTTCCGATGTCATGAGCTCGAAATTTGAAATGAGCATGATGGGCGAGTTGAGTTTCTTCCTTGGCTTCCAGATCAAGCAGACTCAGGAAGGTACTTTTCTGCATCAAGGCAAGTACACTCGTGACCTTCTGAGCCGATTTGACATGAGCGATGGTAAGCCAGTGTCAACTCCGATGGCTACATCAGTTCCACTTGACCCAGATGAGGACGGAGAGCCAGTTGATCAGAAGGAGTTTCGTAGTATGATCGGCTCCCTCCTGTACCTCACTGCCTCGAGACCGGACATACACTTCTCCGTGTGTCTTTGTGCCCGGTTTCAGGCTTCTCCTCGCGTATCTCACCGTCAGGCGGTGAAGCGCATTCTCCGGTACCTTCGAGCTACCATTGACTATGGTATCTAGTACTCTTCCTCTTCGTGTCTTTCCTTAAGAGTCTACTCGGATGCAGACTTTGCTGGCTGTAGGATAGATAGGAAGAGCACTCCGGGCACTTGCCAATTTATTGGCACTTCTCTCATTTTCTGGTCCTCGAGGAAGCAGTCCGGTGTTGCACAGTCTACCGCAGAGGCCGAGTACATTGTTGCGCCGATTCTTTGTAGCTGTGTGCTTTGGATGGTCTCGACCCTGCGGGACTTTGGGTTAGCTATCGATAGTGTTCCACTCTTTTGTGATAACACTTCTGCGATTAACATTGCTAAGAACTCAATGCAGCATTCTTGGACCAAGCATATTGATATTAGATATCACTTCCTTCAAGACCATGTGGAGAAGGGTGACATCGTGCTCCAGTTTGTGGAGAGTGACCACCAGTTGGCTGACATTTTCACCAAGCCTTTGGATAGCTCTCGGTTTTGTCCTTATGGGAGAGCTTGGGGTGGTTGTCCTTATGGACTTTGTGAGGGAGCTTGTGTTTCTTGCCGCTTTATTGTATTGATTATGCTCGCATTGGGGTTAGTCCAGATAGGTTAGAGTGGCATTGCATATGGTGCATTACTCTTATCTTGTGATTCTAGGGATGTATATTAGCTATTTCTTATCTCACTAGGTTGACCTCACTCACTTCTTGTAGGCTCTAGCGATGGTTGGGCCACCCTCGGGTAGACAGGGTACATGTTTGCTCTCTAGTGTGTGTTTTCCCGTCAGCTGATAGTCCTGGAGTTATATGGGGTAGATGAGAGTCAGTCTGAGCCATAGTTGTCTCTATATCTTGTCTATGCTTTAAGGACTGTCTTTCTTGATTTCTTTGCCAGCTTCTCATTTTTATTGCTTTGGTTCAGGGGGAGTTCATTTGGGAACTTCTAGATCTTAATATTGACATAACTCAACTTGAACTAAAAGCTACATCACATGTTGATGGGAGTTAGATTTTATTGCATGTCATTCTGCATTGTAATATAATTACATGGAGCCTTGATTATTATCCATTGATGACATGTTTAAAATGCTTTACACCTTGCCATGACTTATGCTTATTTGCTATATTTATCATGACTTCGTATGTGTAAACTAGCTTGTGCCATGATAAGTTAATTAAGCTTGCTCAATTTGAACTAAAACTTGTCATGTTAGCACTTGAGATCAGTCTTTTTTGAGCTATCCTTTTATGATCCATGCCATGTCAACTAGGCTGAGTTGAGCGTTGAATCTCTATTGAGCCATAGATTGAGCTGTTTTAGTCTCTTGATGATGCATAAGTTTAGTACAACCTGTTAAAAAGCAAAAAGATCTCTTTTGTGCGAAAAAACTGATCTCATCAATTCTTTCTCATGAGACGGCTTGCCATTGTACTAGGCATGAACTCAGGGGGAGTTTTGGATGACCAAGATCATTTCTTTAAGCTTCTTGCTTGGTATGATCGCATAAGGCTTGAGATCTAGCACATGATAAAAATATTGGTTGGAAACGACCATAAGTTTCAAAAGAAAATATGTCATTTGTGCTCAATTTGCTTAAGCTACTAAAAGAACCAAGTACTTGAACCAATGTTTCACTCTTGAGCATATAGCACTCTACTTGGACTCAATATTAGCTTCTTGGTTCCGCTTAGCTTAATTGACATGGCTTGCATCATCCTTGGATGTCTCTAGCTAGACTTTGCTCATTGATGACTTAATTTGTTCACAAATTGCACTATAATTCAGATTGTCATCTCTTTGGTTTAGCTAGCATATACATATCTTGTCATGATCTAGATCTTTATTGAGTTATAGCTTGGTGTAATCCTTAATTCATTTTGGATAATTTTGCTTAAATGAGGAAAACTTGACCTTTTTCTTTCTTTTGCCAAAGGGGAGAATAGTGGTAGAAAAACCACTTTGGGAGCTTTGAGGAAAACTTGTTCTTTCTTTTGCTCCTTACATCGACATGGTCATTAGCCTCATTCTTTTCTTTGGACCATGTTGGACTCTTCAAACTCAACTTCATATGCTTTTTCGGTGTTTGTTAATATACTCATCAAGGGGGAGATTGAGAGACCATGTGAGGGTCATCCCGTTGAGAATGATGAGTAATTGACATCGTTTTAGGAAAAGTCGAGTTTGAGTCGGTTGGTTCGGACCTTGACGTTGCGTGGCGTAACGGGCTCGGTCGAACTTGGTCAAACCTGGTCAAACAGGATTAGGATGTCTATTCTGTTGATTTGACAGGTTTGGGGTTAATAAGGGTTCATTAATGCTATTTACGCTTTAATGTATCGAGCGGTGCTATTTGATGTGTTTTTTTTGTCTGTGTTGGTTGCAGGACGTCGAGGCGGAGTCGTGGCGAGACACGGTGGACCGGACTAGGCGCAGGTGGCGCTGAGGTCAGAACGGTCGGGATGTGTCGAAGACGACGTGGACTCGAGGTGGTTGCGAGGCGTGCGAGGCAAGGAGCGCGGAAGCTTCCCGGAAGGTGCAGGAGGGGCGAAACGGGAATTTCGCAAGACTGCACAAGCGGGAGATGGCTCCGTTAGGGTTTAGCCGGCATAACGGGTTGGAGACTCGTTAGCCAAGGGCTATAAATAGAGATGAGGGGCTGCATACCCTTAGGACACTTGAGAATGAGTTAGGGTTTTGAGAGCTCATTCATCCCTTTGTGTGGGTTGTGTTCCTCCCAAGAAGCATGTGAGGCTCTTGGTGTTCTTGAGGATTGAGAGGGAAAGGATGGATTGAGGATCTTGTAATTACTCCTCTTGTTCTATGTGTTCTTGGTGTGTGAGATGGTTGTAAGAAAACTCATTTAATCCTTCATCTTTCTGCCTTTCGTGAGAAACTTGTGTTGAGTTGTTCTTCATTTCGGCAGCTCACTATCCTTTTTGTTTATGGAGTCAATCTGCTAACTGATTTGAAGACCATTTCTTTTATCCCAAGAAGAATAGCAGTTAATCGTTTCTGTTCTGGACCTTATGTTGTGTGGTGTTTACTTTTTGGTTTCTTAGCTGGTCATTCGCTACTTGTTTGCTATCTTCTCTCAATTGTTGCTTTCGGCCAGACTGCAGTGCATTGGTTCTTCTCTAAGTTAGCTCACGAGCTCCCGCCTGAGCAGTTCACAATTTTTGTGTTAGTCAGAATAGCAGTTTGTTTTGGTTTTCTGAAGCTTTACCATTTTCTGGTTTCAGCTAATTGCTTTTGCGTTTGTTATCTTCGGCATTGGTTGATTCTCCCGATTCGACTCATCTTTTCTTTTTAGCTTTTGATTTAACTTTGTGCTTTCGGCAGTAGATTGCACTGCACTACTTTAAATCTTTTGCCTCACTAGCGCAGACTCTCGGCGGTCGGTTTCTACAAGCTTTAGTTGTTTCTTTTTCTTGATCTTTGACGATTTTGCATGCGATCAAACGTTTTTTCGGTTGAATTTTTCTTGGTGGTCTCGATTTATGCTGAATTTTTCGGTGTCACATGCGTTCCAAATTTCAGCAAGATTATTTTTAATTTTCTGTGAGGTGCTTTGTTTTGCATCTTTTTGAAAAACAGTGTACGAATTCTCGGGGGCAATTTTAAAAGAGAGCGACATCCATCCCCTCTCGTCGCCATTTCGGTCCTACAAGAGAACATCGGTCGATCGTGTGTTGTGAAGCTGGTCTGACCGTACATACCACTTTGTCGAAAATCTTGTTCATTCACTCTGTTCCGACCACGCAAGCAAACTGATCGAGAACCTAATCCAACAACACTGGTTCGACCATGGAAAGCTCCTAGTCGGAAATGTTTTCCTATCCTGTCTTTCTTTTCTTTCTTTGCTTTTCTAAAATAGAACTGAGCTAGAAGACCGTTTTCTAACAATACGTACATTGATACTTGACTTGGTGGGTGGTCGTATCGGTCGACTTCACATCACTCGATTTGTTGAGGTTTCCTTTTTCAAAGCCAGCAAATCTAAAAATGATTTGTTTTGGTTCTAATTCTACTTCAAATTTGCCAGGTTCGAGTACCTTGGATATTTTAGGAGGGTTGTTCCTAGCATGCTCATTGAAATTAAATCCTAGACCATGATTTTTCACACTAGTTCTTGCCTATCTAGAATCATGTTCAAATTATTTTTTCCAAACGAAAACCTCTCTAAAGTATTCTTAAGGTACTCGACTTCCTTAGTCAAAGAGGAAGAAGATGAGCTATTAATTGATTCATTCGAAATTTCCTTAGAAGTACTCGACTAAGCCAATCTCACCTTTTTAGCAAAATCATTGAGTTGACTAGTCAGGGCTTCTATCTCGATGTTAAGCTTCGGACAGTTGGAGCAGGAGGAAGTCTCATGATAAAGTATTTGTTGAATTGACTCCTGAGTTGAATTGAGTCAAGCCTGAAGCAGATCAAATCTTGAGCTTCTCTGTTTCATCTCTTGCAAGACTTAGCTTTTCATCAGACGAGTTGTGCGCCACTTTTAATTCATCGAATTGAATCAAAGCTGACACATTCATTTTCCTTGTAGACTCCAACTCAGAATGTAAGACTTGACAAGTTTCACAAGCTTCATCATTAGGAATTAAGGCTCTAAGTCTATTGATTTCAGAATTTAAACTTTCAACAATAAGATCATAATTTTTGGTTTTGTTTTTATATTTCTTCAGTTCTTCTGTCAATCTAAGCATATCACGAGATAAATCGGAGTAGGAAGGTTTTTCCTCATCTAGATCACTACAGAGATCATCATTGTCAAGACCCTTACTCTTTACAATAAAGCACATTCCTATGAAATCTGCCTCCTTGAATTTCTTGCCACTATCCTCATCACTTGCAGATTCATCGTCACTCAAATCGATTTCCTCAAGTGCTGAGAGTACTTTGTTGACTGCTTTGCGATATTATGCTTCTTGCGTTATGCCGTCTCGAACCGTGGTCGACGAATTGGTGCCTTATCATCATCGACTACCTTGTTCTTTAGTTTGGGACAATTAGACTTAATGTGATTGAGCTCGCCACATTCATAGCATCTTATAAGACCTCCTCTCCGATTTAATCTAATATTAGTGATTGCCTTTGTCACCCGATTGGAGAGAAGTACAAGCTGCTCTTCTGGAATCTCCTCTAATTGTTCATCTGAAAAAGAGTATAATGCGGAGAAGGAAGCAACAGAGGAACTAGAGAAGTCGTCAGCTTGGTTAGTCACTAAGCCAAGAGAATTTGACTTGTTGATCCTAGGCAAAACATCAATCTCATGAGTTTTCATCTTGGAATACAGGTCGTTCAAGGTGAGAGCTTCCATAGTAATAGAATGATTGATGGTAGTGACTAAAACATTCTAAATAGATATATCTAGATAATTCAAAATCTGTCGAGCATTGTCAGAATCGGAATAGACTACACCAACAGACTGCAAGTCACTAACGATCTTATTAAAGCGATCGAACAAAGCATCTACCGATTCTTCAGACTTCATCTCGAATTTAGAGTACTCCTCTTGAATTGATTTTGACACACACCTTTAATAGACTTTGAACCTTCATGATAGTCGGCTAGAGTAGACCAGATTTCATTTGCAGATTTAAGATGTGCTATTCTAACAAACTCATTACGTCTTAAACCTTGCAACAAAATATTTCTAGCCTTAGTGTTTGCCTCTATGTCAGCAGTGTTTTCGATGGTAATGACAGAAGGTACTTCAAACATAGATTCAAATTTTTACCAAATTGCATTACCTTGAGCTTGTAGAAAGACTTGCATGCAAGTTTTCCAGTAAACATAATATGTACCATCAAAGAATGGTGGATTACCAGAGAACAGTTCCCGATGTGACGCTATTGCAGCTGGCTTTGATACCACTTGTTGGACCGTATGGCATTATCAGAGGGGGTGAATGATCGCGTCTGCTTCTTCTACTGTGCTAGATCTCTTCATGATTGACAATAAAAACAACCGCTAGAACGATTGCCAGCCAAAGACACAAGAAGAACGAAGCTTAGAAAAACATGCTGCTAATCAACTTCTTTTGGAATAGATCTGATTTATTAATTCTGCAACAAGTTTTTGGCTAAAAAGTGCCCTCATGGCACCTCTAAAAACATCCTCGATGAAAGCCCTAAAGACTAGTTACGTTAGCCTAAGTCTCTCCCTATTTTCATAGACCAACAACCCTAATCGTGTTTGATTCAAATACGAACACAACACCTAATCTCTTCCTCAAATCAAGGGACCTGAAACCCTTTTCTAACATGGGTTTTATTCAAACTCTATCTCTTGTAGCACAAGGACTCTATCTGTAACAGTCCAAACTCAACACACGACGAAGCCGCTAGGATATCCCCTCCGATAGCTCCATCTCACTTTCCATCCTCAATCTCCACGTGCTTCAGCATTTGCTCGACCACCTCGCGTGACATCCTCAACAGTCTGGACCTCAGATCTCCATATCCTAGTTCAGGTCCTCCTCATCACCGAGCATGATCGTCTCCACGCTCTCCTGCACATGAAAAGACCAAAGAAACGTTTTTTCTGGCACAAACTCTTCCTAGCTTGACCGTCATCAACACAACAACTCACACCACCCTTGTCCATCCATAGACAGGAACAAAACAATCCAACCTGGTCAAACACGACCAATCATCTCAACTCTATCCAGAAAATAGTCTCAGACCACCGATTATGACCGCTAAGAACCTTCGCTTTCCAAAACTCAATCTTACGACCACTCAGCATGACCACCGAACCCAACAAGTACTCGAAACCGACAACCAACTACGACACTTATGTCTATCACTCACCGACCATCGAGTACCTAGTCGCTCCGAGTACCGACACTGTTCCATCAAGCACCAACCAAACACCCTGCTAGCCTAACACGAGTACTTAACGTACTTGAAGATCACAAATAGTGAAGCACTCGTTTGAGTACCAACCGAGAAGCCTATGGCGACTGATCGTAAAGCTTTTAACTACCGAAGACAACGATAACAGACTGCTTGGCCTACGACTATCGACAAGACTGCAACATATACGCCTATAAGAGCAGTCAGCAAAATCTATAACCATAGATTGCAAAGTCACCGACTATCGATCAGTAAATCCTACAACTATCGAGTACGACCAGTAAAGTCCACGACTATCAAAATCAATGAAGTTATGACCATATAAAAGTACTGTAGCTATGATTACCTTCAGTGGTCGATCTGTCGTGGTCGTTGTTGAGTCGCCATGGCCGAAGTCGTGTTGACGTTGTCGAAATTGTGTTGTCGTGGTCGAAGTCGTACACAGTTGAAGCCGAACGTGATCGGAGTCAAATGTGATCAAAATTGGTCATAGTCGTACAACCGTGGTCGTAAAGCCGTGCGTGGTCGTAAAGCCATACGTGGTCGTAAACAACAGCCGTGGTCGAAGTTTACCGTGGTCAAAACTGAACGTAGTTGAAGCCTTCCGAAACACTTGAAGAAAGCAAAAACCACTCGAAAAAAATCAAAACCACTCGTACATGGCCAAAACAACTTGAACCAGAAATTTTCGACTATGATCACCCGATACTTTCACAAACATAAATTCCAAAGCAATTCACATGTGAATTATTCATCGCCATTTTTTATCACAACCATGCACATGGTCTAACAGAAATAAAACAGATACATACTATTTTGTTTCCTTCTCGAAATGTATGACCTTCATCACAAGCCACTCATCTTTTTCGTCATCTGATTTTACCCTAGCTGCAACCTGAAATGACAGGGCATGGATCCTAAATATTAGATAATTAGATAAACATGCACGTGTACAGAGGGACAGAACTAATCTACACAACAACAGATGAATTGCTATACATAGGAAAAAGTTGTCTGACTCAAGTGTAATCGTCCACTACAAGTACAATATTTATAACCAAGTTTTTAGACAGTATGATCAAATAGTATGTACATATATCAGTTCAATGATTTGGTGACTTTATGACAGGATAATATCAAAATCAACCTAATTTGCCGTGGACCTTGATGGTCCTGCTAATTAGTTTCATTCAATATTTACCATTTCTAAAAATTTAGACTTTACAAATGAAAAACCAAATATTTTGGGCAAGCTTTGTGCAATCTTTAAAGATCAACCTGGTATACGCATGTATCTGCGAAAGTATGTACTGGTGAATTGAATAATTTTAGTATTTGCGACTCGAACAACAATAAGGAACATTAATGCTCTGTTTGATAATGCAGCGATCTTTTCTAAGCATGCTAATGAACTTTTAATTTGCCACAACATGAAATCATGGTTGCTGAGTGATGTAAGTACCTTTTTTAGATAAATAAATTATATTTTTGTTTGAATGACTGGAACTAATATACCAGTACCCGGGCACTTAAAACTCAGATTTTGTTTTGCTAAAGATCTGGCAGCAAAGATGGATTGTATTGTACAAATTTATTTCACCAAACACTACCTGATAATAAACAGCAATTTATCACACCTGGTTTACCATATTGCTTCTGTACAGCTGTTTTTCCCACAGTACACTGGGCCTAACAAACATAGTTGCTTAAATATGATCCAAATGTAAGAATCATACAATTCAATAACTCCAGTTCAGCAAAACAAAATCATGTTTAAGTAGCAACGAAAATCTCAGTACAGGCCTTGGATACAAAAACCATTATTTGAAAAAAAATACCGTACCCCAACCGGGAATCACGAACCTAATGGTAGTTTTCCAGTTGAAATAATATCACCTCATCTAGAAGACGACAACCATAACAGCTCATATTTCTTTATCTTGTAAATATTTAGCCCCTGTAGCTAATAAAAGAGAAATCAAATCATCATAAATAATACCCAACAACATGTATATTAAACTATCAGATTTCCTAAGGCAGTTGGTTTAGAAAAAAAATATGAGTGCCAATATGGTTATTGTTTTATAATTATGAATCCCACCAGTTTGGTAGTCGAATGGAATTCCAAAGTCCGAAAATAGAAAAGTGCAAGATTTGCATTAGAGAAAAGGAGAACATCTTACGAAATTTAAATATTTTTTTAAAGATAACACAAAATTTTAAGAACATTTGGATAGTCAAAATTCAAAATTAAGAAACCAAAAAAACAAGAGAGTAATAAGAATGCAATCAACAGAATTAAAAAAAGGAAAGGGGTATAATTCATGACAACTCTAAAAGAGAACTAAACATCTACGTGCGAGTAGATTTGTAGAATAGATAAATCTCCCATTTACAGCCAATGACAAATCCCATATAAAACCATCCTAATAGCTACATATAGCAGCTGTGAGTACTCTGGAAAGCAGAAATTACGCAAAAGAAATAATATATCCAAATTCAAACACCTAGCTGTCATATTTGACATTTTGGATGTTTAAGGGAGCACAGCTGCAAAATTGGCACCTTCAACAAAGTGTAAACAACCCTATACAACCAAATCACAATACAGGAAGGTTCCTATCCATTCTGTTCCTATCCATTGAGGTAGCATGTACCCACAAATACATGAAATACAAAGACTAACTGATATTTCCAAATTCAGCTGAAGTCGAAACCTGCTCTCCTTTCAGGTTTGCAGCTTGGTCAAGTTGGCTCCTCATAGATGCAGAGGAAAATCGTGCCGTATCTTTATCAGACTTCATCCTCTTCTTTTTCTGTTCACCGACTTCTGCAATGTGGAAAGTATCTATAGTACTTTGTGCTCCACATAAAAAAGTTCTGAACCTAACTTGCAAAATCTTACTTCTAGAGCTTACCTATCTTTTTTCTTGGAGCAGCTGAAACTCCAGATTGCAACAAATCCAACCAAAGCAGACAAAGCACTGCAGGAAAAAGGATTGATCACTGTTGCATGGCACATTCTTCATGTAATAAAGATATGCAGAAAGTGATGATCCAACTTGTGGATCAATATCAAGCCACAAAGATTCCAAGAAATATTAGCAAAATAGTAATTAGTTGCAAACTTGCAATGATACAATTACTGCAGTCAAAATCTTAGCAGTGATGACAAAAACTGGATCAACTCAAACAGTAGTAGTGTTGAAAAAATCGTGCCTAACAATGGCAGCACCTTTCTGCTAATAAGTCCGACAAAAGTAACTAACAAGCTTATATTCCATGATTCAGAGCTATGCTGGAAAGAAACAACAAATATGAGGTTAGCATGCAAAAGATGTACAGCACATTCATTGTATCTAAAGTGACCGTTTAGTTCCATCAAAGTATATAAATTTATCAACTCGAAGTTCTGCGCACCATCGTGCCTCTCTTACATGAGGACTTGATTCTCATCTCTGTTCTTATATAACGTTATCTACTCTTTGGTACTGAAGTCTCCATACATGCATATAGGATGTCGTATCTCCTGTTGAAAACCAACACGGTACACTTTTGAGATTTTTTTTATTTTTAACTTGGTAGGGCTTCAATTTCATTGATACAACTGGATCAAAACTGTTGCCACTTATCAGAGAAATAGCTAATCACAACTACCATCATGTTATAAGTATGTGCTCTCAATAGATTGAGTAGCAAACAGTAGCAATTTTGTTCTGGGTTTTTAAAGGTTTCAACTTTCTAACTTTTCAAGGCTTCGTATAGGATCCAGCAGCCTAGGCTATTGTTAATTTCCATATTTTGTTACATTTTATTAACAGAGCAAAATACTAGCCTGTACAGTGTACACCACTTCAAAACATAACGTTGCAATAAGGAGCAAGGTTATTAAGTCGTAAAGTCGAGTTGAGTCGTGATGCTACCGATTTGGAGATTAGTCGTGACTAATCCCGACTAGTCGTCGACTAATCTACTACTACTTGTTGCTTCTACTACTAACTGCCTTCTATCACCACTACCACTTGCTTGTTGCTTCTACTACTAACTGTCTTCTATCACCACTACTACTTGCTACTGCTACCCAAGCTCAGAGTGGAAGAATACTCGGATCTTGCTCTAGAAGAAAGCATCAAAACTGAGTCTAAAACAGAAAAAAAACTAGGATCAAGATCTGAAACAGAGCAGCAAAATAAAGGAAGAAGATGTGAGTAAGTGGAAGAACAAAGCGTCAAACGGATGAAGATTAGAGCAAGATCCAATTAAACGTTCGACTCGCGCTGGCTGACTAGTCGCGGCTAGTCGCCGACTAGTCGGCAAGTCGACCGACTAGCGCAACTAGTCGAGTCGATGGCACTAGTCGGTGCCTGTGTGCCGACTTGTCGACTAATCGACGATTAGTCGCGACTAGTCGCGCGACTTAATAACAAGAATAAGGAGTAAGTTTAGTCAAGCCTGGTTAAATGCTTCAGCATGTAAGATTTTAATACTAATAAAGTAAATTGATTCCTCCCTGTTGTTTATTCATTTCATTTATAGTGGCGGTGTTCTTTCTCTAGGTTGATAAAAACAACTGTTGTGGTCTATGATCCCGGTAAGGTACGGCAGTAGGCGCCTGAACAGCATGTGACACTGTAGCGCACATGAATAGCACGCAGGGACTGTAGCACACCGTGCGGTAGTGTAGCGATGCTACCTATTTTGATAGTTTGATAGTGTTGTTAGTATATCACGGATTAAGAATATAATAATTAGTTTCTGTATTATTTAGATTTGTTCCATATATTAGGGATAAGTTTCCTATTATTAGAGATTAGTTTCCTTAATATAAAAATATGTTCTTAGGGGTGAAGTCTAGCCATCTCTATAAAAGAGACATCATTGTATCTATTATCATCAAACAATGAACAATCAAACAAGTCTCTATTCTCAGAGCCTTTCTACCACGTTAGGGAAGAGCACTGCCACAATGAACAATCAAACAAGTCTCTATTCTCAGAGCCTTTCTACCACGTTAGGGAAGAGCACTGCCGGTGACTAGATGAAGGCGAGCGTCCGACCCTTAGTTCTCAGACCTGTACCCAACCACCGATCACAACATTTGATATCAAAGCCAACTACTGCTCCACTATCTGTGGCAAGCAGTGGGGTTTTTAATCCTATGAAGGCCCGACTTTCACGATTCCACTACCTAACGCTTCTGACTTTCGACAGTAAGGAAGATCCACACCCTTGGTTGAATCGCTTTGATTAATTCTTCAAGGAGCAGCGGATAATGGAGAAAGAGGAGTGGTTGGCATTGCACCACTTGATGGGGAATGCCGCCCTATGGTACCGGCAACTGGAGTGTGTGCTTAGGGTGCAGACTTAGAGAAGTTTTGTTAAACATGTCAACCTCCATTTTGCCACCACCATCGCACCATCTCCACTCACACGTCAAGCCTTCACCAAACCAACTACCATGACTTCCTATGCCGAGTTATCCTCCACCGTGATCTGCGCCAACTTGATTACCTTGATGAGAGAGATCATGGCCGAGATGGAGGAGAAGGTGCAGCATGCTGCTACGATTTCTGAGTCACCATCGCCGCCGGTAGATACCATGTCAAAGATGGAGAAGCAGTAAGAGACGACACCTGCCACTGCAATGGTAGCGTTGCCATCACTGTCCCCATTAGTGGCGGAGCTAGAAAACTTGTAATGGGTGTGCACACTTCACGTGCACAATTCCATACAATAGTTCAACTTGCCTCGGCTTGTTAATCCCGAAAGAAAGAAAGGATGTCTCGCTGTGAGGGGTGTAATATTATGGTCTATGATCCCGATGAGGCACGGTAGTAGGCACATGAACAGCGCACGAAACTGTAGCATGTGTGAACAGTTCACATGTATTGTAGCAAGCCGTGTGGTACTATAGCAATGCTGCCTATTTGGATAGTTTAATAGCATTGGCAGCATATCGTGGATTAGCAATATAATAATTAATTTCATTATTATTTGGGTTTATTTCCTTTTAGGTTTATTCCATGTATTAGGGATATGTTTCCTCTTTTTAGGGATTAGTTTCTTTAATATAAGGATATGTTTCTTAGGGATCAAGTCTAGCTATCCCTATAAAAGGGACGGCACTGTACCTATTACCATCAAGCAATGAATAATCAAATAAATCTCTAGTCTCGCACTTCTTCTAAAGTAAAGCCTTAGAGTATCTCTACCACATTAGGGAAGGGCCATCCCAGTGGCTAGATGAGGCGAGCATCCTACCCTCGGTTCTCAGACTCGTACCCAACCACCGACCACAACACAACTAATTTGTATGCTTATTTCATTTATATGAATTTGGGGGAAAAATGACATTGTTGATCACCAGAATACTAGATCTAGCCCCCAAACAACAACAATTCCATTTATAGCCTCCTTTCCCACCGCATGATTTTGCAGAGGCCGACACGTGTTAATCGTGCGGCCGGGGACCGCACGACACCGAGATCGTGCGGTCCCCGACCGCACGACCACTGCTAACACGACCATTGCTAACACGACCACTGTTCATGGTCGAGTCGTGCGGTCCCCGACTGCATGGCCTGAGTGTTGTTCCATCCGGCTGCCGAAAGCCTTCCTTCCCTCGTTGTTGTTTGTGCTCCATGCTGGCTTTTTTGCTGGTTGATGCCACCCGTGCTATCCCTTTTCTATTTCTCCCGCAGCTCATGCACATGCGCCAGCATGTTACATGTAGAACTGGTTGTCCCCTACTTCATTGTTTGCATTTGAGTGGCCTGAGACGCTTGTAAAATGTAGAGGATGGCCTGCGTTTGTGAGCCTTCAATGAGCTTGCATGCGTAGACAGAGGAGCAAGAAAATTGCAGAGCAAGAGAGGGAGCGTAGTAAAGGAAGGAAGAACTGCAAACACGGAATTTGGAGTAATTTTCGCTGTGGATGTGAAGTTTTTGCAATTGTGAAAGTTGGAGATCGCCTCATGAGCTTCAAGAAAAGGTAAATGTCGTTCCCGTGCGACTATATTCTTGTCGTTAGTGATTAGCACGTCATTAGCGTAAAACGTTGTTCATGGAAGTTGGTGCATGTCAATCATTGAAAACATATTTGTTGAAGCCTAACCCTCCATATATGAAGCATGGTGTATTGTAGTATATTGTATTTTTATTTTATGTGAAGAAATTTTTTATACTGTTGTAGTGAGTGTAGATGGTGCGTTAAAACAAGTAGTATGTAAGTACTTGTATTTGTATGTGGTAGCACAAGTTTCTGGATTAGAAACAAAAAAGTCATAGTTAGTTGGATTAAGAAAAAAGTGGACAACATTGTTGGGTGCTAGAAATAAAGAGATGCATGTCAATCTTTGAAAAAATATATCTTGAAGTGTAACCCTCCATATATGAAGCATAGCGCATTGTTGGGTGGTAGAAATAAAGAGCAACTAACCATGAATGAGTGCAATCAAATTACATTAGGAAAATTGTAATGTAAATTATATGTGAATTCGATTGTTGGTTCCGTAAATAACAGATTGGGAAAAATTAATTATTTGATTTAATTTTCACTAAAATTCGGAAGTAAGATCCGTAAATTAGAGAATTGGGAAGACGTGCACACAGTGAGGAGGAGATTTGGAAACAGCCAGTTCAGGAGCTGACGAAGATGGGAAACCTACAACGGGAGGTGTTTTAGGTGGTGTTTTGACCACAGACGTTGTGTACATGTCATCCAGACTAGACGACATCGCAGTGGAATCCCTAGTTCTGCCACGGACGGAGGAGGCAAAGTGGGGGTTCAACGAGGGCACACTCCTTTTAGGGTAGTGCTTCCATAACAAGAGGGTTGCCCATCAAGCTATTGCTACATACGCCGTCAACATTAGCCGGACGTATCAGGTGCACAGGTCCAACCCTGACATGTACATTGTCAAGTGTGTCTATGGCTCCTGTCCTGGGAAGGTCCATGCGAAGCGGTTCAGGAGCGCTTTCACGGACTTCCGGATAACGGTGCTGAAGGATCACAATTGTGAGCTTGCGCCACTACATAGGCACCGCAACATGACATCGTCGTATGTTGTGGAGTTGATAAGCCATCTTGTGTTGGCAGATGTGTCCATTTCTCCGAATGTAGCGAATATGGTGGAGTTCGATGTCAACTACAAGAAGGTGTGGCGGGCGAAACGGAAGGTCCTGCAGCGTATGTTCGGGACGTACGAGGAGGCGTATGATCTGGTCCCAAGAATGTTACATCAAATTGCAGTATCAAACCCAGGCACATACATTAATAGGAAGGAGCAGGTTCATGGTACGCAAGGCCCGAATTGTTTTGTTCTTGACAGAGTGTTCTGGGCCTCCCGTCAGGCGATAAAAGGGTTTAGGTGGTACCGTCCAGTGCTAACAATGGACGGGCGTTCCTATCTAGTAAGTACAAGGGTACTCCCCGTGGCCTTTGCAATTGTGGAGAATGAGAATACCGATAGCTGGTTGTGGTTCCTGGCCAATGTGAAGCAGGCCGTTGTGCAAGATCATGCAGATGTGTGTGTCATCTCGGACTGCAATGCAGGCTTATTGTCCGCGTTGCACACGATACAGAACAAGACGCAACCCCCTTCCAGTGGAATCATATGAAGAACCGTTGGTGCATGAGGTATCTAGTGGTGAACTTCCACAGAAGGAAGATGTTCAAGAAGCTTTCTATGCAGAAACAGAAGCAGAAATTCGAGGCCTTGTGGAGGCAGCTTGATCTGGAGACCAACAAGCATATACAGCGTCTCGAGCAGGCTGAAGTTGGGGCCGTGGAGGGAGGCTCCACGAGAGTTGGGGAGTTCACACAATGGGTTCAGTCAAACGCACCTGACTTGGAGATGTGGTCTCTGCTCACGACACCGTCGGAGCATGGTATGGAATCATGACAACTAACATGTCCGAGGTGTACAACGGTGTCTTGAAGGGCGTGAGATCCCTACCTACCACGGCAATCATGGAGGAGAGTTGGAACTGTTCAGTCGGGTACTTTGTCAATAGAGCCATGATGGTGAAGAAGCATCTGGACGAAGGCAAATAATTCTCTGAGGTAATGCAAGCCTACATGGAGGCTCGTTCCCATATTGCTCATACCATGGATGACATAAGGAAGAAGTTTAAGGTCCGCCTCAAACAGAAGTACGTGATGGATCACACTAGAGAGGATTGCAAGCAGGTATGCATGATTGATGAGAGAGCATCTTGCACCTACAACAAACCATAACTTCTACACAAGCCATACTCCCATGTGTCCGCGGTGTGCGCGGTATGGCACCAGGCGTCGACGCTTTACATCTCAAAGTACTACGACATGCAACACCTATATGAAACCTGGAGTACGGAGTTCCATTCGTACGGGGTGGACATGCACTACAGGGACCTATGACTAGGACAGGTAAAGTGGGTGTCAAACGATGCACTAAAGCACGTCGGCCCTCGAAGATGACATGGCCATCGCATCCACAATGACATGGACGACATCCAACGTGGGGATTGGGTTCGATGCCCAAAGTGCAGACTTTGCAAGACGATTGGTCATTCGTTTAGCCAGGGCCCAAATAGGCCAACATCAAGTAACGCTCCGTAGTACGAAGCTCATAGTTCTTCGCTGCTGATTGTTGGTTCCGTGTTTTTCAATTTGTGAGGGCCTTTGTTGTCCACATTTTGTGTATGTCGTGCACATTAGTTTGCAACCTTTGTCGTTACGTTGTGTGCACATTTTCTTTGTGTCTTGGTACGTTTACATATCGTTACGTTTGTTGCACATTCTGTTGTCATTTGTTGCTCATTCTGTTGTCATTTATTGCATATTTCGTTATTGTTTGTTGCATATTCTCTTGTCACTGTGTACTAACTTGTTTTCCTTCATCGGCACGAAATGGCGTGCGAGTTGCTAGACCCCCATTGGAATGATCAGCACCGATGCCTGGCGTGGTCATTGGGTGCCGGCCCTCCGTGTTTGATCCTTAGGAGCCCCCGAGAGCACTGGCCCCTAGACCAGCGGTACATCCCACTACTGTGGGACATCGGCCTGTTGCTCATTGACCGCTTGCTGGATGTACCACATGCATTGCAGTTCGATGCGGTGTTGTTGTCCGCACTCGTCGATTGTTGGAGACCAGAAACTCACACATTTCACTTCCGGTGGGGTGAGATGATTGTTACTCTTCATGACGTGTCCATGCTTAGAGCTCTACTGCTCCGTGGTGCTGCAGTAGTGTAACAGCCCAGCTGTTTATTTCAATTTAAAGTAAAAATAAAATTTAATTTACTTTAGTTTAAAATAAAAATAAGAGTTATGTTTGTGTGAAATTTGAATTTTGTTTGCCCTGATTTTCTGCTTTTAGAAAGCTGGATTTGAAAAGTAATTTAAAGTAAAACTTAAAATATTATTAAATAAAATGATATTTTGATTTTCTATAAAAATCCTAATTCAAATTAATTATTTGGATTTTTTTGGCCTTTATTTGGTGTTCTGAGTTTTTCTAGAGTTTTAAAATCTATTTTTAAAACAAAAAGTATTTTAAGTATGAAAATTAAAATACCAACAGTAGTTGAAAATATTTTTATTAAGTCCAAAATGTCTCCAGGAAGTTCTATGAATTTTTCTGGAACTTTTGGAAGTAATTTTATATTTTTCTGAGCTATATTTAATTTTCTGGTGTTTTCTGAAAATCTAAATCAAGTTTAATCCTCCGCCGCCCGATCTAATCTCGTGCGTCCATATTCACTTAATCCCTTCGCTCTCCATCCGACGGTCCCGATTTTCTCCTTACGCCACATCGCTCATCCCATCGTCCGCTCTTTCCTCTCTCTCTTCTCTCTCGCTGATAAATCTAGTCCCACCTGTCAGTGAATAAAATCATTTTACTTTACAAAAATAATTCGGCCAGAAAATCAAATCCTTGCTGACGTCATAACTTTTTTTCCACAGAAAAATAATTCATCTGAAAATCATTTCCCTTGATGACGTCATAATTTGATTTTTCTGTTCAAAAATAATTCCAGAAAATCAGTTTATTCTTTTTCTCTCTTTTCAAACTTCCGAGAGCCCATTCTCTTTCGTTTTAACTCCGATTGAGCCCATTCAAATTTCTAAATTCATCTAAAATTCTAATCTATCCATTTCTATCCTATTTTCAAATGTTTAGAATTTTGGAATGTATTTGGATTAAACTAAAGTTTAGTTGGAATTTTTTTAAAAGATGATTAAATTAAATATTAATATTTGCTAAAAATATTTTATTTGAGTTCCTTGAGTCTCAAGGAAGTTTATTGGAGCTCAATTTCAAAATCTTAAAAAAAAGAAAGAGGAGAGAGAATGAGCATGCAGTGCGTCTTCATCTTCGGCGATTCGCATCCGAGCCCGCCTTGCCGCCATGGAGGCCATTTGAAAAACTTTGATTTCTCATTATTTTCTCCACCATTTCTCGCGAAATAAATTGCATTTAATTCCTCTCATCAAGACCTTTCAATTCCCAACCGTTTCCCCTCTCCTTTATGTGCATTTACACGAATTAAAATCGTTGCTCTAAATGGCACCGTTAATTGATCTCTCTCTCCCGTCCACCTCCACCCCTATAAAAGGGAGCACCGTGTTCCCTCCAAAATCTCAAAGCCTCTCTCCCTTTCTTCTCTCCGCAATCTTGATTTTACTTTTGTGAACCGAATGGTGTTCATCGGCCGATTGCGCCTCTAACAGTGGAGTTCCGGCACTTTTGACCACACCATCGGCTTTGCTTTCTCGCGTTCTACGCGGTGCTCCCTTCGCCTTCGCTGGAGCATCACCGGAGCATCGCCGGACCACCGTGGCCAAACCGCGCCATCGTTTCTCTCCTCGCTGCGAGCCGACTGTGCATGTTCCATCCAAACCGAGGTGAGCATTGTGTTCCCATCATTCTCCTCTTCGTTTTGCCCCAAACCTCACCCGCTAACTTCTCTCCGTTTGCCCGGAACGCCAATGCGTGTTCCGTCACCATCCGATGTTCTCTAGCCGAGCCGCTGGTACCGTTGAGTTCGCCTCGACGCATTCTACGCCATGCTTCTATCGTCATCACTCGAAGACTCCCCGAGTCCTCGTTGACCTGGTCGAGCCAGACGTTGAAACCGTGCCTTCCACGTACACCACTTTTTCGGTAAGCGCTTTGATTTTTGTTTGCGTCATATCATGTCCTAGCCTCCAAACAATTTATCTATCATTTTTATTTAATTTTTCATGGAGCTAATTGTCCGAAATTGAACTTTCATGAAAATGGTCGTTTTGACTCCGGCGTCGATTTGTCGTCTCTGTTGAGTTTTAGCTTTGTCTTTGTAATTTTTCTTAGACTTGCCTCGCCGCATTCTACGTCGTGCTTCCTTCCGTTTCCCCGAAAAGCCTCCACAAATTTTTGCCTCCGACACCTCGCCATGGCCGCCAATGGCATCTCGTGTCCCCATCTATCCGGTGGCGTTTTCCCCAATCCGTTCACGTCATATCGTGCCAAACCATCCCAGGTAACTACCTTCCAAGTGGTTTTAGATTCGCTTCACCGAGCATCAAGATATCAAGTTTTTCCTTTTTCTTTACCGTCGTCGTTCAAACGTCGATTGTATCGTCTCCGTTGAATTTTCAGCCCAGCCAATAATTTTCTTAGCTTCACCATGTCGTGTTCTACCCCATGCTCTCCCTACATCTCCATATTCCATACCCGGTACTATCTCCTTCCAACTTGTCGTTGTCCTTTCGCCGTCACTGCTGTTTTCCCCTCACCGCCAGTGATTGCCGCCGTTTCTCGACGCCGTACCCACATCACCACCTTCGCCTTGTCGCCGGGGTTCCATTTTGTCCATTCGCCGCCACCTCGCAACCAATCGACACAGTTCTATTCAAAAAGTAATTCTCGGATTTTGTTATCATTTCATGTGATATCCAAAACTTCCAGATATTCGTTCTCCCTCATTCGAACTCCGAATCCGTTGATTCTTTCTTCTAAATTCATCTAAAATATTAACCTTTCTTCCAGTACATATTTTGCATTTTTGTGATTTTATTTGTATTTATTTATTCTTTTGTATTTGTCGTTTCGCGCATAGAATCCGATGTCGCCGAAGAATATTCTAAGCAGCAGTAAGAAGGTCAAGACAGCGTGCAAGAAGGCAAGTCTCCTTTGATCATTTTGAACCTATGTTTGTGAAATGTTTTGATTATTTTAAATTTAATGCATTGCTATGTTATATAAAATGTTAATTTATGCTGTAAGGATAATAGTTAAACCGATAATTGTTATACCCTCATTTGACATTGACAACCATGTACCTTTGACACCCTAGGATTCTTTTGACTCGGTGTTGAATTTATTAATTCAATGCTAAATATTAGAACGGTAGTAAAATGCTTAGTCGTGCTAAATAACTTTTGTAAACTTGGAATAGAAAATTATATTTCATTGATCTAAACTTTGGTTCAGAAATTAGTGGCGAATGTTGTTGCAACTGCTCCTTCAAAAATAAATAAAATGTGAAAATTGTTTTTGACCAGGGCGGATGGTTGGTTTGGATTAGTGCGGTTAGCACGAGAACTTGTAAAAGAGTATGTTCCGCCCTAGTCAATTAAGGACCGACGCTTGTGTTTGTCCAGACTGAGTACTACCGTACAACCACATGTCTATATGGGTACGGCCTAGCTAACTAACTTACAATAGTTTAGTTTAGGTACCACCAGTGGAAAGTGAGTGCCATGGTGTACTGGTTATTCACAGTGAGGGACAGGGTTTACTGTACTCATATGGCGTACTAGCTAGACTAGAGTAAGGTAAAGGCTTTGTGATGACTTATCTGGGTCTCATGCCTAAGGAAGCATGTTGGCTATTAAGATAACTTGTCTCTTGTGGGTAAAGTTGTACAACCTCTGCAGAGTGTAGAACTATTCGAATAGCCGTGCCCACGGTCAAGGGCGGGCAAGGAATGCATTCACATGGTAGATCTTTGGTTTTGGTTTTAATGTAAAAGATTTGAAAACTAGAGAGTGGATGGAACTCTCGGATTTGTGTCCTGACGGATAAAGCCAGTGTGGGTGGTTGTAACCGTGGTTTTGAACCTTGGCGGTTAGAGCCAGTGATCCAGTGTTGGTGGCTGTAACCTTCACTATTCAATTTGATAGTTCTGGTAAAGCAATTACTTTATTAAATTAATGCCTTCAAAAATATTTAGTGGTATTTGAAATAAAATATTGCTTGGTGCAAAAGAACCATATAACCCTCCTTTGCTAAGCCTTGCATCTATTGCATTTTCCCAAGACTTGCGGAGTACTTTATGTACTCACACGTTACACTCAAAAATAATACCCAGAGGAATATGAAGCTCAAGAAGGAAACTTCGATTACGGCGCGTATGGATTCGACGAAGGCTTTCCGGAGTACTAGGTTGCGCTTCTCCAGTCAATTGCCTGTGGCGTATTGATGGGTCTTCGCCAGAGTTTATTTTGCTTCCGCTGTGTTTCGTGTGTTGCAAGGTCTTGTAACCTCAGTTGTAATAAAGAGGCCTTTTGGTCTGTACTCTCTATTATTGTAATAAAGTATTGTTGGTTATGTATTCATCAATGTTTGACTGTATGCACTAGCTTTGATCTGGGACTAGTGCTGTAATACACAGAGGGTCCGGATTCGAAAATCCGCGGTCCCGACAAGTAGTGCCACCCCCAAGTGGGCAAACTGGAAGGTCCACCTGGGTCACCAGTTTGGTCACCCGATCCCAGACACGTATCCGGTGTGCCACATTCGTGGCTACAATAGTTCATGACCTGCCCCATGCATGCTCCTTAGGAGGTGGTTCGGACGCACCTCATCGCATACCTCCTGTTTTTGTTAGGGTGGGTCTTGTTTCCTACCACCTGGAGACCGGAGACTACACCTTGTGGAGTCCCGATGCCTCACCCTAGATACGATCCTTACACCATGTATTGTGGAGTCCTTGGCACAATGCGGACGTGTTGGACACATGGTCAGCTACGGTGGGCCAAGGAGAGACCGAGGCGTGTACACATGGTCGCCTACGGTGGGCCAAGGAGGACCGAGGTGTGGAGTTCCACAACCAGTTCGAGACTCTTCACGAGGGTGAGATAGTCTAGTGGCCATGGACTCCACAGTTCATTACGAACACGGCCCCCACGGGTTGTCATCTTAGTGCCACCAAGACCATATTTACTGGTTGACGACCTGCCACCTGGTCTTCTCCCACTTCGTCGAGCCGTACAACCCGCAGAGAGTCATAAGACAGTTTGGCCTATACCAGCAGGTGCCACCCCTACCAGGATGACCACTAGTAGCGAAGACCCATGAGTACGTCATTATATGGTAACTTTACTTAATGTACTAATGTGTCATAGTACTAATTGTGTAATGTGTCTATTAACTTGCAGGCAAACAAGAAGAGGCATCGGAATGGCGATTGGAGGGGTAGACAACAGCCGTGGACAGACATGTGGCGTGACTGGGCGAGCACAGAGGTTGTGGACGAGCCTCGATCGTACAACCTCGACACGTACACTACATAATTAGCGTGGTACGTTCCACGCGACCGCAATAAACTTCTTGGGCCTGCCCACCCGTCTGGAGAGGTCGCTGCGAGGCAGCATGCGGAAGGTCTAGACCGTCATGGAGTAGTACGGCATGAGAGACGGTACGAGACTACTCTGATTATACCCTGTGCGGCAACGCGTTTTAACTCATTCTTTGTTTACCTGTAGTATGGCCGCCTGCATTAGATCGTGTTTTATCCACGATGAGGCTGCTCAGGCTCTCCAGCGTGGGAGGGCCAACTCCATTGATCAGTTGCTAGTTTCAATACGCAACATCTACGATGATGCAAGTTCTACGATCAGGACCATCAGTTATGGTCGGCATAGGGATGACGACGTTGTATGACGCGGCCACAAAGGATAGCATGCAGCACCACCCCCGTCAGCACTGCCCACAGCACCATCGTCCACACGTCCATCGCAGTCCAGCAATCGTCCCAGCTACGCTCGCTCGTTCTCCACGCGCCTTGGACTGGCGATATGACATTTGCCAACTACTTGTTCATCCACTCGATTGCCATTTATCTCTCACCACAGCGTTTTCTTGCAACACTTGCGATAGGATAGCACCTTGCTACAACCCTTGTCGTCATGGAGGGTGGTGGAGGACTGAACATTCTCTCCAGGCCGATAGGGGATCTCCCCAGACAGCGTCCCTGACTCGCCACAGCAACCGGAGGTGGCATTGCCCACGTTCGTGCATGGCGTTCAGTCTGGCCTGTAGGAGCGGCACGAGTGGTTCGGACAGACCTACCAAGGATACACCGTGCAGGAGTACATGCACGATTTCCCTACGACATCGTCATTCGGACAGCCGCATACACCGGTATGCACTAACGTAGTAAACAAAACATGTGTATTTGAATGCATCTCATTGCATTGCCAAAAAAGTGCAACTTTGCATGGAGCAACTCGGCCACGAAGTTAACGGTGGGTCATCTGCGTTTCTAACAACCCAGGTACATGCCTTGTGATATTAGTATAAGCATCACTGCCCATGGCCTAATTTAGTTGTGTCATCTGAGTAGGATGTAGACCCCTCCTCGACCGAATGACTGAGCTCCATTTTTGGCCATCCGTCGCAACTCTCCACGGAGTTGTATGCAGCACCGACTCGGACGCAGGCCTCATAGTACGATCTTCGAGACACCGTCAGATGAGGCGACGACAAGATGCACAATGAGTTTATGTATTTTAGCTTTTGTAACGTCACATGGTTTCCTGTAATCATTTATACAATGTACGTATATGTAATGTATATCCACACACCTTACGGAAATAATAATCTTCTAACTGCAATGTGCATTGGAAATTCTTTTATCAACAAGAAAAGCATCATTGAAATATGACGAGTATGTACACATATGATACAAAGCACCGCACGATCAATGTGAATGAAAACAACACTTCAAGCACTAAAGTTTCATGATAACAATAAACACAAGAAACAAAATTGCACATGACATTAAATTAATCTTCCACTCGAGTCTATCGAAAACGATACCGCATCTCCAAGGGGTCGCTACCCCCAATGCCAACTCTCTCATATGGAACAATGCCACGCCTATTGGCCATATCGTCCTCCCACACCCAGAATCAGCAACCGCCTGGACCTTCCTACAATTCCATGAGAAGAAGATTTTGTAACATACCTGCACGATTTGAACGAACCCGGATCAAGCTGACTCACCGAGTGAAAGGGGCACTTGTAGTAGTGTCGCCCAAGATTCGCGGCCGTCTATGAGGTCTTACATCTCACAAGCGTGTTGCATTTTGGGCAAATCACCGCAGGTGCTGACGAAGAGGAGCTCAATTGACTCATACCGACGCCTGGGGAGTGAGCACCAAAGCAAGATACACAAACTACGAGGGAGAACGATGTAGGGGAGTGGGTGAGGAATGGCTCCTCTTATAGGGTAAGTGGGGGGCTATGCACTGAGAACACCAAATGAGATGGTGTTATGCACTGACAACAGCAAACAACATGTGCATTGCACATACATAAATCATAAAAACTAGTACATGTAACAGCACGAATGAAAATGAAGGACCGAAATGGCAACAGAGGGGGGGTGAATGGTGCCTTAAAAATTCCTCTCCTAGTATTCAGCCTCTTCTTCTTCTCCTATAGCTAAAGAGCTATGAAGTCAAAGCAGGACTTAAGAAAGATAACCGAAACCACGGTAGAAAGGCGAAGTCGTAAAATCCAGAGAAAGCGTGGTCGTAAGGAAGCTGCGTGATCGTAACCGACAAAGGCGGTGGTCGACTCCGTCTACCGAATAATCAAAACCGAAGAAAAACGGTGATCATAAGCGGTCGGCGAAGTCGTGAGATCAAGACCACGGTCGAATCGGCAAGTCGAAAGAACCAACGAGAATGTGGTCGGGCTGGAACTCGCTATGGTCGTAAATCGGAAGAGGCGAGCTGCCGTGCGAGAGAATCGCGTGGTCGAAAAAGCAGCAGAGACTGCACAGTAATTACTGTTTTGTCGGGCGCACGACCGCAGAGCAAGAATTTGAAGAATCTTTTTGCTCAGAGATCCAAACCACATGAAACTTGAAACCTAGCAAGTAAGAGATCTCTAGAAGTGAAATTACCAAGAACAACAGATATCTAAGCAATGATGAGAGAAAAACCCAATGTCGAAAACTGAAACAGAGGGCTCCAGGTGGCAGCACCACAGAACTCGGTTTTCTACTGATTTCACTTTTGCTCTCGGGAAAGATCATGGCAAGCAGCCGTAAAACAACTTCCCAGTTCTGAGCAAGTGAAACACAGCCCAACTCTCAAAGAAAACACATATGACAAGAAGAACAGAGAGGCGGCAAGCAGATCAAACAAATCATCTCAAGAACATAAAACTAGAAAGATACAGAGAGATGAATCCAATCTTTTCTATTGATCATGGAGGTTTCTACAGCCACTCCATCGGAGGTACATGAGCATCCATGCTCTACCCAGAGACAACTCACACAAATAGAAAGAAAAACTCAGAGCAACTCAGGGGACAACCTCATTTTGCTTCAGAGACCTAACCTCTCTATTTATAGTCTCACGCTAACGGGTCTCCACAGACAACCCATTACAGAGAACTCCAGTGCTTTACAGGCCTCCAGTGCTTTGCCCATTACCCAGTGGCAACGGCTCCACTGCTTTGCCCGTTTGCACCACCAACTCTCCAATGCGA
Organism: Bonia amplexicaulis; assembly: GCA_036346245.1. Lineage (NCBI taxonomy): Eukaryota > Viridiplantae > Streptophyta > Magnoliopsida > Poales > Poaceae > Bonia > Bonia amplexicaulis. The sequence goes on from CM070768.1 coordinate 6,899,577, forward strand.
CAAGAGTGCTTTCCCGGTGGACACAGCTTCCCCGCAGCTTTGGCATTTCTCCAAAATGCCCCTCCACTGCCTTCCAGGAAGCTTCCTCCACTTGCCTTGTTGTCCAACCGGTCAGACCACCTGGCAGACACGTCCTCTTCGGCTTTTCCACGTCGTTCTGGACCTCAACAACTCCCTTGTCTAGTCCCGACCTCCTAAGCCTCACCAAGACTGTCTCCTAGTACCTGCAACCAACACAGACAACAAAAACATCACATAGCACTGATCTACACAGGAAAACACAACCTGCTCAGCTCAAACCGAGCTCAAGTCTCTTTTCCACAGAAATTAGACTTTACCAAAACTTGTCAAGATGTAGAACAAACCAGTCCACAAGGTCCATGACTTCACAAGGAACCCAACCGACCGATTCCCACCATAATCGGACACCACATGTGCTCATATGACCGGTTTGAATGGACTCAACCGACCACGGTCATTCTGCCGACAACGTGGTTGAATCCGATCGTCTGGCGTGGTCGTAGCACCGCAATCGCCAGCGTGGTCGAGCGCCAGCGATACAAGCGTGGTCGTAAACCCTAGCGCCATTGCCGACCACGGTCAAATCTTCCGAGGGCTTCCATAGCGTGGTCGTATAAGCTTCCGATCACTCGTACGCCGCTCGACTGGATTCCGATTACCACCAACGTGGTCGTACGCTACCCGATAGACTTCCGATTACGTTCAAATTCGCGGGGCGCCACGGCGTGGTAAATGCGCCGTCCGGTTGACTTCGATCACGGCCAAACGGTCGTCTGGACTTCGATCACACCCAATGTGGTCGTGCGCGTCTTGGACATCGGCCAGGGCTAAGACTTCGTATAAAAAGCCCAAAACAAACTCAATTTTTTTCAACCAAGGGTCAAATACTCATCACAAACATGGGATCATCTCCACAAGATCTCTCAATCTCCCCCTTGATGAGTATATTGACAAACACCGAAAAATATGAAGTTGAGTTTGTAGGAGCCGACATGGTCCAAGAGAAAATGAAATCTTGACCATGTCGACAGAAAGGACACTAGAGCAAAAAAAATAAAGAGCAAATTGATCTCCAAAGCTCTAGTAAGATCCCAGAATGAAAAAATTTTCTTTTTCTCCAATCTATTCTCCCCCTTTTGGCAATAAACACATCAAGTATGCAAGAGAGAATAAGTCATAATGATGGATGAAATGGTGATTTGATTATTCAAAGTATGCAGAGCCATGAGAATTATCCAAAATGACCAAAATGTATTACACCAAGCCATAACATATAAGTATGCTATCAAGATCATGACTATATATGTAAAGAGAAGCTAAGCCAAATAAGGTATAATCTGAATTTTAGTTGAAGTGCTTAGCAAGTCAAGTCAAACATGATTTTAGTCTAGCTAAAGGTATCCACAAATGATGCAGGCCATGTCAATAAGCTAAATGGAACCGAGAAGCTAGTGTTGAGTCAATTAGAGTGCTATTAGTTCAAGAATGATACATTTGTTTAAGTACACTTGAAATTTTAGCAATCGAGCACAATTGACATAATTTTTCTTTAGAAATCACATGATTGTTTCCAACCATATTTTTGTTTGATCATGTGCTAGACCTCAAGCCTTATGCGACCACTTCAAGCAAAGAGCTTAAGAAGATGATCTTGGTCATCCAAAAACTCCCTTGAGTTCATGCCTTGTGCAATGGCAAGCCGTCTCATGAGAGAGAATTGGTGAGATCAATTTTTTCGCAAAAAAGAGGTCTTTTTGCTTCTTAACAGATTGTACTAATTTATGTGTCATCAAGAAGCTAATATAGCTCAATCTATCGCTCAACAAGGATTCAAGACCCAACTCAGCCTATTTGACATGGCAAGTATCATAAGAAGATCACTAAAAGCTCACTAGTCTCAAATATTAACATGACATGAATTAGGTTAAAAGTGAGCATTTTAATCAACCTATCATGGCAAAGACTTGACTACACATATAATGTCATGATCAAATTAGCAATGAGGCAGAAATCATGGCAAGATATAAATCATTGTAAACATGTCATGATTAGATAATAATCAGGGCTCCATGCAGCTAAATTACAATGAAAATGCAGAAAATCCAGCTCCCCCTCAACATGTGATGCAGCTTTCAGTTCAAGTTGAGTTATGTCAGTATTAAGATCTAGAAGTTCCCAAATGAACTCCCCCTGAATCAAAGCAATAAAAGAAGGAGCTGGCAAATAAATCAAGAAAGGCAGTCCTTAAAGCATGGATAAGATAGAGAAAACTAATGACTCAGACTAACTCTTATCTACCCCATATGACTCCAGGACAACAGCTGTCGAGTAAAACACACACTTAGAGAGCAAACACGTACCCTGTCTACCCGAGGGTGGCCCAACCCTCGCTAGAACCTAGAAGAAGTGAGTGAGCTCAACCTAGTGAGATAAGAAACAGCTATCCTGAAAGCACAAGATAAGAGCAAGAAGTCTAAGCACTCAGCGAGAGACACACTCTAACCTATGCTAGAAGGACTAAGCCCAATGCACACGAAAATGTGATGCTGTGAGAAGGATCTGAAGCATCTGAGAATATGATAAAGCAGTAAAGCCCAAAGCTCCCTCTCACAACAGTCCATAAGGACAAACCACCCCAAGCTCTCCCCGCAGAGCTGAAAACCTCGTGCTATCCAAAGGCTTGGTGAAGATATCACCGGTGGTGGTCTCTCTCCACAAACTGAATCACGATGTCACCCTTCTCTACATGGTCTCGAAGAAAATGATATCGATATCGATGTGCTTGGTCCGAGAGTCTTGACTGGGTTCTTAGCAATGCTAATCGCAGGCGTGTTATCGCAAAAGAGCGGAACACGGTCGATAGCTAACAAAGTCCCCGAGTTGAGACCATCAAAGGACGACTACGAGAATCGGTCTGACAACATACTCGGCCTCTGCGGTGGGTGTGTAACACCGGACCGCTTCCTCGAAGACCAAGAAAGCGAGAGAAGTGCCAATGAGCTGGCGGTGCGAAGTGCTCTTCCTATCTATCCTACAGTGGCAAAATCTGCATCCAAAAGGCTCTAAGGGATGAGCGGGAGGAGGAAGCGTGCAGATACCATAGTCAATGCTAGCTCGAAGGTACCGAAGATGCGTTTCACCGCTGGCGGTGAGATCGCGAGGAGAAGCTGAAACCGAGCACAAAGACACTGAGAGAAGTGTATGTCCGGTCTCGAGGAAGTGAGGTACAAGAGGGAGCCAATCATACTCCTGAACTCCTTTTGATCAACTGGCTCGCCGTCCTCATCAGGGTCAAGTGTGGGCGTAGAAGCTGTTGGGAACAGGGTCCCGATCTTCCAACAGGTTCTGGGTATGTTCGATTTGGTGGAGGCGCGACACAAATCGATCCGGCTTCCGAGCGACACGTTCCAAACCCCGCAATCGCAGCACCACGTCTCCTCGGGTTATCAACGTCGCTGCCCGTTGACCTTGCCAAGAAGGCTAATCCTCGCTGCGAATCGAAGAACACAAGCAAGAACAAGGAAGAACACAACCAAATTGCAGATATATTGATGAAGCACTTTCGAAAATTGGGGTTTCACAAACCGATGACGTGAAACTGTTCAAAGACAGAATTAATCTAAGCAAAACCCCAACCCTAATGGTGGGGTGGTGGCTGTATATAAAGGAGTAAAGGCGTGCAAAACCCTGGGCGCGTCCTTAATGGACTCCAACACGATACAAAGCGAGCGGCCCAAAAGACGGTGTCACAGCACCGACAGATTCTGGACGTCCAATTGTTTCGACGATTCCGTTGACTCATAAGGAATTTTGATATGAGACCAGAGCCATTGGAAAGCTTATCTTCTCAGCTTTACATACATATGTGGAACGTCCAAAACGGAGTCGGATGCGATCTGGGCGTCCATTTTAGTGCGACCTGGTCCTGGACTCGAATTGGATTCGAAGTGGGCTTGAGTTGGACATCAACATGATTCGACCACCCTTGCTGGACTCGTGCGCCTCGTAGCCCTTCTCCAAGTACTTCTTGATCCTCTCCATGGTTCCTAATCATAATTAAATCATTAGGTAGTAATCGATTCTCAAATGAACAAAAAGAAGTACTTAGGAACGAGCTCACATGTAAATTCAATTGTCGGGCGCGAGCTCTAGTGATTGGTCCTTGAATATCAAGTGGAGGAGTGTTGTGTATATCCGAAGAAGTGATGTCCTCATCAGAAGCCATCGGAGTTGACACCGACTTTCCATCACTCATGTCGAAACGTCTCAGGAGGTCACGGGTGTACTTGCCTTGATGCAAGAAGGTACCCTCCGTGTCCGCTTGATTTGGAAGCCAAGGAAGAAAGTCAACTCACCCATCATGCTCATCTCAAACTCGGTGCTCATGACATCCGAGGCTGTGAAACTAGAGCATGAGAAGAGCCGCCAAAGATAATGTCATCGACATAAATTTGGACGAGCAGAAGGTCATTGCCAAACCGGCGAATGAACAAGGTCTTGTCAACTTTACCCATCTCGAAATCATGCCTCAAAAGATAGGACTTAAGCCTCTCATACCAAGCTCTAGGAGCCTGCTTAAGTCCATACAACGCTTTGGAAAGCTTGTAGACATGACTAGGGTATTTGGGGTTCTCGAAACCTGGAGGCTGTCTGACATAGACTTCTTCCTCAATGAAGCCATTGAGAAAGGCACTCTTGACGTCCATCTGGTAAAGCTTGAAACCCTTAGAAGCTGCAAAGGCAAGCGAATTCTAATGGCCTCAAGTCTAGCTACGAGGGCAAGGTCTCCTCAAATCCGGACCCTCAACACAGGAGTACCCCTGCAACCAGTCTAGCCTTGTTTCGAATGACTACCCCATCCTCACTTTGCTTGTTCTTGAACACCCATTTGGTTCCAATGATATTGTGATCTCGAGGGGGCTCAACAAGCGTCCAAACCTTGTTTCTTTCGAAACTCTCCAGCTCCTCATGCATGGCATTGATCCAAGACTCATCAGATAGAGCATGAGAAACATCCTTGGGCTCAAAGGTGGCAATAAAAGCAGAATGAAGATAGAATTGAGATAAGCCAGATTTTGAGCGGGTAACACGCTCGAAGAGGTCTCCAATAATCTGCTCAGAAGGATGAGATTTTTGGATATGTCTAGGAGGTCCAGGATGAGATGAAGAAGCGGCCTCTACCTCGTGGTGACAGTAGGAACAGAGCCACTAGCTCCGGAAGAAGCAGAAGGCATGGGCTGATCACCTTGAGGTGCGGTGGAAGAAGGCACCTCAAGGGGTGGATGAGGGACTAGATCAGGTAGACAACCCTCGTCTCCATCGTCCTCATCATCCACGAAGATGGTCTCGGACTGCTCTAAAGAACCTGAGATATCGGGCCTAGTCCCCGGACTGGCCTCATCAAAAGTCACCTCACAGGTTTCTACCATTTTACTAGACTCGCAGTTCCAGACCCTATGAGCCCGCGAAGAAGTCGAGTAGCCTAAAAAGATCCCATCACAAGAGCGTGATTCGAACTTATCTAGGTTTCGGACTTGAGAATAAAGCACTTGCAACCAAACACACGAAAATAAGAAACACCGGGTTTACGCCCATATCTCAACTCATAAGAAGTGCGGTGCAAGTGTGCCCCGAGAAAAACTACGTCGAAACATGGCACGCGGTGGCTATAGCCTCAGCCCAAAACTTCCGCGGTGTAGAGTATTCATCGAGCATCGTCCTGGCCATCTCGACCAAGGTACGGTTCTTCCTCTCCACGACGCCATTTCTGCGTGGGACGTGTGGAGAAGAGGCGGTGCTCTACACTGTCTCACCACAGAACCTCTCAAGTAGGAATTCTTGAACTCCGTGCCATTGTCACTGCGGATCGCTCGTAAGGCACCTGGAAGCTCAACGGAAAGCCTACTGAAAAGACCTCGAAAATGTGTAAGCGTCTCATCCTTGAGGCTAAGAAAACACCCAAGAGTACCTCGAGAAGTCATCGACCACGACAAGAACATACCACTTCCCTCCTGCAGATCGCACTCGAGTGGTCCGATTGTGTCCATGTGGAGCGTTGTCCGGTGCATCGGTCATAGTCCTTGTGATCGGAGGGTGAGAAGCGGCAACCATCTTGTCGTGCCGGCATGGGCGCAAACAAGATCTTTGACCATCTTGAGTTTCGCGGACCACGAATGAGATCGTGACCGCTAACTCGGGTCAAATGATCAAAGCCAATATGACCAAGTCTCATATGCCGAAAAGAAAGATCACGGGACTCGAAGCAACCAAACACCGAGAGGATCACCGAAGACTCGGGAAAATCAGCACGAAGATCCTCCCATAACGAGAAATCCATAAACCGGACTACAGAAGAATCAAGAATTTTGCGGTTGTTTTCTTAAAGCTCACCTCAAAGTCGTCATCGGTGGTCGAGAAGCGGAAAGCAAATTATACTGCAGCTTACTAACCAAGGCAATATCTTTCAAAATAAATGAATCATTAATGTGCACAGTACCTTTGGCGATGATGCGCCCAGATGAAGCATCTCCAAAGGTGATCGTCTCATCACCTGGAGCACGGGCAAGGGAAGAAAACCAACGTGAACACCCGGAGTCAACAAGCCAAACCTTTCCTTTCCGCCCGTGAGCACGAGTCAACAAGAGAGCAAAGTCTCGATCTTGGGATAAATCAAAATAGATTTTGGAACCCAATCTTGAGTCACACGTCGAGCGTAAGAAGTAGTCACACACGGTGACCGACCTCTAACTACCCTACACCCTCCATCGCTCAAAGAAGCGAAGGTCTGTTCCTTGAAATAGACATTATCATTATTGATCAATGAGTATGTGACTTATTCATGAGACTCTTAATGCCAAAATGTTGCTATTTCTAAATGATCCCCGATTATATTTCATATGAGGAACAAATATGATTCAAAGATCGACATATGTATTGATTGATGATCATGTCTCATGGATCATGGTATGGAATACCAAATCAATAATATGGACATGTGTTAGTGAACATATGTTGGATAGACCCGCCATGAGACACTGCAGAGATTCCAAGTGTCATCAGTTGGTCTCAAGTAGTGTTTATGTGGAATCCTTAGACTTGAGATCATCATGGTTCCCAAGCATGCGTAGTAGCTTACTTTGGGACTACTAAACACTACTCAAATGGCGGGTAGTCATAAAAGTAGTCTTTGGGTTTGCCATGAAACATGTAGTGGGATGTGAATGATCAAGATAGAATTTGCCCCTCCTTATGGGAGAGATATCTGGGCCCTCGATGTAATGGATTATGAAAGTGCATGGCCATGCCAAGGTGATTGAGGAGTCAATCACGAGTTTATAATCCATCACGGAATCGAGAGAGTGATTGAGCTATTAAGAGGATGACACAGGTCTCGCCTTGAGCTTAATCTATATCGTGAGGCAAAGGGATTAGTACATGAGAACATTACGAGTTCAAACCGATATGATCTTCACGTATACTTTGGGGTTAATATGTCTTGCTAGAGGCGCTATTAACGGGGTGACCAGGAAAGGTGTTTCGGTCGCGACCAAGTATACCGAACCTACTGTGGTCGCACACTTAGCAGGTTGGAACACTAATTCGAATGTGATTCGGATATGGGCTCAGTCGGATAGAGATCCGGATAGACTCCTATTGGGCCTCGGTCCACGAGGCCCAAGTGAGGAGGTCTATATATATGGAGGCGAGGGTGAGGGAGCGCACCGATAATCCCGAGCTAATCCGTAGCCGCCACCTCGAGCCAAACCCTAGCCGCTCGCGAGTCTTGTACACTCGCGATCGGCGTTCCCACCGGACGTGTGGATACGGTGGTGGGCGCCGCTCGTTGCGGCGTTGATCGGCATCAACAACCTACTGATTGGATACGCTGCGTGGTGCGGTTGATCGCGTGGAGGAGCGATCGGTTCGGGACGATCGACTACTTCCACTACTACCTCGGCAGCGTGGTTGGATCGGCTCCAACTCTTCTTCATTGTACTGCGCGTCTAGTGGTAACGATCCATGATCCCTCCTTAAGCATGATGTTCTTGTGTGCGCGGTAGAAAGTTTTGTTTTACGCTATCGTAGCCTTCGCGCAATCCATTAGGTGCGTGAATAGACACTGAAGGCATTCTTTGGATCCGGCGCTATGGGAGGCGAGTGAAGCACCGCAACACTGCGATCTCGCCGCGGGTAGCCATCTCGGCGAGAAAGCGAGATCTACCACGAGAACGCGGAAGTCACGACTCGAGGGAGCATGAGAACGGAAAAGTAAGACTCGGAAAAACCAAGTCCTCGATCTCGCCCAAAGCTACCAACAAGAGCAAGCCTAGACCTCATGTTGGTCTTAGGTGCACTCAAGGTGCAGGGGCGACCACGAATACGCCTAAGAAACTCAACACGGTCTCTTCGCGCGATCTTGGCGCGCTTGAAGCACTGGTCAATCAAATGCCCATCCTTCGGCGAAGGTGCAATGATACCATATACGAGGGGTGAAGTAGCATGAGATGGCTTCACCTTCTCAGAGGCCGAAGCTGCAGGTGAAGTCACCTTGCTGTCAGAGATCCTTTGAACAAAGCCCACTGATTTAAATTGAACATTCTTGTTCTTGGGTTTGACCTCAAACACACATGCGGCTACGGGTCTGAGCACGACAGGTGGATATTTCCTCACATCCTCACGGAGATTATATCCTAGACCCTGTTTGAACTTGCAAATCTTTGATTGGTCTAGAATAAGATTGAGTTTCTTCTTGCCTCCTACAAATTTCTCGAGAGTGTTCATAAGATATTGACACTCCCGAAAGAGAGAGGTGCAAGAAGAGCAAGGAGAAGAAGAAGAAGAGACAGCAGGAGGAGAGGAAGGAGAAGAACCAATAGCAGAAGAGCGAATAGCACGTGCGTATTTTTCCTTATGCACGACCACCTCAACCTTGAGGGCTTCATAGGACACACAGGGGGCAGCCCTAATCCTAGCCATTTGGTTCTCGTAACTCTTCCTAAACGTCTCTACCATGTCCTTATCCTTTTCCAACACTTCAGCACAGAAAGCACAAGAAGGATGTGATTTTTCTAGAAGGTCCTTAGTTAGCTTCACACACTTTTCATCTAAGACAATCAAATCAGATTTTAGTTTATTACAACTTTTGCATGGTGAGCTAACAGGATCCTTCGAAGCATACTGAGCCATTTTCTTCTTATTATCAACAAATTCTTGAAAGCTGTTTGGAGACAGATTCAAGTTCGTGATAAGTTTGGGACAATTTGCACATGAAGTAATAGGCTCAAGTAAAAAGGCTTGTAACTCAACAATTTTGTGATCTGCCCTTTTTAAGTTTATTTTTAAATTATTGCAACTTTCACAAGTCTTAGGCAGATCAAGCAACAAGGTATAAAGACCTCTTAAAGCGTTGTCCTTATCCTCACATGAGGTGCAAGAAGTAGTCTCAACAGTAGTAGATGAAACAGGAACTATCCTACTCATCTCAAGTTCAGCAAGAAGACTAACATTCTCCACCTTAAGAATATCAAGCTCAGAGGTCACACTATCATGAGAAGTCCTTAACTTCTCCAAATCTCCAAGCAAGGCAATGCATGTATCACGATCGTCACGGAGGAGCAGATATAAGTGAAGTAAGCTCCGTGACGGTCTATCTACTTCCTTCTCTAACTCGGTACACCTAGACTTAGCTCTAGCATGAAAACCACCTAGCTTAAGAAAAGCATGATTGAGTGATCGTGGGTGGGACATATCTCGTCCGAGTCGGAGTAGAGCTCGCTGTCGCTGATCTCGCCCTCAAGGGCCATGAAGCACATGCTAGAGAAGTCGTTGCCGCCATCCTTGGGCTCTTGGTCCCCCGTCCCGTCGTCGTCGCTCCATCCCTCTACCTCACTGAGGTCGAGGTCGTCGGCGGTGAGGACTTGGTGGAAGAGCTTCTTCGCCTTTCAAAGTTGCGGAACCTCTTCTCGCCTGCGTCTGGGCTAGAGGCTTCTTGTTGCGGTTCTTGTCGGTGTAGTCGATCTTTCTGAACCGCCGTAATCGCTCTTGTCCTTCTCCGACTTGGGCGGTTGCCGAATGTGGTTGGGGCCACCACACTCAAAGCAAATCACTGGTCCTCTTCTTTTTCCGTCCCTCCTTCTCTTGTAAGCATGGGAGAACTTCCAACCTAGGAGGGCCAATTGTTCATCCTCTAGCTGCTCTAACTAATCATCAGTTACGTCACAGAGAGCAGCTAGGGAGAACCCACAAAGAGAATCGGCAGAAGAACCAGAAGTCGAAGTGGGATCGGTGACTAGAGCCATCGATTGTGACTTGACCGACGAGAGACTATGTCAATCTTGTGAGTCTTGAGTAGCGAGTAAGCGCGTCAAGAGTCGGTCGAGAGGTCCGTGGTATCCTTGATGGTAGTCACCTTCATCTCCCAAACCCGAAGATCGAGTGCAGAAAGCATTTGTCGAGCATTATCCGAGTCGGAGTATGTGGGACCGACCGCTCGGAGGTTGCTCAAAATCTTGTGAAAACGTGAAAAGCACTCGTCAAGGGACTCTCCAGCAAGCATCTCGAATTTCTTTGTATTCGCTGAGGCGGTCTGTCGAACCGTCTTGATCGGGAGGTGCCCTCATGGTATGCATCGAGGGTCACCCGGATGTCGTGGCGGACGACGGTGAGAGATGCGATCAAACTCGCTTCCGCTTAGTCCCTGTATGATGATGTTCCTTGCCTTTGCGTTTGCCTCAACATCGCCATATTCCGGCATTGATGTTCTCATCGGTAGGAACAACAAATTGTATTTTCACCTTCAGCCAAATGGCATACCCCTGAGCCTGGTTATACGTTTCCATTCGGCTCTTCCAGAAAGGGTAATCCAGGCCATCGAAAATGGGTGGCTTGGTGGAATACTTGTCTGTTGCCATGGCTCTTTGAGACCGGTTAAGATCTATGACGAAGAGCTAACCGGCTCTAATACCAATTGAAGGACCGAAATGGCAACAGAGGGGGGGTGAATGGTGCCTTAAAAATTCCTCTCCTAGTATTCAGCCTCTTCTTCTACTCCTATAGCTAAAGAGCTATGAAGTCAAAGAAATAGGACTTAAGAAAAGATAACCGAAACCACGGTAGAAAGGAAGTCGTAAAATCGAGCGTGGTCGTAAGGAAGCTGCGTGATCGTAACCGACAAAGGCGGTGGTCGACTCGTCTCACCGAATAATCGAAACCGAAGAAAAACGGTGATCGTAAACAGTCGGCAGAAGTCGTGAGATCAAGACCACGGTCGTAATCGGCAAGTCGAAAGAACCAACAGAATGTGGTCGGAACTGGAACTCGCTATGGTCGTAAATCAGAAGGGTAGAGCTGCCGTGCAGAGAATCGCACTGTGGTCGAAAAACCGAAAATAGAGACTGCACAGTAATTACTATTTTGTCGGGCGCACGACCGCAGAGCAAGAATTTGAAGAATCTTTTTGCTCAGAGATCCAAACCACATGAAACTTGAAACCTAGCAAGTAAGAGATCTCTAGAAGTGAAATTACCAAGAACAACAGAGATCTAAACAATGATGAGAGAAAAACCCAAAGTCGGCGAAACAGAGGGCTCGGTGGTGGCACCACGAACTCGGTTTTCTCACGATTTCACTTTGCTCTCGGGAAAGATCTTGGCAAGCGGTAGTAAAACAACTTCCCTGCTCGAGCAAGTGAAACACAACCCAACTCTCAAAGAAAACACATATGACAAGAAAACAGAGAGGCGGCAAGCGGATCAAACAAATCATCTCAAGAACATAAAACTAGAAAGATACGAGAGATGAATCGAATCTTTTCTATTGATCATGGAGGTTTCTCTGACCACTCCATCGGAGGTACATGAGCATCCATGCTCTACCCGAGACAACTCACACAAATAGAAAGAAAAACTCGAGCAACTCGGGGACAACCTCATTTTGCTTGAGACCTAACCTCTCTATTTATAGTCTCACGCTAACGGGTCTCCACAGACAACCCATTACAGAGAACTCCGATGCTTTACAGGCCTCCGGTGCTTTGCCCATTACCAGTGCAACGGCTCCACTGCTTTGCCCGTTTGCACCACCAACTCTCCAGTGCGCACAGTGCTTTCCCAGTGGACACAGCTTCCCCCGCAGCTTTGGCATTTCTCCAAAATGCCCTCCACCGCCTTCCGTGAAGCTTCCTCCACTTGCCTTGTTGTCCAACCGTCGAGACCACGGCGGACACGTCCTCTTTGGCTTTTCCACGTCGTTCTGGACCTCAACAACTCCCTTGTCTAGTCCCGACCTCCTAAGCCTCACCAAGACTGTCTCCTAGTACCTGCAACCAACACAGACAACAAAAACATCACATAACACCGATCTACACAGAAAACACAACCTGCTCAGCTCAAACCGAGCTCAAGTCTCTTTTCCACAGAAATTAGACTTTACCAAAACTTGTCAAGATGTAGAACAAACCAGTCCACAAGGTCCATGACTTCACAAGGAACCCAACCGACCGATTCCCACCATAATCGGACACCACATGTGCCCATACGACCGGTTTGAATGGACTCAACCGACCACGGTCATTCTGCCGACAACGTGGTGAATCCGATCGTCTGGCGTGGTCGTAGCACCCGCAATCGCCAACGTGGTCGAACGCCAGGCGATACAACGTGGTCGTAAACCCTAGCGCCGACTGCCGACCACGGTCAAATCTTCCGAGGGCTTCCGCAACGTGGTCGTATAAGCTTCCGATCACTCGTACGCCGCTCGACTGGATTCCGATTACCACCAGCGTGGTCGACGCTACCGATAGACTTCGATTCGTTCAAATTCGCGGGGCGCCACAGGCGTGGTTGTGCGCCGTCCGGTGACTTCGATCACGGCCAAACGGTCGCATGGACTTCGATCACACCCAATGTGGTGATGCGCGTCTTGGACATCGGCCAGGGCTAAGACTACGCATAAAAAGCCCAAAACAAACTCAATTTTCTTTCAACCAAGGGTCAAATACTCATCACAAACATGGGATCATCTCCACATGATCTCTCAGAAAACAACACTCGCAGTGCTATACCTTCAACACAACATCGAACACCATAAAGAAAATAGCACACAACATTAAGTTAATAATTCTCTCTAGCATACACCATACATGTGTGCCTACTGGTAGAAAGTGCCTCTCACTACCCACATGGAATGTTCCAGAGGGGGCCACCTTGGACGTGGCTGGCCGTCGTTGTAGTGGTAGGCACATATGCAGCTAGGGTTTGCGCAGTAGCATGTGAGATCGTACAAAATTCCTATGTTGACAACCTCCTCGTTGCCCGTTTCACACTGCATCTGTTCACGGATGTCATTGTTCTCCTCATTGAGAGTATCGATTCTCGCTTCCAACTCTAAAATTCGCTCCGATAATGTATCTACATACCTTGCAATATAGTGTTCATGCGGAGAATCGATCCAGCGGGCGAAGTCACATTTCGCCATCTGCTGCAAAGGACGGTTAACATGTATGCTATATTACCAGTAAGGAAAAATGTACTATTAGGAAATTGTACCCCGGAGTGTGGGCATCGAAGAAACGTTGTCCGCCATCGAAATGGCCATCCACAACCTGCACGGCCGCGTCCTTCTTATGTTTGCATTTCAACCATACTGGTTGACCATGCCTGTTTGGCATCAACCGGTAGTTAGGACCGAAGTCCTCTCTCCTTTCCACGGGAAGGTCTCCCTTCAGTGACCCTGCTTTGACTGGCCCATTGGTCTCCGCCATTATATGCTACTGCACGACGAAGAAGGAACTTCTTCGTTCGATTCACAGGGTCCACTACTCCTACTTTCATGGGGTGCGCCATGCATTTTATAGCAAACGAGACAGCTTACAGGCTAAGTGCCTACACCAAACCGGGTACATAGTGACAAGACCAACGGGTGTAGCTTTGCATAGAGATAAGACCAAAGAGCTAGCTTTGCACAGTGAAAAGACCAAACGGGCAGCTTTGCGCGGTGATAAGACCAAAGGGGGCAGTTTTGCTCAGTGACAAGACCAAAGGGGTAGCTTTGCACAGTGACAAGGCCAAAGGGGGAGCTTTGTCCAGTGACAAGACCAAAGGGTGCAGCTTTGTACAGTGACAAGACCAATGGGGCATCTTTTCTCAGTGATAAGACCAAAGGGGCAGCTTTACGCAGTGACAAGACCAAAGGGGCAGCTTTGCCAAGTGATAAGACCAAAGGGCTAGCTTTGCGTAGTGACAAGACAAAAGGGGCAGCTTTGCATTGTGACAAGACCGAAGGGGCAACTTTGCTCATTGACAAGACAAAAGGAGCAGCTTCACACAGTGACAAGACCAAAGGGGTAGCTGTAATATCCCGAACGCCGTTACGGCGCAAGTTTTTAAATCAATCGTGGAATCGCCGGTTTTTCGGTAAATCGCGGGAAGGGAAAAATATAAATTGTAGAACATTGTAAAATGAATTAAATAAATTAAAATAATTACTTGAGCTCAAATGGGAATATTTTCGCCGCATAAGAGCTTCTTGAGCTCGAATGGCAATACTGTATTCTTATTTGTTGAGATTTGATTTTGTTCTTCTTGAGGAGGCATGTGCCTTCAGCTGTGATCTTATCTTTTCTTGTCCAAGATTTATTGCTATTTCTTCTGGTCTTGTGTTTATTGCAGATAGTAACATCTTCCTTTATGCTAGAATTTACTTCTTTTTGCCTCTCCAAGAAAGGGGTATTTGATTTGGGATTGCGAAGTCTTTTAAGAGGTGTATGTCATCTAGTTGGTGTGTTGAGCGATGATTTAGAAATCCTTGGTTCAAGGAAGTTAAATTTTCAAAGGGAATGGATTGGGAAATTAATAATATCTCGAGCAGTAATATGCTCACTTGATTCTTGTTTAAACTGTGTGTTTATGGTAGAGATCATCTGCAAATTGAGTTGTTATATGTTGTGGTGTATTCTTTTCCAGTTAGGAAAAGAAAATGATTGTTTTGTTCTGTCGAGTGATTTTCACTCTTGGCTTGTGCAGTGTGGTTTCTCCAAATGTCTATTTGGAGAGTGTGAATGGTTTTGTTGTGAATTCTTTGATTTGGACCGTGGTCCTTTGAAGGAAAGCTGGTTGTTAGTGTGCTACTTGAGAATGCTTCATTCTTCTTGTGGTTGTGTTACATTTGTAACAGTTATTGTTTGTGCTTCAAGTAATGTTATGAGTGGAATCTGAGGTTGAATTCTTTAAAAGGGGTACAATGTATTATCCTGATTATAATATATAGAGAAAAATATTCTAAAAAGAGGATGGTATTAGATAAGTGGCTTCATAGTTGTGGTGGGGAATTTTTGTGAGAACGGCAGGATTTGTTGGCCGCTCAGAGCCGACAAAAGAATTGCGAGTGCTCGGCGTTGACCGGCGCGTGTCGGGGACTCGTCAGAGTTGGACATGAGGAAGAGAGCCACCAGATATGCGGAGGCCCTCTTGACGAATCAGTCCGAGCAGGAGGTGACGTGGAGCTTGAAGTTTAAATGTAGAAGAAGGACCCGAGTTCTTGAGGCGGTGAGAACCCATAGTTGTTGTTCCCTCGTGATGTTCTATCCTTGGGATGCTCTATTCTTTGGTTGTTCTTTTCTTGATTGTTCTTTGTCTGTGGGTTGAGGAGCGAGATTCGAGGCGAATCCTTTTAAGGTGGGGAGAATGTAATACCCGACGCCGTTCTGGCGCAAGTTTTTAAATCAATCGCGGAATCGCGGGTTTTGATGAATCGCGGGAAGGGAAAAATATAAATTGTAGAATATTGTAAAATGAATTAAATAAATTAAAACAATTAATTTGAATATTTTGGGCTGTCAGGAGGGTGGGCGACCACTTTGGGCGGTCGGCCCAAATGGGGCTGTACCCCTCCCAAACCCTAGCACCCCTCTTTATAAACCCCCTTCCTTGGCCTCTCCCCTCTTTCCACCCCAAACCAGCCACCACCACTCCCTTGGGCGCCCCCCCTTCTCCCCCCTTGCTGCTGCCGTGGTGCCAAGGAAGAAAAGAAAGCGAAGAGAGGAAGGAGAAGGAGAAGAAGGAGAAGAAGAAGAGGAGGAAAAATTGGGAAAATCTTCATCTAGGTAATTTTTTCCCATCCTAAATCCTCTGTTTTATGGATTAATTAAGGTTCTTGGCATGGAATTTGTTGGTGGATAATAGATCAAATGCCCGATTAGAGATTAGACGCTGACTACTTTTAGATCAATTTGCGCCGCGCGGCTTGTCGCGCAGTTTTGATCTAGAAAATGAATTTTCCTGCGGGTCTTCCCAAAAGGAAAGTTGTATAGGATTTCCATATGTATCTGATGTATTTATTTCAAAATTTTCTACTGTGGGATCTGGGAGATACGGAGTCGGTAATACCGCTGTCCGTCAGGTGGACAGATTGGTACAGTCCGGCGGTAATCCGGATATTAAAAATAGTAAGAGAATTTTCCTGTGGGTCTTCCCAAAGGAAAGTTGTAGGGGACTTCCATATGCATCTCCTGTATTTATTTCAAATTTGTCTACCGTGGGATCTGGGAGATACGGAGTTGGCAACACCGCTGTCCGACAGCGGAAAGATTGGTACAGTCCAACGGTAATCCGGGGTTTAAAAATAGTAAACGAATTTTATGGCCTTGGCTGTAGTTGGGAAAGTTGTATATAATGTAGATATCTAGCTGCTGTGTAAATTTGAGAAATTTTAGACCTCTCTGCTGTTGTGGGCACGCGTTTGAACGCGGCTGCCCAATCTGCCAGAGCAGAGTTCTTCCTCTGTTTTGGGCATTAAGTTACTCCTAGCTGTTTTTAAGTCATGAATCTAGAGAAAAATCATTTGCTGTATTTCGATTTATATTTTTAAAGATACGAAATTGTGAAGCAGCGCTGCTGCAGAGGGTAATATGTTGGTTTGTTGAGCGGAGAAGAGATTGTGCGGGTTCGGGTTTTTAGCGATGTTTTATATTTATGTCGTGCTTGTATGCTGTGGTTGTGTGCTGAGAGTTGTCTTATGGACAGGTGGTCTTGTCCCTGAGCGCTCTTGATTTTTGTTGATCTTCGCTTCGTCGGATTGAGGCAAGTGAATATAGCGGTGGTTGCTACCGTTTAACTTGTTATTCCTTCTACTTGCAATTTACATTATTATCTTAATTTGATACATTATGCCATGTTTGCATGATATTTTAATTGTGGAGATGGTAGCAAGTATTTATCCGTTGATATGTTGATAATCTGCTAGTAGACATGTGGAATTCTTGCTTAATGTTATAATGTGGACATGAAATTATCATGTGGTGGATGTGGATATATTGAGAGTATGATAATGCTCCTTGTGGATGAATTAATGAGATTTATGAATTATCATATCATTCATGTCATATCATGTCATTTGCATATGTAGATGTCGTCGCACTTAGCCGCGACCGTCAGAGTCTGACATCGTATATTGCCGTGTCGATGCACCTCTTCGCCATGAAGCATCGTATATTGCCGTGTCGATGAACTAAAATTCCTGCCCTGGCAAGAGTGATGTGGAGCATATCATGAAGCATTCATATGCATTGCATTGTGGAAAGATCATTTGCATACATATGTAACATATTGTGGTGATGTTACTTTGTGGAATATACAACTTTCTAGTTGTAATGTAGAATTGGCTCATGTGAGCTATTTGTGGTATGAAGATTGCGGATGTGGTCGTCGAATGGGATTCGTCCGTTGTGTATGGTAAGGATTGAGGTTGTGGCATGAGATTCTTTTCTCTAGTGTTAATTGTTGATAGCAATTGTGGATGTGAGAAGTAATAAAGTAGTAAGGTGATCATACACATGTCTTATTGTCATTGATGGTAATTTGAGGTTGAGGATATAAACATTGTTATTATGGAAGAATAAATATTGATGATTAATCTATTGTAGTTATGGAAGATTAAATGTTTCATTTGCATATAATTGTGGATAAAATGACTGCATTCATATGCCAATTAAATCTGAAATTGAAGAGGTATGATTCATGGAAGTTTATGGTGATTAATAATTATGGACATGAATTGTGGTTGTAGTTGTATGGAATTATAAATGATGATGTATAATTGTTTGTAGTTTGAATAACTTGTTAAACTGTTTGTTTGCTGAGATTTTTATCTCACCCTTGCTTCCCCCTCCCTACAGGTGGACCTTGAGCATGCATTGTGAAGGGTAAAGTGGCACCGCACAGATGCACTTGGATGATAATCTTAATGCTGAAATAGAGTAGAAAGAATTCTAGTTCTTTGCTTAGTTATCATATTGATGAATGTTTCTTCTTATTAATGTTGAACTTGTAATTGTTCCTTTGGTTATTATTGTTAAGTTGATTATGAATATTAAATTGTTCTCAATATTCTATTATTTACTAGTTGATTATGCTTCCGCTTAGATTATCCTGTTAATTAAATGTTGCCAGTTTAATTTATCTTGTAAATTGGCTAGTTGTAGAGCAGTTTTAGTAGCATCCCAGGGTATTGTGGATCCTGGGGTGTTACAGTAGCTTTGTCCAATGATAAGACCCAAGGGGATAGCTTTGCGCAGCGACAAACCAAAGGGTGCAGCTTTGATCAGTGAAAAGACAAAAGGGGCAGCTTTGGGCAGTGACAACACCAAATTGGGCACCTCTACGCAGTGACAAGACTAAGGGGCAGCTCTGCACACTGACTTCAAATAACTCTCACCATGCCAACCCATTGGCTTATAAAATGAGATGGAATAGATCTACGAGGGAGCACTATACAACCAAACACTATACCGTACCTTTCTTCACCACGTCGAGATGGACAAGAGGCAGAATAAACAATGGGGAAAGATGATGAAGCAATGGAAGGAGACCGTTACCTAACAAGGTCTGCTGCCACCCGCAACGAACAAGCAAGGGCCGCAACAGCCCGGGATGACCAAGCAGAGCGTGCTAGGAGGTCACACCCCCCTAACGACACCCTCGTAGGAGCATGTCCGTACTAAACGTTCCAATTGAATGTTCGCCACAACACCCCCCGAGAGCGAGACGCCGCCCCTCTGCTGGTGCAGAGACCCATGCAAATTCTTCAAGTCTAAGCAATGCTTCATCATGGGCATGCGTTACTGGGGTTGCGAACTACTCCTATGACTATCCTGATCGCCATTTCGACATGATCAACTATCGACAGCCAGTAACGACCAGTTACAATGTGTTCCCCACTATTTCTAATTAAAAGTATGCAATAACAAACTCCCTTGTCTACCCATAGTCCCCGGAGCTGCTATGTGCCTACCGCAAGTGGATCGACCTAGAGATCTACCCACATGACCAGTGGACTCTGAACTATGAGGAGTGGAACGATAAAAGGGCATGTGAGATCCATGAGAAGGAGCGTCGCCAAGACAAGCAAACCAAGCATATACGTTAGGAGACAAAAGCTCATCTCGATAGGGAGCGCGAGAAAAAAAGAAAAATGGCAGCAAAGGCGAAAGAGGAATCCGAGGATTTCAACTCCGAGCTCGTAAGAAAGGGAAAATGGCCCAGGTCTACGCAGTAGGTCGGGCCATTCCGCACTACTCCCCTGAATGTCCAATTTATTTTCATGTCAACAAAGCGCATATATACATACGGCTACATCGGTTTGTTGTAAACAAATCCTATGCGTCATGTTATTCCCAAGTTTATTATGAAATCTATTTTAATTAGCAACATAAAATATCGTCGTCTTTTCGCATTCAATTCTTCGTGTGCTCAATATCACTTTCCTTTCTACTTACCAGTCGTTCCTATCCTAGTCGTCCACATAAAAGTTTTCATGAAATTTCTTGCACGACAACAAAGTACCATGATCGCAAAATATTTTTGCGAACCATTCACAATGAGTAAAAACACAAAGGAATCAACAATTACACTGCACTATAATTTACCTCTGTACATACGAGTCATTCAGGGCTCTATCATCTCTACAAAATTCTTCCGAAAATTAACTGCACTATAACAACTCACGATGATCGTACTGTTGAGAACCTACGAAAATCGCAAACGGACCAATCTACCTATATTGTCTACCAATTTATTTCAAAAAAATAACAATCCAAAAAAATATTTCGTACATGTATCATCTACGCTGCGTAAGGAGTTTTCAAAATATATTTCATAATATTTTGCACCTCCAGACTCCAAACAAAATAAATTACACATGAATATGCATAATATTTATAATTACCTAAAATTTGCACAACTAAATAAACTGTTATCCATACAAAAATGCAAAATTTAAACCTCATTACAAGCACACAAAGGCACACAATAGCTATATCCAAAATACACGTATGCATCGTTTGTACACACAGGTCATCTTGTCGGGGACATACGACTCGACCATGAACAGTGGTCGTACGGTCCCCGACCGCACGATTAACACGTGTTGGCCTCTGCAAAATCGTGCGGTGGGAAAGGGAGCTATAAATGGAATTGTTGTTGTTTAGGGGCTAGATCTGGTATTCTGGTGATCAACAGTGTCTTTTTTGCCCAAAATTCCATTTATATTGCTAAACAACTTAGATTGCTAGTTTTGATTCTCTAGGTAACATTTAAGTTTTTGAACTTTAGAACAGAGTGGTAACTTCTATTCTGCCGGAGACTAGATAGATGTTATGAGATACAGAAAAAATAAATTTGATTTTATATTGTGCAGAACTTGATTTGAACAAAGAGTATTCAAAACCCACCGGTTCAAAAGTCCACCTAGCTACTGCCCTCATTCAGTACTCTTTCCCCACAAGAATTGACCCAATTAATGCATATTTTAACACGGGCAATCTCAATAAGATCGTATGGGTCACAAGTACAGTACATACTCACAATATTACAATTCACATTGACAAATCCGCTCGCATTTTAAAGTTGGGAAGTGGTTATGGCTGCAACAGACAATCTAGTACTACAAATCCAGACTAAGCCACGAGGAACAGAATTATCCAAAGTTAATTAAAATATTTTTCTAAGCGGAACAACATGCAGCAATTTGAAGTAAAGAAATGAATGCCTGTTCATAAAATATTTTCAGTACCTTCAGCAGTAACAAATTTATTTTTGGAAGAAAAACATTTTGAGAGATCGAAAAGGAATCATTCCACCAGCTAGAACTTCAGAATGTTACCTGGCTTCACTCTCAGAGAGTTCTTTTGCGTGTGCATATAAAGTACGAAGCCTAAGCAAAATGGTGTCAACTGATTTATTAACAATCTCTGGAGCTAGAAAACAAAGCAAAGTTAAAAAAAATGTTAAGATTTCCGTATAACAATGGCATAACAGACTGTAAACAATAGTGATTCTTACCACATAAAATAGTGAAACAAAATGAAATCGAGAGAACAGTGGCTTTAATATGGTTTCTATAACCAGCCGAGTCTTTATATTGAGATTATATTACTGTGGCTGTACAAAAAAACAAAGGTTACTGTAGGGCAGCCAGTTTTGGGAACTTCATTCTGCTTAGACCCAACAGGTTTTCTGCTTTCACTAAAACCGTATCTATATATGTTGGCTATGTTAACCCAACATGGCTATTATTATGATTTTAGGTGTTAGACATGTGTAGTCTATGCAGCATTAGTAGATTGTACAGGGTGCTCTTTGCTTATTTTCCTAACTCATGCAACGGGTATATGTTGGATATGGCCCATGTAACATGGTATCAAGCCAGGATTAGGGTTTCCATCCCCTAGCGGCCGCCGCCGCCTCTCCCACTCTAGCAAGCCCCCTCCCCCTACTCCTGCGCTTGCCGCCACTGGGTGCCTTCCGACCGCCGCCTAGCCCGAATCTGGCCGTCTTCTCCGCCTCCGACCTCCGATACGGTCGTCCCTGGACCATATCTGGTTGTCTCACTGCCGCCAAGTCCGGATCCGGCCCTTTGCTGCCACCTCGCCGGGATCTGTCCAGAGCTGGCCTCTGTTGCCACCCGGCCACAACTACGATCTTCTTCCGCATATGATGGCTAACCATATTGCTATCCTAGTTCCAAAGGTCATCTTTGACGGGATGAACTATCGCTAGTTGGCCATGCACATGCAGATCCACATGAGTGTCAGCGTCTTTAGGGCCATCTTACTAGCGAGAGGCCATGGTCCAGGAGGGAAAATCCATCCCATCGAAGATCGAGGGCTTGGTCGAGTACTTGTCCGTCGCCATGGCTCTTGAGACCGGTTAAAGATCTATCAAGAAGAGCTAACCGGCTCTGATACCAATTGTAGGACCGAAATGGCAACAGAGGGGGAGGTGAATGGTGCCTTTAAAATCGACCCCCAAAAATACCCACTTACAACGGCAAGAAGAAAACAGAAAATGTTGTCCCGGCAAAGAAACAAAACAGAGAAGTCTTACCACGGCAAAGGAATCAGCCCAACACATTGCCACGGCAAGAAGCTGTAGACATAAGCTGCCACGGCAGAGAAATAGCAGGAATTGCTGCCATGGCAAGGATAACAGCAAACAATGCTGCCATGGCAGAGAAAAACTGATGCCGAGACAGTGCTAAAAACTGCAGCTGGACATCAAACAAAAACAAAGCTCAGTAGAGTGAAAATAGCACAAACGAAATCAGCAATTTGCAAACAGAGGATAGCAGCAAGAAAAGCAATAAAATGCAGACCAAACTATGCAGAAAAATATTCAGATTGCAGTCATATGTTAATGCAGACTGAAAAGCTTATTGACTGCAGTTTTCACCTTCTTTAACATTCCAAACAGCACACTTACACAGCAGGAAACGACAGCAAAGGAAACCAAAAGTAAAGAAGACTGAACCACAAAAGAACCAGTCCCAACCGAAAGCAGTCATCAAGAGCCAACAGACCTGCCCACTGACTAAAGCAGCAAAGAAAAAAAGAAAGCTGAAAACAGAAAAACTCAGTCGGTCATGTACTGATCTTCTCTCAGATTAAGGAACAGGAATTCAATCAAAACAGCATATGATCATTAAAGCAAAGAGAACAAGATGCAGTTGGCTGAAATTGTAGACGGCTCAGGAGGAGATGATCAAGAGAGAACCGAGGCAATCACAACCAAGAGAAATGGAAATCCGGACTGATCGAGTGCCTTTCCAGAGGAAGCAATCAGGATAACAGAGACTAATTTTCAAGAAAGATTCAATAAACCGAATAGCACAAGAAATGCTGCAGAAAAGATATCAAGTCTTAGCAACAGCACAAAAGAAGTAGACCAAAATCAAGAGCCAGATAGCACAGAAATGACTACAATAATTTCAAACAAAAAATAAAGACAAGAAGAATTCTATTGAGAGATTTTATACCCAGTTCATCACAAGAACTAACCATACATCCCCATACGCATGGACATTAGAACAAGAAGAGTAAATACATGATTTTCAATTCTTCCTCTCCCTCTCAATCCTCAAGAACACCAAAAAGCCTCACATGCTTCTTGGGAGGAACACAACCCACACAAAGGGATGAATGAGCTCTCAAGTGTCCTAAGGGGTATGCAGCCCCTCACCTCTATTTATAGCCCTTGGCTAACGGGTCTCCAACCCGTTACGCCGGCTAAACCCTAACGGAGCTGTCTCCCGCTTGTGCAGCCTTGCGAAAT
This sequence comes from Bonia amplexicaulis, assembly GCA_036346245.1. Classification (NCBI taxonomy): domain Eukaryota; kingdom Viridiplantae; phylum Streptophyta; class Magnoliopsida; order Poales; family Poaceae; genus Bonia; species Bonia amplexicaulis. Next base: position 6,923,198 of record CM070768.1, read on the forward strand.
TCCCGTTTCGCCCCTCCTGCACCTTCTGGGAAGCTTCCGCGCTCCTTGCCTCGCACGCCTCGCGACCACCTCGAGTCCACGTCGTCTTTGACACATCCCGACCGTTCTGACCTCAGCGCCACCTGTGCCTAGTCCGGTCCACCGTGTCTCGCCACGACTCCGTCTCGATGTCCTGCAGCCACACAGACAAGAAACACGTCAAATAGTACCGCTCGATACATTAAAGCGTAAATAGCATTAATGAACCCTCATTAACCCCAAACCTATCAAATGAACAGAATAAACATCCTAATCCCATTTGACCAGGTTTGACCAAGTTCGACCGAGCCCGTTACACCACGCAACGTAAGGGTCCGAACCAACCAACTCAAACTCGACTTAACTAAACCGATGTCAATTACTCATCATACACAACGGGATGACCTCCACATGGTCTCTCAATCTCCCCCTTGATGAGTATATTGACAAACCCAGAAAAAGCATGAAGTTGAGTTTGAAGAGTCCAACATGGTCCAAAGAAAGAAATGAAACTCATGACCATGTCGACGGAAGGAGCAAAAGAAAGAACAATTTTTCCTCGAAGCTCCCAAAGTGGCTTTTTCTACCACTATTCTCCCCCTTTTGGCAATAAACCCATCAAGAATGCAGGAAGGAGAAAAAGTCATGAAAATAGATGAAATGGCTAATTTGATCATTTTAAGTATGAAAAGCCATGAGAATTATCCAAAATGACCATTATGTATTACATCAAGCCATAACATACAAGTATGCTACAAGGATCATGACTATGTATGTAAGGTGAAGCTAAGCGAGATAAAGCATAATCTGAATTTTAGTGAAAGTGCTTAGCAAGTCAAGTCAAACATGATTTTAGTCTAGCTAGAGGTATCCAGAAATGAGACAGGCCATGTCAATAAGCTAAATGGAACCGAAAAGTTAGTGTTGAGTCAACTAGAGTGCTACTAGTTCAAGAATGATACAATTGTTGAAGTACATTGAACTTTTTAGCAATTGAGCACAATTGACAAACTTTGACTTTAGAAATCATATGATTGTTTCCAACCATTTTGTTGTTGTTTAGTCATGTGCTAGACCTCAAGCCTTATGCGACCACTTCAAGCAATGAGCTTAAGAAGATGATCTTGGTCATCCAAATCTCCCCTGAGTTCATGCCTTGTGCAATGGCAAGCCGTCTCATGAGAAGGAATTGGTGAGATCGGTTTTTCGCACAAAGAGATCTTTTGCTTTTAATAGATTGTACTAACTTATGTGTCATCAAGAAACTAATATAGCTCAATCTATTGCTCAACAATGATTCAAGACTCAACTCAGCCTATTTGACATGGCATGAACCATAAAAAGATAACAAAAGCCGACTAGTCTCAAATATTAACATGACATGAATTAGGTCAAATTGAGCATTTTAATTAACCTATCATGGCAAAGAGTTGACTGCACATATAAAGTCATGATCTATTTAGCAATGAAGCACAAATCATGGCAAGATGTAATATAAATGAAAACATATCATGAATGGATAATGATCAAGGCTCCATGTAGCTAAATTACGATGCAAATGCAGAAAATCCAGCTCCCCCTCAACATGAGATGCAACTTTTAGTTCAAGTTGAGTTATGTCAATATTAAGCTCCAGAAGCTCCCAACTGAACTCCCCCTGAACCAAAGCAATAAAAACGAGAAGCTGGCAAAGAAATTAAGAAAGGCAGTCCTTAAAGCATAGACAAGATATAAAGACAACTATGGCTCAGACTGACTCTCATCTACCCCATATGACTCTATGACTATCAGCTGACGAGAAAACACACACTAGAGAGCAAACACGTACCCTGTCTACCCGAGGGTGGCCCAACCCGCGCTAGAACCTACAAGAAGTGAGTGAGCTCAATCTAGTGAGATAAGAAACAACTATCCTGAAAGCACAAGATAAGAGTAAGAAGTCTAAGCAACTCAGCAAGAGATACACTCTAACCTATGCTGGAAGGACTAAACCCAATGCACCCACACATGCAGTGCAATAGTAAGGAGACAAGCATAAATAATATGATAAAGCGGTAAAGCCCAAAGCTCCCCTCACAACAGTCCATAAGGACAAACCACCCCAAGCTCTCCCAGAGTGAAAACCTCGTGCTATCCAAAGGCTTGGTGAAAATGTCGACCAACCGGTGGTCACTCTCCTGGCCGGAGCACGATGTCACCATTCTCTACATGGTCTCTAAGGAAGTGACGTGAATATCAATATGCTTGGTCCGAGAATGTTGCTTTGGGTTCTTAGCAATGTTGATTGCGAAGTGTTATCACAAAAGAGTGGAACACTGTCTATAGCTAACCCAAAGTCCCGCAAGGTCGACGCCATCCAAAGTACAGGCTGCAAAGAGCGGAGGCAACAACGTACTCGACCTGCGGTGGATGTGCAACACGGACTGCTTCCTCGAAGATCGTGAAGCGAGAGAAGTGCCAATGGTGGCGGTGCGAAGTGCTCTTCCTATCTATCTTCACCGACAAAGTCTACATCGAAAAGGCTCTAAAGGATAGCAGGAGGAGGAAGAGTACCGATACCATAGTCAATGGTAGCTCGAAGGTACCGAAGATGCGCTTCACCACCGGCGGTGAGACACGAGGAGAAGCTCAAAGCAGAGCACATAGACACACGGAGAAGTGTATGTCTGGTCTCGAGGCAGTGAGGTACAAGAGAGAGCCAATCATGCTGCGGTACTCTTTCTGATCAACTGACTCGCCATCCTCATCTGGGTCAAGAGAAGTTGTAGAAGCCATCGGAGTTGACACCGGCTTTCCATCACTCATGTCAAAGCGTCTCAGGAGGTCTCGAGTGTACTTGCCTTGATGCAAGAAAGTACCCTCCCGAGTTTGCTTGATTTGGAAGCCAAAGAAGAAAGTCAACTCACCCATCATGCTCATCTCAAACTCGGTGCTCATGACATCCGAGAACTGTGAAACTAGAGCATGAGAAGAGACGCCAAAGATAACATCATCAACATAAATTTGGGCGAGCAGAAGGTCATTGCCAAGCCGATGAATGAACAAGGTCTCGTCAACTTTACCCATCTCGAAATCATGCCTCAAAAGATAGGACTTAAGCCTCTCATACCAAGCTCTAGGGGCCTGCTTAAGTCCATACAACGCTTTGGAAAGCTTGTAGACATGATTAGGGTATTTGGGGTTCTCGAAACCTGGAGGTTGTCTCACATAGACTTCTTCCTCAATAAAGCCATTGAGAAAGGCACTCTTGACATCCATCTGGTAGAGCTTGAAACCCTTAGAAGCTGCGAAGGCAAGCAGGATTCTAATGGCCTCAAGTCTAGCTACAGGGGCAAAGGTCTCCTCGAAATCGAGACCCTCAACCTGGGAGTACCCCTGAGCAACCAGTCTAGCCTTGTTTCGAATGACTACCCCATTCTCACTTTGCTTGTTCTTGAACACCCACTTGGTCCCAATGATATTGTGACCTCGAGGGGGCTCAACAAGCGTCCAGACCTTATTTCTCTCAAAACTCTCTAGCTCCTCATGCATGGCATTGACCCAAGACTCATCAGAGAGAGCATGACAAAATATCTTTGGGCTCGAAGGAGGCAACAAAGGCAGAGTGGAGACAAAAGAGTGACATGCCAGATTTTGAGCGAGTAACTCGCTCAAAAAGGTCTCCAAAGATCTGCTCTGAAGGATGAGTTTTTTGGATATGTCTGGGAGGTCCAGGATGAGATGAAGAAGTGGCCTCTACCTCGTGAGTCGATGAGGTAGGAGCAGAGCCACTAGCTCGGAAGAAGCGAAGGCATGGGTGATCACCTTGAGGTCTTGTGGAAGAAGGCACCTCAAGGGGTGGATGAGGACTAGATCGTAGACAACCTCGTCTCCATCATCCTCATCATCCACGAAGATGGTCTCGGACGCTCTAAAGAACCTGAGATGTCGGGCCTAGTCCCCGGACTGGCCTCGTCAAAGGTCACCTCACGGGTTTCTACCATTTTACTAGACTCAGATTCCGGACCCTATAGGCCCTTGAAGAAGTCGAGTAGCCTAGAAAGAGTCCATCACAAGAACGTGACTCGAACTTGTCTAGGTTCCGGACTTGAGAATAAAGCAATTGCAACCAAACACACGAAAATGAGAAACACGGGCTTTCGCCCATATCTCAACTCGTAAGAGGTGCGGTGCAAGTGTGCCCCGAGAAAACTCTGTTTGAAACATGGCGCGGTGGCTATAGCCTCACCCAAAACTTCAGCGGTGTAGAGTATTCATCGAGCATCGTCCCGGCCATCTCGACCAAGGTGCGGTTCTTCCTCTCCACGACGCCATTCTGGCGTGGGACGTGCGGAGAAGAGGCGGTGCTCTAAACTGTCTCACCACAGAACCTCTCGGTAGGAATTCTTGAACTCCGTGCCATTGTCCTGCGGATCGCTCGTAAGGCACCGGAAGCTCAGCGAAAGCCTCTGAAAAGGCCTCGAAAATGTAAACGTCTCATCTTCGAGGCTAAGAAAACACCAAGAATACCTCGAGAAGTCATCGACCATGACAAGAACATACCACTTCCCTCCTGCCTTGGCACTCGGTGGTCCAACCGTGTCCATATGGAGCAATGTCCGGTGCATCAGTCATAGTAATTGTGATCGGAGGATGAGAAGCGGCAACCATCTTGCCTTACCGGCATGGAGCACAAACCGGATCTTTGACCATCTTGAGTTTGGCGGACCCGAATGAGATCGTGGCCGCTAACTCGGGTCAAATGGTCAAATCAATATGACCAAGTCTCCTATGCCGAAGGAAAGGTCGCGGGACTCGAAGCAACTAAACAACGGAGAGGATCACGGAAGACTCGGAAAAATCAGCACGAAAGATCCTCCCAAAGCGAGAAATCCAAACAAACCGGACTACAGAAGAATCAAGAATTTTGCAATTGTTTTGTTAAAACTCACCTCAAAGTCGTCATCGATGGTGAGAAGCGGAAAGCAAATTATACTGCAGCTTACTAACCAATGCAACATCTCTCAAAATAAATGAATCATTAATGCGCACTGTACCTTTGGCGATGACGCGCCTAGATGAAGTATCTCCGAAGGTGATCGTCTCATCACCTAGAGCACGGGCAAGGGAAGAAAACCAACGGGAATCTCCGGTCATGTGTCGTGAACACTCGGAGTCTGAGCCAAACCTTTCCTTCCACCCGTGAGCCTAAGTCAACAAGAGAGCAAAGTCTCGATCTTGGGATAAATCAAAATAGATTTTGGAACCCAATCTTGAGTCACACGTAAGCGAGATGAAGTAGTCAAGCACGGTGACCTCTATCTACCCTATGCTCTGTCACCCAAAAAGCGAAGGTCCGTGTGCGAGACACTGAAAGTATTCTTTGGGTCCCGATCGCTACGGAAGAGCGAGTGAACACCGGAACATCTCGATCACGCCGCAGTAGGCATCTCATGGGAAAATGAGATCTACCCTCGGACGTGGAAGCCACGACCGAGAGGGAGCACGAGGACAAAAAGAAGACTCGGAAAAACCAAGTCCTCGGTCGCCCAAAGCTATCAACAGTAGCAAGCCTAGACTTCGTGTTGATCTTAGGTGCACTCAAGGTGCGGGCTAACCACGAATACGCAAGAGACTCAACACGGTCTCTCAGCGATCTTGGCGCTCTTGAAGCAATGGTCAAATAAATGTCCATCCTTCCGACGAAGGTGCAATGATACTCGCCTTCTAAGGGGTGAAGTAGCATAAGATAACCATATACGAGAGGTGAAGGCTGGTGAAATCACCTTGTCGCCGAAATCCCTTGGACAAAGCCCCCGATTTAAATTGAACTTTCTTGTTCTTGGGCTTGGCCTCAATCACACCTGACTACGGTGCGAGCACTACTGGTGGATGCTTCCTCACATCCTCACGGAAATTATATCCTAGACCCTGATTGAACTTGCAAATCTTTGATTAGTCTAGAATAAGATTGAGCTTCTTCTTGCCTCCTACAAATTTCTTGAGAGTGTTCATAAGATACTGACACCCCCGAAAGAGAGAGGTACAAGAAGAGCAAGGTGGGAGGTGAATGAGAAGATAAGGGAGCGGAAGAACAACCAACAGAGAGAGAAGAGGCGGCTTGTGCACGCACGGCCGACTCAGAAGGGACAGTCCTACTACTAGCGGGTTGGTTCACGTCGCTGGCGTCTCTACCTTACCCGGGCTTCTCCCCTTCTCCACAATCACATTACAAGCACAAGGTGGCTTCTCTAGTAGGTCCTTAGTTAGCTTCACATTTCTCATCCAATGCAATCAAATTAGATTTTAGTTTGTTACAATTAATGCATGGTGAGCTAACAGGTCCTTAGAAGCAAAGCGAGCCAACTTTCTATCATGATCAATCATATCTTGAAACTGTTTGGAGACGACTTGAGTTCGTGATTAATTTAGGGCAGTTCAAGCATGAATCAATTGGCTCAAGTAAAAAGGCTTGTAGTTCACAATTTTATGATCTGCCTGTTTAAGTTTATTTTCAAATTATTGCAATTTTCACATGTTTCGGGCGGATCAAGAAGCATAGTGTAAAGACCTCTAAAAGCATTGTCCTTAGCCTCACATGAGGTGCAAGAAATAGTCTCAACGATAAATGAAGAAGGAGTTATCCTACTCATTTCTAGTTGACAAGTAGACTAATATTCTCCACCTTAAGTATATCAAGCTCGGAGGTCACACTATCATGAGAAGTCCTTAACTTCTCCATATCTCCAAGCAAAGCAGGGCATGTATCACATTCGTCACGGGAGGGAGCAGATATAAGTGAAGTAAGCTCCTGTGATAATCTATCTACTTCCTTCTCTAACTCGCTACATCTAGCTCTAGATCTAGCATGAAATTTACCTAGCTTAAGAAAGGCATCATTAAGCTGGTCGTAAGATGGGTATACCTCGTTGGAGTCGGAGTAGAGCTCGTTGTCGCCGGTTAGCCTCGAGGCCATGAAGTACATCTTGGGAGAAGTCGTCGCCGCCCTTGGGGTCTTGGTCACCCGTCCGTCGTCGTCGCTCCATCCCTCCACCTCGCTGAGGTCGAGGTCGTCGAAGGCGGCGAGACGCGGTGGAAGAGCTTCTTAGCCTTCCCAAGGTCGCGGAACGTCTTCTTGCCTTGCGTCTGAGCTGGGGGCTTCTTGTTGCGGTTCTTGTCGGGGTAGTCGTTCTTGCTCAATCCACCGTAGTCTCCTTTGCCCTTCCCCAGCTTGGGACAGTTTGCTCAAATGTGGTTGGGGCCACCACACTCAAAGCAAATCAATGGTCCTCTTCTTTTTCCGTCCCTCCTCCTCTTGTAAGCATGGGAGAACTTCCGAGCTAGGAGGGCGGTTGTTCATCCTCTAGCTGTTCTAAGCGATCATCGATTCGTCACGAGAGCAGCTAGGGAGAACCGCAAAGAGAGTCAGAAGAACCAAGCAATGAAGTGGGATCGGTGACTAGTGCCATCGATCGAGACTTGACCGACAAGAGACTATGTCAATCTCGTGAGTCTTGAGGCGCGAGTAAAGCGCGTCAAGAGTCGTGGTCGAGAGGTCCGTGGTGTCCTTGATGGTAGTCACCTTCATCTCCTAAACCCGAAGATCGAGTGCAGAAAGAATTTGTCGAGCGTTATCCGAGTCGGAGTATGTGAGACCGACGACTCGGAGGTTGCTCAAAATCTTGTGAAAGCGAGAAAAGCACTTGTCAAGGGACTCGCTTGACAAGCATCTCGAATTTCTTGTATTCGCGCTTGGCGGTCTTGTCGCACCGTCTTTATTTGGGTGGTGCCCTCATGGTAAGCATTGAGGTCACCCAAATATCGAAGGCCGACGTCGGTGAGAGATGCGATCAAATTAACTCGCTCAATCCACGAATGATGATGTTCCTCGCTCTTACGTTTGCCTCAACATCGCCCATATTCCGGCATTGATGTTCTCATCGGCGGAACAACAAAGCGGACCATGACCTTTCGCGGATGGCGTAGCCCTAAGCCTAGATGTAGGTCTCCATTCGACTCTTCCAGAAGGGAAAATCCATCCCATCGAAGATCGAGGGCTTGGTCGAGTACTTGTCCGTCGCCATGGCTCTTGAGACCGGTTAAAGATCTATCAAGAAGAGCTAACCGGCTCTGATACCAATTGTAGGACCGAAATGACAACAGAGGGGGGGTGAATGGTGCCTTTAAAATCGACCCCCAAAAATACCCACTTACAACGGCAAGAAGAAAACAGAAAACGTTGTCCCGGCAAAGAAACAAAACAGAGAAGTCTTACCACGGCAAAGGAATCAGCCCAACACATTGCCACGGCAAGAAGCTGTAGACATAAGCTGCCACGGCAGAGAAACAGCAGGAATTGCTGCCATGGCGAAACAGCAGGAATTGCTGCCATGGCGAGGATATTAGCAAACAATGCTGCCATGGCAGAGAAAAACTGCTGCCGAGACAGTGCTAAAAACTGCAGCTGGACATCAAACAAAAACAAAGCTCAGGAGAGTGAAAACAGCACAAACGAAATCAGCAATTTGCAAACAGAGGATAGCAGCAAGGAAAGCAATAAAATGCAGACCAAACTATGCAGGAAAATATTCAGATTGCAGTCATATGTTAATGCAGACTGAAAAGCTTATTGACTGCAGTTTTTCACCTTCTTTTAACATTCCAAACAGCACACTTACACAGCAGGAAACGACAGCAAAGGAAACCAAAAGTAAAGAAGACTGAACCACAAAAGAACCAGTCCCAACCGAAAGCAGTCATCAAGAGCCAACAGACCTGCCCACTGACTAAAGCAGCAAAGAAAAAAGAAAGCTGAAAACAGAAAAACTCAGTCGGTCATGTACTGATCTTCTCTCAGATTAAGGAACAGGAATTCAATCAAAACAGCATATGATCATTAAAGCAAAGAGAACAAGATGCAGTTGGCTGAAATTGTAGACGGCTCAGGAGGAGATGATCAAGAGAGAACCGAGGCAATCATAACCAAGAGAAATGCAAATTCGGACTGATCGAGTGCCTTTCCAGAGGAAGCAATCAGGATAACAGAGACTAATTTTCAAGAAAGATTCAATAAACCGAATAGCACAAGAAATGCTGCAGAAAAGATATCAAGTCTTAGCAACATCACAAAAGAAGTAGACCAAAATCAAGAGCCAGATAGCACAGAAATGACTACAATCATTTCAAACAAAAAATAGAGACAAGAAGAATTCTATTGAGAGATTTTATACCCAGTTCATCACAAGAACTAACCATACATCCCCATATGCATGGACATTAGAACAAGAAGAGTAAATACATGATTTTCAATTCTTCCTCTCCCTCTCAATCCTCAAGAACACCAAAAAGCCTCACATGCTTCTTGGGAGGAACACAACCCACACAAAGGGATGAATGAGCTCTCAAGTGTCCTAAGGGGTATGCAGCCCCTCACCTCTATTTATAGCCCTTGGCTAACGGATCTCCAACCCGTTCTACGGCTAAACCCTAACGGAGCTGTCTCCGCTTGTGCAGCCTTGCGAAATTCCCGTTTCGCCCCTCCCGCACCTTCCGGAAGCTTCCGCTCCTTGCCTCGCACGCCGCAACCACCTCGAGTCCACGCGTCTTTGACACATCCCGACCGTTCTGACCTCAGCGCCACTTGCGCCTAGTCCGGTCCACCGTGTCTCGCCACGACTCCGTCTCGATGTCCTGCAGCCACACAGATAAGAAACACGTCAAATAGCACCGCTCGATACATTAAAGCGTAAATAGCATTAATGAACCCTCATTAACCTCAAACTGTCAAATCAATGAATAAACATCCTAATCCCATTTGTCCGAGGTTTGAACAAGTTCGACCGAGCCCGTTGCACCACTATTTTAGTTTTTAAGAACAGTGGCAACTCCAATCACCACTAAATTCTAAACAAAATCGGTTCCACAAAATATAATTTCCAATTTCAAAAGGTACCAAAGGGTATATAGCATGACTAAGCATTTTACTACCGATACAACATTTACCAAAGTGTTATAATAATATCATTATTAAGACAAAGGAAATCCTAGGGTGTCAAAGGTACATGGTTGTCAACGTCAAATGAGGGTATAACAATTGTCGGTTTAACTACTATCTCTAAAACTTGAATTATCATTTTATGTAACATAGCAATGCAATAATTTAAAATAATCAAACATTTCTCAAACATGGGTTCAAGATGTTCAAACATTTCTTGCTGTGGGTCGGAAATTTCTTCGGTGACGTCGGGTTCTACGCGCGGAACGATAAATACAAACGAACAAATAAATACAAATAAAATCACAAAAATATATAATATATACTGGAAGAAAGGTAAAGATTTTAGATGAATTTAGAAAAAAGAATCAACGGATTCGGAGTTCGGACAAAGGAGAACGAATATCTTGAAAGTTTTAGATATCACATGAAATGATAACAAAATTCGAGAATTCCTTTTTGAACAGAACGGTGTCGATAGGTTGCGAGGTGGCGGCGAATGGACAAAATGGAACCCCGGTGATGAGGCGAAGGTGATGACATGGGTACGACGTCGAGGAACGGCGGCAATCACTGGCGGTGAGGGGAAAGCAGTAGTGACGGCAAAGGACAACAGCAAGTTTGAAGGAGATAGTACCGGGTATGGGCGTGGAGATGTAGGGTGAGCACAGGGTAGAACACGACATGGTGAAGCTAGAAAAATTATTGGCTAGCTGAAACTTCATCGGAGGCGATACAATCGACGTTTGAAGCGACGGTGAGAAAAAGGAAAAACTTGATATCTTGGTGCTCGGTGAGGCGAATCCAAAACCATTTGAAAGGTAGATACCTGGGATGGTTTGGCACAGTATAGACGGATTGCAGAAAATACCACCGGATAGACGGAGACACGAGATGCCATTGGCGGCCATGGCGAGGTGTCGGAGGCAAAAATTTGTGGAGGCTTTTTAGGGAAACGGAAGGAAGCACGGCGTAGAACACGGTGAGGCAAGTCTAAGAAAAATTACGGCACATGCTAAAACTCAACAGAGACGACGAATCGACGTCGGGAGTCAAAAACGGCCATTTTCGCGGAAAGTTCAATTTCTGATAATTGGATCCACGAAAAATTAAATAAAAATGATAGATAAATTTCTTGGAGACTAGGACACGATATGGCGCGAGCAATCAAAGCGCTTACCGAAAAAGTGGTGTCTGCAGCGAAGGCACGGTTTCAGCGTGCGGCTCGACTGGTCGGCGGCGCCTCGGGAGTCTTGAGTGATGGCGATGGGAGCATGGCGTGAACGCGTCGAGGCGAACTCAGCAGTACAGGCGGCTCGGCCAGCGGACATCGGATGGTGACGAAACATGGCGGAGAAGATATTAGGCGACCGGCGGGTTGACATCGGCGTTCCGGACAAACGGAGAGGAGTTAGCGGGTGAGGTTTGTGGCGAAACGAAGAGGAGAACGTCGGGAACATGATGCTCACCTCGGTTTTGATGGAACACGCACGGTCGGCTCGCGAGGAGAAAAGCGACGGCGGTTTGGCCACGGTGGTCGGCGATGCTCGGTGATGCTCCCAAGGCGAGGTGAGCACCGCGTGAGAACGCGAGGAGGCAAAGCCAGCGGTGTGGTCAAAGTGACCGGACTCCACATTGGGCGCAAAGGCGATGAACACCTCTCGGTTCACAAAAGAAAATGAAGATTGTGGAGAGAGAGGAGAGAGGCTTTGAGATTTTGGGGTTGAGTGAGGATGAGAAGGGCACCGGTGCTCCCTTTTATAGGGCGGAGGTGGACCGGAGAGGAGATCAACAGTGCATGCCATTTAGAGCACGGTTTAAATTTCGTGTAAATACTCATAAATGGGAGGAAGCGGTGGGAATTGATAGCTCTTGATGTGAGGATTTGAATGCACTTGATTTCACGAAAAACCGTTGAGAAAATCAATGGGAATCAAAGTTTGAAAATGGAAGCCATGGCGGCTGCTTGCGTCGCTCGAGAAACGAACCGAGAAGATGAGCAGTTCATTCTCTCTCCTCTTTTTTTTATTTTTGTTTGAGATTTTGAAATTGAGCTCAAACAAACTCTGAAAATTCTAAAATAAATTTTGAAACTTCCTTGAGGCTCAAAGAACTCAAATAAAATAATTTTAGCAAATATTAATATTTAATTTTATTTATTAAATAAAATTCTAATTATGATTTAGTTTAAAACAAATAAATTCTAAAATTCTAAAAATTTGAAAATAGGGTATAAATGGATAGATTAGAATTTTAGAAGAATTTAGAAATTTTAATGGGCTCAATCGGAGTTAAAACGAAAAAGAACGGGCTTCGAAAGTTTGAAAAGGGAGAAAAGAATAAACCGATTTTCTAGAATTATTTTTGAACTGAAAAATGAAATTATGACGTCATCAAGGAAAAATGATTTTCAAATGAATTATTTTTCTGTGGAAAATAAATTTATGACGTCAGCAAGGATTTTGATTTTCTGGCCAAATTATTTTTGTAAAGAAAAATAATTTTATTCAGCAGCAGTGGGACCGGTTTATCAACGAGAGAGAGAGAGAGAAAGAGCGGACGATCGGATGAGCGATGTGGCGCAAGGAGGAAATCGGGGTCATCGGATGGAGAGCGAAAAGGTTAGGTGAATATGGGCATGCGAGATTAGATCGGGCATGAGGATTAAATTTGATTTAGATTTTGAAAACACCGAAGATTAAATATAGCTCAGAAAATATGAAATTACATCCAAAATTCCAGAAAAATTCAAAGAACTTCACGGAGACATTTTGGTCGTAATAAAAATATTTCCAACTCTGTTGGTATTTTAATTTTCATACTTCAAATACTTTTTATTTTCAAAATAGATTTTAAAACTCCGGAAAAACTCGAACACCAAATAAAGGCCAAATAAATTCAAATAAGTAATTTGAATTAGGATTTTTATAGAAAATCAAAATATCATTTTGTTTAATAATATTTTTAAAGTTTTACTTTAAATTACTTTTAAAACCCAACTTTTAAAAACCGAAAATCGGGGCAAACAAAATTGAAATTTCACACAAACAAAACTCTTATTTTTATTTTAAACTAAATTAACTTAATTTTATATTTTAATTTTTTTCTCCAAAATTTTGGAATAAGCAATTTGGTTGTTACATCGTGGTGACGGTGACCATGCTAGGTCGCGGGTCTCCTCCCATTGCTTCTTCTGCGTTTTACCCATCCCGGTGCGGTGAAAGAAGCGCGGTGTAGTGTGGGGTTTGGTCGTGTAGTGTTCCTAGAAATGGAACACACCCCAATTTATAGGGTTCATTTTTCCTCTACTCATACGTGTAAAACTGATGCGCGTGGTCCTGGCACTGAGTAAAGCTGGGCCGTGTAGTCATGTCACTGCGAAAAGCTGCGTCGTCATGCCATGTGACTATGCAAAGCTGGCCTCTTTTGTGATGTCTCTGTGCAAAGCTACCCTCTTTTGTCATGTCACTGCGCAAAGCTGCTCCCGTTTGTCATGTCACTGTGCAAAGCTACCCCTTTTGTCAAGTCACTGCTCAAAGCTGCCCCCTTTTGTCTTGTCACTGTGCAAAGCTGCCCCCTTTTGTCATGTCACTGCGTAAAACTAACCTCTTATGCCATGTCTCTGTGTAAAGTTGACCTCTTTTGTCATGTCACTACGCAAAGCTGACCTCTTTTGTCATGGTACTGCGCAAAGCTACCCCCTTTTGTCATGTCATTACGCAATGCTGCACTCTTATGTCATGTCTCTGTGCAAAGCTGACCTCTTTGGCATGTCACTACGCAAAGTTGCCCTCTTTTGTCATATCTCTGGACAAAGCTACCCTCTTTTGTCAAGCCTCTACACAAAGCTGCCCGCTTTTGTCATGTGATCATTGCACTAAGTTCTCTCGTTCGATATAAAAAGCACGGTTGAGGTCCCATGAAAGTAGGAGTAGAGAACCCTATAAATCGAACGAAGAAGTACCTTCTCCGTCGTGTAGAAACATACCATGGCGGACGCCGAGGGGCTAGTCGAAGCGAGGTTACCAAAGGAAGACCTTCCCGTGGAAAGGAGGGAGGACTTCGGTCCTAACTACCGCTTGATACCCAGCAGGCGTGCTCAACCAGTGTGGCCAAAATGCAGACACAATGAGGATACGGTCGTGCAGGTCCTCGAATGCCATATCGATGGCGGGTGACGTTTCTTCCGATACCCACACTCCGGGTACAAATTGCTAATAGTACATTTTTCATTTGTGCTTATAGAGCCTCTATGTTTACCGTCCTTTCCTGCAGATGGCAAAATGCGACTTCGCACGTGGATCGACCCTCCTCATGAAATGTATATTGTCAGGTACGTGGATACATTATGGGATCGAATCTTTGAGTATGAGAGTGACTCAACAGTCTCAATGAGGAGAACAACGACATCCGCCAACAGATGCAACGCGAGATGGGCAATGAGGAGGTTGTCAACATAGGAAGTTCCTACGATCCGACATGTTGTTGTGCAAACCCTAGCTGCATATATGCATGCCACTACAACGACGACTAGCCCCGTCCGAGGCGACCCCTTCTGCAATACACCATGTGGGTGCCATAAGACTCGTTTGACATATAGGCAATGAGGTGTATGGTTATACCGTAGTATGTAGGACTGTTGTTCGAAATAATGTGCAATGTTGTTAAGCATTTAATGGATTGGTTGTTATCTTCGTGCGGTTGCCATCATTGAAGTTCACTGTTCATTTCGAGCATGCATCGAGTAGGTAAGGAGAAGTACAAGTAAGCACGGCATACTACTAAAAAGTTCACATCGTAAATAACAAACGTAAACAGTACATGAACAAATGGTGTACAATCAGCACTACCCTCAGTCGCCACCTTGGCTTGCCTCGTCTCGCACCCACGTCCTCCCGTACGGCCCCGCTTGGCCGTCCTCCGCTGCAACGGGTGACGACGCCCTGACAACGTAAGACGATTAGAAGACCGTCGCACCCGCCCTTGAGCTGCTGTAGTCTGCTGCACCGCTGCATGTGTGCCCTCCGGTGCACCAGTGAAGGCACTACTCGAGAGAACCTCTGGTGGTGTGCCGCGAGGTGCAGACCCAGACGCCTGCCCGGCCGACTCCGAGAAGTACTAGTCCACATCGTCCGGGCTCGCGGAGGCACCCATCCCGTGCTCGGGTGGGAAAAGACTTGCAAAAGTAATATTGCTAGTTTGTGAGGTAAAGCATTACGATAAAACCAAGATCGTACGATACGTACCCTCAGCTGGTGCCATCTAGCCTGGAAGAGGGACGTACGACGTGGAGTACACCCCCTATGTGGGGAAGTAGGGATGTATGGAGGACGTGAGAACATCTGCCTTGGCGGTGTACGAGGCCGTCCCCAGGCAGATCCTCCAGCCTTGTTCGGGTGAGGTGCTGTAGGCCAGTGGCAATATTTGATTGTTGCCATCAACGCCTATGGCCGTCAGGATCTGCCCCTTATATTTGCCTGTTAGGAAGGTCCCGTCAACTGAAATCACCGATAGCATGTGCCTGAATACCTCGATGCAAGCACCAAATGCTAACAAGGCCCTCTGCAACACCACATATCTTGTTGGACTTGTGGACAACTTATCTTGCACAGCGATATATGTACCCGGGTTTCTGTCCTGCAACACCTTAAGCATACGAGGAAAATTATCGGAAGACACCGCAACGCTCGGACGCCTTTGCGTAGATAATCTTGTACTTGAATTTCTTCTCGATAGCTAAACATTTTTCCAATGCCGATGCCTCGCCAAACTGCCGTTGAGAATGCAAGAGTGCGGCTCCACCTTGTCGGATTCTCAAATATGGAATCGCAACCGAATCTTGCGTCTCATGATACTTCCACGCTGATTCATGCTCATCATATGCGGAAACACCTTCAGCATTAAACCGGTTCCATTCCTGCGGGATAGGAACTTCATCCTCATCCGAACTGTCCTCATCGTCGTCCTGTACAGCTTCCTCTTCATCCCATGCCCTCTCGTCATCACGATCCATCTGCTGCACGATGTACTCAATATGCTCCCCTTCATCGGCTTATCCAATTCCCTCTCTATGGCTTGTTCATTGTAACTCTCCTCCATATACCGCATCGGCTTCATTACGAGCAACTTGATCATCTTTTCCAACATGCGGCCCACCCGAGCTGCTAGCATCTCCCGGAGCAAGGGCGGATGCATGACCTTGCACAACTTCTAACGAGCACGGTTGCACAAGCAGGACACACTCGTATCCACAGTGCCGGCACCCTTGCACAAAGCCCTTCCACGCAGCAGTGCGCAGCAATGTCTTCAACTCCCATCTGATATCCGTGGGAGACCAGCTCCAAAGCCCTCGCACGATGACACTGCACACCTCAGGGTCCAACAAAAAGTCGCCAATGCATCACATCTAAGATTCGAACATTCTCGCCATTCGGATGTACTAGAGTCACTTGCGGAAAACCGCTCAAATCCACACCATTTGGACCTTCACGAAAGGTTCCAGTACCGTAATGCACTCTTAATGTAGTGGCTATTGCCATTGCTGATGTCGGCCTGCATATATGTTTTAATTTTGTGACATGTCAAATAGCATCGCACAATACCAAAGTACTGACATACTGCACTTCACATTTCGCTGATCGTTCGCATGTCGTAACCAATTACAATAATCTCGTACTATGAACTTCCAACATACGAATTAATTAAATTCTACCATAAATATTTCACCAGACAATTAATTTGTACACTACGTTGACTGAATTTTGTACAATTACAATTTTGTACGCATGCAGATTCCGTACTGATGCTAATTTTCTAAAACTATGTTCCCTAAATTATACATAACTACACGCTTCTACGGCTGTTAATTTTGTAAAACTACATGTTTAATAAATTTAGTATAACAAATATTTAACTATTTCTATCTAGATCTACACCTACGGTTGCTTCTTCGTCTCCTCTCCGTTTCTACGCCTGCTAATTTCCTATAACTACGTTAACTAAATTTTCTGTACTAAAAATTGTACTAAAATTCTATACTAAAAATGTTCCATACTAAAAAATGTATACTAAAAACTTTCTATACTAAAGATTGTACTAAAATTTCTATACTAAAAATTATACTAAATTTTCTACATCTAAAATTTTTACTAACACTAACATTTGATAAAAAATATACTACAAACACAATATACTAAACAAAATACCTGGATCGGATATCTGATTGGATGGAATGGCTCACACTCCTCCTTCCTCCCTCTCCTCCTCTCCCTCTCCTCTTCTCCCCCTCCTCTTCTTCTCCTTCTCCTCTCTTCTCTCAGCGCCGAGCGAGCGAATGAAATGGATGGCCTGGGGTGGTGGTGGCTGGGCGCAGCCTTTTTAACCCCCATCGCCGGGCGTTGGGCGTGGGCTCGATCGCCCAACCGTACGGCGATTGGACCTCCAGTCGTCCAACGCCCGGACGACAACAATAATTCGTCCAATCATTACCATATTGCCCACGTGTCGCCTTCCGGTTGGGCGATTGGTTCCATTCGCCCCTCATTGGGCGACTGGAGCCTATTTTTGTAAAAAATTCTCCGGGTATATTTCTATAATTTTGAATAAAAAATAGATTATTTGTATAAAAAATTCCCTATCAGATGGGCCTTCGGTTGCTTTGGATAGACTTTGTCTTGTCCTCGAATCTATGTGAAATCAAGGGTAATATTGAGTATTATTGACTATTGAGTGCATACATGCATATATCTAAAAATGACCGAACATTTCTACTGAAAACTCAAACCAACAATGATCGACATTTCTGTAATATCTAAAAAAGAAAATTAACTTGTCTGTCGTAGCCGCTGCTGCATATATGCATGATCCTGATCGGTGAAAATACTCCTTCCGCGGCTTTTTCCATGACATGACTTGTGCAGCGAGTTGTTGCAGGATATGCAGAGGCTTGCAACCGTTGGTATTTGGTAGGGGACCCGACCGTATGCTCGATGGAGCCAATAGGAAAGATTAACAATCGCCGAAAATATCTGACCAAAGTACAGCTCGCCGGGAGCAAATGCAAGGTTAGTAGAAGGATAAGGCGCACCGCCTCGTGCTGACACGTGGCGCCCAACATGATCTGAATGCCAGCCTGAGCGGCTGCCTCAGGGCTAACAGCAGCCACCCCTCCACATCTTGTAGGAAGAACAGAATGGCTGGGTAGGAGCATATCACATATGGTTATATAAACCGTTGGTGACCCAGCGTACGGGGGCCTCAAGTGAAGGCTGCCTCCTCCTATCCTTAGCAAGCAAATAGCTAGCTACATACGTACGATGGCCCCCACCGTGATGGCCTCGTCGGCGACCTCTGTTGCTCCTTTCCAGGGGCTCAAGTCCACCGCCGGCCTCCCCGTCAGCCGCCGCTCCAGCAGCGCCGGTCTCGGCAGCGTCAGCAACGGTGGAAGGATCAGGTGCATGCAGGTAATTCAAGGACATTCTAGTCTGCACTCGCTGCTCCGGGTGTTCATAGATGAGTGCCAGTGTCACTGAGCGCAACTGGTGTGTGCATTCATTCAGGTGTGGCCGATTGTGGGCATCAAGAAGTTCGAGACTCTGTCCTACCTGCCACCGCTCTCCCAGGAGGACCTCCTGAAGCAGATCGAGTACCTCATCCGCTCCAAGTGGATTCCTTGCCTCGAGTTCAGCAAGGTCGGGTTCGTGTACCGTGAGCACAACCGGTCCCCCGGGTACTACGACGGCAGGTACTGGACCATGTGGAAGCTGCCAATGTTCGGCTGCACCGACGCCACCCAGGTGTACAAGGAGCTCGAGGAGGCCAAGAAGGAGTACCCGGACGCCTTCGTCCGCATCATCGGCTTCGACAACGTCAGGCAGGTGCAGCTGATCAGCTTCATCGCCTACAAGCCACCAGGCTGCCAGGAATCCGGCGGTGCCTAAGCCACCAGGCAGGCGCATGCATATATCCGTCGACTATACGCGCGCCTTTCTGTTAATTGATGCATGTCTGTATTATTATCCAATATTCCAATGTAAGTCTTACAAATTTGATGCTTTCACTCTCGATTTCTTCTGTACTGTACCTAGTTTGTAAATTACCACTTTGTCGATGTGGATGAATGAAAGGTAAGTGACAATCGGACACGCATGGGATGTAATTATTAAACGGAACGTTCCAAATGATTTACCTCTACTTCTCGAATCCTTTATTAATCAGTTAATTTTGAACCAGCAGAGATAATTTGTTTAACTTCTTAATAAATTCTTGTGCCCAAGATTCAGGGGATAGAGTGATGATAATACTAGACCACAAATGTCCATGCTTTAAAGGATAGGTTCGCGGAACTAGACCACAAGTGTCCCAGCTACAGGATTAGGTTTGGAATCAACTTGCATTGTACCCGAGCTAGTACGCGACTAAACATGATAAAGACGTATGCATTGTACCCGAGCTAGTACCCGACTAAACATGACAAGGACGTCATTATAATAGTTTATACCAAGGTTGTAAATACAGGATATATATTAGGTATATAATGGATTGGCTTTGGCGTGAGGGATATCAAATGGGGCGGAATATATCCAACAATATACCCTGTATCAGAATTTTAGACATGTTCATAATTTTGAGTCTTACATGTACCAGGTGTATGGAGTGCTAACTCCCTTCTTGGTGCTAACCAGTAACCCGTTTGGTTAAGGCGCTAAATCAACTTGAGAAATTCATTAACAATTTTGTAGAGGTAGCCCTCGAAGTTTTTTACAACTGCACAAAATTAAACCTTGAAACACAATTTTTGTTATCTGCAAAAAAACAAGGTAGAAGTTCCTGTGAAGAGTAACCTTTTCATTTGTCCAAGATTTCTCTTTCTCATTACTCAAATCATTGGTTGAGTTTGAACATGAAATATATGCTCAAAGGAGAGGTAAGCCGCATTGCGGTGGGGTCGAGGAGAGAAGCTCACCGGAGATGCTAGAGCATGATGGCGTGCTCGCCAAGTCACGTACGACTTTGGTTTCTTGATGATCGAGATAGCAAAATGCTCAAGGAATGCGCGCAAGAGACTGAGGGGGTGAGCTGAGGGGTAAATGGTATGGTCGGAGGGGTTTTATAGGAATGGTCTCAAGCTCTCGTCGTAGAGTGCGTTGTGAAGTCGACGACAACCAGGAAGATATCTGTCACGTCGAAGCGACGGGTTACGTAGGAGTAGGCAGTAGTAGAGGAGAAACTACTGGCTCAGCATCTAAAATCGAGGGCAACTCGAGCCACGACCATGACGGAGCTGGTGCATGTGCGCGGGGTGCAAGACGCTACCAACGGGCTCAGCCCGTCAGCAAGTAAAGAGAGATGGCCTGACGGGATTGTTTGGGTATACACTCGACATGCAAAGTGTTTAGGAACTGGGCTCGAGTTGCTATGGAGATCGGATGGTGTACGACCATCAACTGAGAATCAAACGGTGTTCGAGTAGCTACGGAGATCGGGTCAATTAATTGAAGTCGTCTACAAGCAAGTGGTCGAAGCCGACATCCAAAGAACCCCACGTGGTCATAAATGACTACTCAACGTGGTCATAGTCAAAATCAAACCCAATGTGGTTGTAAACGACTACAAGTGGTCGCAATCAAGGGAGAGGGAAAGAGGTGAGGTAAGCGGAGAGGTTCGGGCACTTTAGGGAACAAATGCATGTAGGAATTTTTAAGTTACCCTTATTTTTATATTCCTTAGGATTTTCGGGTTCGGTAAAGAGATTTGGGATGTTACTACGTAAAAGGTCTACCTCCCCCTTACAATGAATCTCGTCACCAAGATTCGACGGGTTCGGTAAAGAGATTTGGGAAGTCGGTTCTAAGTAGATCTTCTTGTGATTACTCCATTGGACCTTCAACATTTTGATGGAGCGGTTGCAAGTTTATCATTCGGCTTGATCTAGAATGTGGATTGGATGCTCCCGGTAAGAAAGATCGGGTTGCAAATCAATGCTATCCAATTGGACATGTTCATTCGGTGTGCGGAGGCACTTCTTGAGCTGGGAGACATGGAAGACGTTGTGCACATCTGAAAGTTGAGGTGGTTTCTCCAATTGGTATGCCACCTCACATTTCCTTGTAGCTATCCGGTATGGCCCGATGTATCGAGGTGCCAAGTTCCCATGGACATCGAAATGGTGAGTGACATAGAGTGGTCAGACCTTGAGATAGATGTAATCACCTATCTTGAAACTCAACTCTTGATAGTTGTGGTCGGCATAGCTCTTTTGATGGGATTGGGCTTCCTTCAATCGGTTGCGTATCACATCAACTTGTTCTTGGGCTCCTTGGATAATAGCAAGCCCAAAGAATTTCTTTTGACCGACCTCAGACCAGAAAAGAGGGGTTATGCATTTTCTCCTATAAAGTGCTTCGAATGGAGACATTTGGAGGCTTGATTGGAAACCATTGTTGTAAGAGAACTCAGCGAACGCCAAGCATTTCTCCCAATTCACGCTGTAGGACAGCATGTAGGGTCTTAATATATCTTCTAGAATTTAATTTGTTCTCTTAGTTTGGCCTCTCTTCTGTGGATGGTACGTCGTGCTAAAGAATAACTCAGATCCCATAAACTCATGCAAGCTTTCCCAAAATCGTGAGTAAACTAAAGACCTCGATTGGAAGTTATCGTCTTTGGTACTCCATGCAATCAAACGATATGGTTCATGTAGAGCTCAGTGAGAGCTCCATGATAGGATGTGTTTACTAGGATGAAATGAGCCATATTGGTCAGGCGATCCACAATGACCCATATCGACTCATGCCTGTTTCGAGTTTTTGGCAATCCGATAATGAAATCCATGCCGACGTCATCCCATTTCCACTTGGGAACCTTCAAAGGTTGGAGCAATCCCGCTGGTCACCGGTGCTCTACTTTGATCCTTTGACACACATTACAATTTGCGACATGTGTGGTGATGTTTTTCTTCATACCGGGCCACTAGAATCGTTCTCGGAGATCCTGATATATTTTTGTATTTCCCAGATGAATAGAGAGTGGCAAATCATGAGCTTCTCAGAGGATTAGCTCATGGATTACTTAGTCATTTGGGACATAAAGTCGCTGTCCATGCATAACCATTCCACACTCGTATTTTTAGAAAACTCTGATTCTTCACCATTCTATAGATCGCACTTAATTTTTGCAATTGTAGTGTCCTCCAGTTGGGCAGCTTGGATATGAGATTCAAGGGTAGGTTGTAGCACTAATGCAGCAAGAAATCCCTCCTCCGCTTCCTTGATGTTGAGTCTCGATGACTCTCCACACGATGCTGGTTGATGGACTTCAACCAACGCATAGATGTGGTGACGCTTTCGGCCGAGAGCATCAGCTACAATATTGGCGTTACTAGGGTGGTAATGAATGTCAAGATCATAGTCTTTGATTAATTCAAGCTACCTCTTTTGCCTTAGGCTCAAATCTGGTTGCGTGAAGAGATACTTCAAGCTTTTATAATCGGTGTACAACTTACACTAATTGGCGATGAGATAATACCTCTAGATCCTGAGGGCATGAACCACGATAGCCAATTCTAAATCATGAGTTGGGTAATTTTCTTCATGAGATCGTAACCAACGTGAAGCATAGGCTACAACTTTGCCTTCTTGCATCAACACACAATCAAGGCCGTGTTGGGATGCATCACAATACACAACGAAGTCTTTGTGTATGTTAGGCAAAATGAGCACGGGGGCTAGGGTAAGTTTCTTTTTAAGCTCTTAAAAACTCTCCTCACAGGTTATTGATCATTCAAACTTATTCTCCTTTTTCAGAAGTTGGGTAATTGGTCTTGAAATCTTGGAGAAGTTTTCAATGAACCGGCGATAATATCCCGCCAAACCGAGAAAACTTTGAACATCAGGGACTGAGCGAGGCTGATTCCAAGCTAGTACATCATGTACTTTGCTAGGATCTATAGCAATGCCTTCTTTGGAAAGAATATGGCCTAGGAAACTGATTTCCTTCAACCAAATTTGCACTTACTATACTTGGCATACAATTGATGTTCTCGAAGTTTTTGAGCACCATTCGCAGATGTTGCTCATGTTCTTCTACATTCTTAAAGTAGATGAGAATATCATTGATGAAGACCACCACGAACTTGTCCAATACTCTATAAAAATCTTATTCATAAGATTCATAAAGCTAGCGGGAGTATTGGTAAGTCCAAATGACATTATGGTGTATTCATACAAGCCGTAACAGGTGGTGAATGTAGTTTTTGGAATGTCTTCCGGCTTGATCCTAGGTTGATAATATCTGAGCCTCAGATCAATTTTGGTCAAACAAATCATCAATCCTAGGAAGAGGATATTTGTTTTTGATAGTGACTTCATTCAGAGACCGATAGTCGATACACATCCTCAGACTATCGTCTTTCTTCTTCACAAATAGCATGGGGCTTCCCCATTGGGATGAGCTAGGACAGATGAATACTTTGTCCAGCTGCTCCTTGAGTAGTTTCTTTAATTCGACCAACTCATTCGAGTGCAAACGATATGGTCTTTTCGAGGAAGCTACTGTCCCGGGCTTCAAATCTATGATAAAATCCATGTCGCGATCTGGTGGAATCCCTTGTAATTCATCTGGAAATCTGTCAGGACAATCACACACCACGAGCACCTGATTAAGCTCTAGAACTGAAAGAGAGTTGAGGGTAGGCTGCTGCGAAGACATAGCAGGAGCGGAAGAGAAGGCAACTTGCTCTCCGCCGGAAGTAACAAGAAAGCTGGTTCGGTTGGCACAATCTATGAGCCCCTGGTGTTTGGATAGCCAATCCATCTCACATCTAACCCAGAAGTGTTTATCATGATAAGGTTGGCTTTGAACTCTAGTGTATTAATTATTATTTTAACCCCTAAACAACCATGTTTGGTTTTCATGACTGACCCTGGCGAACGGATTAGCATGATGTTATCTACGAGTTTGATTTTTATATTTTGTTGTATGATAACTTTTCAAATATGAAAGAATGGGAAGCTCCGGAATAAAAAAGAACTAAAGTAGGCACTAAGTGCACAAGGAACGTACCCAACACCACATCATGTGCCCTAACGGCCTCTTTAGTGGTCGTATGGTTGAGGCATCCATGCCCGAAACCTTGAACGGACTTGGGGGCTTGCTACCCTCCTTGACCTCGAGTAGGGCCTTGAGAGCGGGACTAGACATTTTCGGGTCGAGGGCGAGGTGTGGGAGACTTTTTCTGTGGGCAATTACTTGCATAATGCCCACGCTCGTTACAACTGAAACAAGTGACAACGGCAGGCCGGTTTTGCCCTCCGGACTGCTATCCTCCATGGTTATATGGCTGAACCGCACCTTGTTGAGGACAAGCAGTTTGTCCTTATTTCCTTGGAGGTGGTGGTGCTGAAAGACGAGCAGCGGATGGTTGCCAAACGTGAGATTTCTGCGAGCTACTACTTGCTAATTTCTGCGCTATCCACTTGCGTTTGCGGCTTTCCACTATAGCCTTAGTGTTGTCCTCGACTCGAATTTCCTTGTCTATCAAGGTCCAGAAGTCAGGGATGTCATGGGCAGAAAGAGACCACTTCATCTCTTCATTAAGGTGCTCCCGGAAGAGAGCAACATTCCTCTTCTTGTTCAGTATTTCAGCGATGGCATACCGAGCGTGGTAGTTGAAGTGGTGGAGAAACTCCACTAGAGGCTTGTCCCCTTGTCGAAGGTTATAGAATTCTCGCTGCTTGATCTCCATGAGACCTGTCGGGACATGAGCATTGTGGAAGGCCTCCTTGAAGGCGGCCCAAGTGATAACATGGCCTTCGGGAAACATGCCTTGGTGATTTTCCCACCAAGCTGATGCAGCGCCCTAGAGTGGTAAGATGCATAAAGCACCTTCTATGTGTCGTTACACTGAGTAATGTTTAGCTTGCTCTAGATAGAACGAAGCCAATCATCAGCTTCCAAAGGATCTTTGGCAGATGCGAAGGAGGATCGATGAGTTTGTATGAACTCGCCCAACTTTGACTAGGGCTGAGTAGCAATTGCGCCTCCTTGGGCCATAGAGCTCAGGGTGGTAGTGTTCTGGACCAATTGCTGCAGCAAGAGGGTGTTGGTTTGGTGTCCTTGCTCGATCATAGCAAGTACTTGTGCCATCATGGGTGGTGGGGGTAGCAGTTCTTGTCCCACTCGCAGATTTTCAGCATGCGATGCATCTTGAATAGCACCGGTATGAGCGGGCGCACCTGAAGAAGGATTGGGGTGCGAAGGATTTGATGTCTCACCTCCATGATGATAGGAACCAGAGGCTTCTCCGCTCGCCATGATTTGACTTAAGGAGCGTGTTACCGGTATCCTATAGAATTTGTGTTAGGGGGACAAAATCAACGTGAATGACATTTAACTTAGATGAAAGATAGGAGGGAATGAGCACAAGTTAAGTGGGTCAGCATGGAGGGTATCTCATGCCAATTTGATTCATCTGAAACTAGGATGCAACAAATTTTGCGACATAGGACAACTAGCATGAAACTTTAACATAACGGTTAAGTTTTACATAGTTTGCAAGATCCTTACTTAAAACACAAAGTAGCAACATAATAGGTAGCAAAATACAACCATCATATATTAGCGCTTAGTGCCTTTACATTTCCAAAAGCAGCTCACATATGCTTCCTAAGGTGAGCTTCTTACAATGATCTAATTTAGTGGTCTAGCTCTATGTGCCGGGTGCACTAGGGCAGCAGGGGGCAGCTGGCTCCTCCTCACATCCCGCGTGGAGAGGAAGGTGGTGCTGCACGAAAGGTCATCACTTGGTGGCAGCTTCCAACCACTGACATGCAAGGACGTTGGGTAGGTGGCTCGATGACATAGGTAGGCTCAGGCAACTCCTCTGCGGGCGCAAGTACGACATCCTCCCGTACAATAGCTCCCGTGTGAAAAGGCCTTGAGCCACAAATGGGTCAACATGGTCCTCGAGTGTGGCAATCCTTCGACGTGCTTCCAGGAGCTCGCAGGTTAGGTGATGGAGATATCCATCAAGTGACCTCACCAGGCCACGAGATGAAGTAGATGGGTATTAAATCCTGCGGTAGGCACCTGATAGGCTTTATTCTCATTATTTCCCGGTCGAGAGGGGAAATAATATAACATGTCCTCCATCTCAAGGAGGCTATGGCGAACATAGGCAATGGCGATGTAAGATGCATTGAAGATTGACATCATCACACTTAATCCTCGTCCGTAGTAGCGTAGTGGCTAGTCTCTAGGGTATCGTCCATGGATAAGCACCTCTGTAAGGCACTCCTTTGACGCCGGGCTGGAAGGAGTGGTGTAGATGGTGTACTCGGGTGGTCGGGTAATGCAAACATGCTGCAACATCACCCATAGGGTGTGCGGCAGGGTGTCCTCCTTGAATGCACTAGTCTATTATTGGGGTGTCCAGTGAACAAGCATGTGCAAATTTTAAAAGTGCCTATGATTAGTTACGGATTTATAAAAGGCTTACTGAAGGGCTAGAATAGGAAAGGTCATTAGATAGGATAAGATTTTTGCACAAGTTCTTGTCCATTTTCTCTTAAACTAGAGCTATTTGAATAAGGTGAGGACCATTAATAATGAGACTTTAGGTAAGAGGAGAAGGTTAGGAAAAGAATACATGAATGTTTACCATTTTTGCTTTTCACAATTTTTTAAAATAAGTTGTATTTGAAAAATAACTCTTTAATCTAGCGGCCATTCTATCTAGGGCTTAACCTATAGTCAGTATGGCTCTAATACCAACGTTGTGGGGACCCCAGGCGCGGGAGCACCCGTTGTCACTGCATGTGTTCTGTACTAGTCCCGTGATCAGTAGCTAGTATACACATTCACATCATTGTGATCAAATCCATACACATCGCACATAAATAGCTTACATAAAAGCAATAATATTATTTATGCGAGGCATAAAAGAGTACATACACAAAAAAGCCGACAGGCCAAAAGACCAACAGAGTCTCGAACAAAAGCAGCAGAAGTCTAATAAACAAAAGTATCCAGTGATGTGCCATTATAACATACAAGCAACCGATTGGAGTCAAATACTAGAAGGATCCCTCGTCAAATTCCCGTGCCAGGGGCAAAATATGCATCGTCGGGCAAGAGATCTTCATTCTCTGATCAACAATAATTTAAGCAAGGTTGAGTACATTGCGTACTCAACAAGACTTGTAGAGTATTGCAAAATTTACATATATACAAGGTTGTCAATGGATGAGGCTCTATACTAAGTTACTTGCAGCATGAGGCAGGGTTCATTTTACAATAACACTAAGTAATAATTTGCAAGCGGAGTTGTAAAGAGCATTTGACATATAATGAAATAACATTTGCATAAATTCCATAACAGTAGATCAAAACCATCGCAACCCTCCTCAGTTGTGAACGTCCCACAACTCCCTCCCATGGGCATGGCACATGATTAGACGTTCATGCCATCCCATATGTTTAGTGAATCAGTTTTGAAAAGAAAAAATATACCCTTTGTAGCTATATCCAAGCTTGCTCATGACCGCGAGCACTGCTATTTACATAGTTTTTAATGCTCTGCAGAGGTTGTACAACTTTACTCACATGAGATAATCAATTTTTACTGTCGGCAACTTCACGCTTCCTTTGGCGTGTGACAAAAGTTGATTATCTTAAAGCCTTTAGGTTATCTAGTCCTAACCATGCACCAGACCGAATGAACATCAAACCTCTCTTAGGTACACCCCTAAGAAAGCATTCAAATCCTCCTTAGGTACACCCCTAAGCGAAGACCCTCACTTAGGTCTATCCCCTAAGTGAGCATTCATCGTTGTTTAAAATCCTTGGCTCGAGCATCCTGGTGTCAGGGGCCCCTACGAGCAAACCTAACTGGAGTGCCCTTACTACTTCTGTGCCTACCACAATGCAAGACTAGACCTAGACAATTTAATGAGCTAAATGCCAGCGCCCATATAGCACATGTGGTCGTATGATGTGACTTAGATTGCAGCAATAGCGTTTGGTCCTTAATTGACCGGGCGAGAATCTCCCCCTATATACATATGAGATTCCCTCTCACATTTGATAAATTATCATATGGCTCACCCGTGTCCAACAACTAGGTTTTTTTATTTTATTTGATACCAAAGTAATAGAGGTTCCCCCTCTGGTGCAACATTTATAAAATCACCATTCCTACGTGAAGATTTTGTTCGAAATTCAAACTTAGCAGAAACTAGTGCTTGTCTAAGCATCTAGACCATATATCCAAGTAGTATTCCCAATTGATAGTATACATTGTCTATACCATATCCTAGAGGTTACAACAGTGCAGGTATCAAGTTTTCAAAGAGGTTCAATGCATACGAGTGGTCATAACTACCGTTACCCACAGTATATCAGTTTAACAGAATATACACATATGCATATTAGATTTTGCAAACAATATACAATAATTGAAATACTAGGATCAACATGGTCAAAGGGGTGCTTGCCTTGTTCCTGTTGCTCAGAGACGCTTTGGATGCGTTCTCGGCGTCGTTTAGCACAGAATCGTCTAACCGGTAAATAAATTCAAATAAAAGCAAATAAGAACCTAATAAATAGAAACAACTGTAACAGCCCAGCTGTTATTTTCAAAATTTCAGTAAAAAAAAATAAATAAATAAATATAATAATTAAAAATTTATTCAATTTAAAATAAAAACGAGTGTTCTTTAGTTGCTTGAATCTGAGAGTTTGTGTTTGCCTGTTTTCAGCCTTTTCAAAAAGATTTTTGCTAAAAGTAATTTTACTAAAAACATAAAATTATTGTCAAAAAAAAGGTATTGGTAAAGTTTCATAAAAGAAACTATTTCAAATTAAGTATTTAAAAGCATTTGGCTTTTATTTAGTTTTTCTGTGATCTTCTGGAATTTATTTGGAGTTATCTGGGTTTTATTTCCAAAGCCTAAAAGCAAGAAAATATATTTTAAATATTTTCTTAAAGCTAAAAAGATTTTATATAGCCTTTTCCAAGCTTCCAAAAATTTAATATTAATTTCTGAGATTTTCTAAAGATTTTAAAATCTGCTTTTAAAGCCAAAGGGTTTTTTTTTTGTAAAAATTAAAAGAGCAAATTTGAGTTGAAAATATTTTTAGAAAGTCTAAAAATATTTTATGGAATTTTTGAGAATTTACTGGAATTAAAAACCAATTTTTTGAAGTTAAAAATATATTTTTATATAATTTCAGAAAATCCAAAATGAATTAAAAATATTTTTCCTAAGTGAAAAATATCTCCAGGGATTTTCTATAAATTTTTTGGAATTTTTAAATATTATTTGCTATTTTTAAAATGTTCAAGAAACCTTCTCCTATTTTCTGAAATTAAAATCCGAATTTAAAACCCGGATTAATCCGGTGGTGACAAGTGTCGCACCAGGATTAAATCTTACCCCTTCACTCATTCAATCTCAACCCCTCACCTTCACTTAAATCGGATGGCTGAGATTTTGCCACATCTCTCAATCTAAACCATCCAATCTTTTCCACTCTCTCTCTTTCTCTCTCTTACATGTGGGACCCACTTGTCATCCCTAACCTCCTCTTCTTCTTCAAATGTTTGCTCTCTCTCTCCTCCTCATTTCAACCGAACAGGACAACCGCCGCCTCACCTCCTCCCAGTGTCAGCGCCTCGCACGCCTGCCCGCCACCCCACTCGCCGCCCCCGGGCCACCGGGACCCTCATGCCGCCCATCGCGCCAAAACCACGGTCCGCCCAGATTAAATTGCCGCCGAGCTCATGTTGTCGACGAAACTTCCCAAAATTTGTCGCCTCGGCTCCCCTCCACCTCCCCGCCATTAATGGCGCCCGCATGCTCACATTGTCCTAGCCGATTCTTCCGTGTGAACTCCGTGAGCTCAACCGTCGCTCCTCCCTATATAAAGCTTCCTCCAAGCCTCCTCGGCACCGCACCACTCCTCCTCCCCTCTCCCACCTCCCTCCTCTCCCGCCGAGGAAGGCCATGCCGAGCCTATTCTTGCCGCCGCTTCTCCGCCGCCGCCACCTCCGCCCATTGTTCGCCTCGCCACGTGCCGTTGCGATCCCCATCCTCTCCTCTCGTCCTCCACCCCTCATGGCCGCGCCAGAGCGCGCCGCTCCGGAAGCCTTGCCGCCTTTGGCATGCCATGCGGCCAACCGGCCACGTCATCGCCACGTGGCGCCACGTCATTTCTTCTTTTCATTTATTTTTATTCTCTGTGATGATGTCATAATTCCTGATTTTCCAATATAAAAATAAATCAAGAAAATCATCTTTTTCTTTTTCTTCATTTTGAAACTTCCTAAAGCAAGGAAACATTCATTTTAACTCCGATTTGAGCCGTTCAAATTTCTAAATTCTTCTAAAGTCCTAAACTATTCAAATATGTATTTATTTTCAATTTTTGAATTTTATTTGAATTTTGTTTGTTTGGTTCTTTGCGTTTAGATTTCGGTAATCTCGGAGAGAACGACTTCTGCGATATGAACCCAGTCTCCAATCCAGGCAAGTTACACCTTTGATCATATTGCTCCCAATATTTAAAATTATTTATATTGTTTTAAATTAATATGCATGCTTACTTTTATTCAATTCTAGTTTAAATTCAATTTGAATGATAGTTATGTCTAATTCCTTTGTATAGCCAATTTGATATTTCATGTCAATATACCTTGTCAAACCTAGATAAAACCTAGTTGGTACATTAGTATTAACTAGACATTTGATAGAAAAGCATAGCCATGCCAAGAATATTAAGATTTGGGAACTTTCTTCACATAAAATGATACTTCTTTCACATAAAATGATACTTCTTTCACATAAAATGATACTTCTTTCACATAAAATGATAGACTTTAAAATTGATTTCTGGACTTTGGAAAGTCGGAATTGTTTATAAAATGTTTATAAACAAAATATAAAACTTGGTTTAGACTTAGGCAAATGGTTAGAGTGGTGGGTGCTTGTTGGCATGCATTGTCGTTTGGTGACGAAATGTTGATTGCCCGGTACGAGGGGTTTGTGGTTAGAGCTTAAGTCAATAAAGGACCGGTCTGTGAGCTACTATTGCAAAGCCCTTTTCGTACTACCATAAGTCCGGTATGGGACGGACCTAGCCAACTAATTTGTGAAGTTCCAACTTAATCTCGCTATAGGCTGAATGTGGGCGCGGCGTAGTCCGTGAGAAGTCTCACATGGCACAAGAGGGGGCTCCAGCATGTGGATTCATGCTGTGGTGAAACCTTAGTGGCGGCGTTATTATGTTGGCAATGGATCATTGTAAAGGCTTTGTTATGATTTTCTCAGTCGCACGCCTAAGGAAGCGTGTAGTGGCCGACAATATGAGATTATCATATCTTGTGGGTAAAGCTGTACAACCTCTGCAGAGTGTATAACCTATCCTGGATAGTCGTGCCCACGGTCATGGGCAAGCTGAGTAAAGTTTTTCACGGATTAGATTTTGATTTTGAAAACGCTTTATGAAAACCTTATGGATGGATGGAATCCATGAGAGATTTTGGAAAAACCTTGTGGATGGATGGAATCCATGAGAGTTTTTTTGGAAAACCGTATGGATGGATGTAATCTGTACGAGTTTGATTTTAAGAAAAATTGGTCCGGGTGGGATGCCCGTGAATAGGTTAGTGTTTGGTTGGAGCCTGCACTAACGTTACGTATGTTGATTATAATATTGTTTTACTTATTGTATCAAATTCAGCTTTCGCACTTACTTTATGATAGTTACTTCAATGTTGTCTTTTATGCAAACCAACTATATATGCCTTCCTTTGATATCCATATGCATGCATCCACTCTATTAAAACTGCTAGTGTAACTTGTGGAGTACGTTTGTACTCATGTGGCTATATCTAACTTTTTCGGAGGAAGCCTTTGACGCGTCTTGGTGAGGATTGCGACTAGGCCACGTCTTCTGATCATTCGCCTTGTGGGAAGGCGGGATGGGTCACGCTTTTGTTTTCTTCCGCTGTTATCTTCCGCTGCTATTGTAAACTTTGGCCATCAGGCTCATATTTAGTTAAATAAAATTTGTCATTATGTAAGATAATTGTCTTTGTTCTCACTGTGCACTAAGCTTTCACGGATAGTGCGATTAACACAGAGGGTTTCGGAGTTGTTGCTCCGGGTCCCGACAACAACACTCAAATGTTTTTGTAAATTCAGAAAGATCTTGTTTTTATAAAAATTTAGAAAAAAATATCACTAAATTTGGAGTTTGCATGCAAAAGTTATAAGTGTTTGAGTTTTGGCTCATTTGAGTTATTCCTTCTTGGTGAGTATAGAGCTATTTACGACTACAAACTCGAACACTTCGAGTACTATTCCACTGACCACAGCATTTCGACTACAAGGGTCTTTGTCTACTACAACTTCGGTCGTACTGATCACACGGAGTCAGGGCTTCCAATCTTCAACCACAAAGGTTTCACGAGCGCCGAGCGGGTACTATGACTTACGACTACCAAATAATGACTAGGTTCTGTAGATTCCTGATTACCGACTAGGTACTGTAACTTACAATTACAATCATGACTTACGACTATTGTCCATGGCCTTTGACTATCGACCATGGCTTACAACTATCGATTACGTCGTATGACTATCGACTATCGATCACGTCTTGCGACTATCGACTATCGACCCGTATTGTAACTTACGACTTACGAGTCTATCGACTATCATTAGCAATCGAGATTACGACTATGGTTAGAGGTTGAAGATTACGACTACTGCAGTCCATAGTTCTGACTATTCATGCTGTCGAATAAGTTGACTCCGGGTGCGATCGATAATTACGACCACTCGAGCGTTCGAAGTTCTCGACTATGCTAGTGGTTGGAGATCTCGACTACGCATGTGGTCGAGGATATCGACTACGTGAATGATCAAAGATCTCGATGATGCGAGCGGTTGAATATTTCGACAACGTCAGCGGTCAAAAATTACGACACAGCAGTGGTCAAAGATTTCATCCTCGACTACTATGGTTCTGTCCTCACGTTCGACTACTACGGTTCCCTTTTGGACTTCGACTACTTCAGTTCTTTCCTCGACTACGATTACTTCTAGTTCTCCTTTTCGACTATGATTACTTTAGTTCTCTTTTTAATTATTCTAGTTTTCTTTTCGACTACAGTCACTTTAGTTCTCCTATCGACTATTTTTACCATAGTTATCTACTCAACTATGACTACTCTTTTTCAACTTAAACAAACTACGAGGGAGGAGGGGCTCACCGAAGGCGATGACGATTCACGAGAGAAAGAATGGTTCATGAGAAGTGGAAGAAGCTAGCGTCGAAGATCTCGTCAGTGGCGAAGGGGTCCGTGGTGACGACGATTTATCCGGCAGTGGTGAAGCTACAAAAAGAGGTGCGCATGAGCTTGCATGCATGCATGCGGAACAGTGGAAGTATGGGTGACAGGAATAGAGGTACGGCTCACCGGAGAGAGAAAGTCTTACAGTCGGCGTCTGGTCGGAGATGAAGATGAAGGTCTAGCTCAAGTGATCCTATGCATGAAGGGCCAAACAAATGAGTAAGGTGCTCAAAGGAGAGGTAAGTCACATTGAGGCGGGGTCGAGGAGAGAAGCTCATTGGAGATGCTAGAGCACGGTGGCCTGCTTGCTGGAGTCGTGTACGGCTTTGGTTTCTCGGTGATCTAGAGAGCGGAATGCTCAAGGAATGCGCAAGAGACCAAGGGGGCAAGCTGAGGGGAAAATGGTATGGTCGGAGGGGTTTTATAGGCATGATCTCGGGCTCTCGCCGTGGAGTGCGATGTGAAGTCGACGACAACCGGGAAGATATCTATCGCGTTGGAGCGACGGGTTAGGCAGGAGTAGGTAGCAGCAGAGGAGAAACTATGGGCGTGGGCAGCTCGGGCCACAACCACGGCAGAGCTGGTGCATTCGCGCAAGGTGGAAGACGATTGCTGCTAGCGGGCCCAACGCGTCAGCAAGCGAAAGAGATAGCCTGATGTGATTGTTTGGGTATACACTCGACATGTAAAGTGTTTAGGAACTATGTTCATGTTGCTACAGAGATCGGACGGTGCACGACGAGCAACTGAGAATCAAACGGTGTTCGAGTAGCTACGGACTAGTCAATCTACGAGCAAGTGGTTGAAGCTAACATCCAAGAACCCCACATGGTCGCAAACTTACTCAATGTGGTCGTAGACGACTAGTCAATGTGGTCGTAGTCAAAATCAAACCCAACGTGGTCGTAAACGACTACAAGTGGTCATAATCAAGGGAGAGGGAAATAGGTGAGGTATGTTGAGAGGTTCGGGTACTTTAGTCACTCGCCAGATGCACTCAAAAGATTTGGGGAAAATCTTTTCGGATGGTGCGGACGATTAGGTAGATTTTCAGAGTTTTATTTCTCTTGATTTTTATAAAAAAATCTGAGAAGATTTCTCGCTGAGTTTAAATATACTTATTTGATTTGGATTTGATTTGATTTATATTTTATGCACTTTTGATTTTCAAAAATTAAATTTTTTCCAAAGAAACTCCAATGAAAACCAAGGGAGAATAAATGCATGCATAAATTTTTAAGTTACCCTCATTTTTATTTTCCTTAGGATTTTCATGATGTTACATATGCCTTCTCTTAAAATGCACTAGTGATACTAGCACAACACATTTTATGTTTCACTCAACATAGTAATCTTGGACAAGTTTACTCTCTTGTGTAATGCTCTCCACATGGCGAAGTAGTTTTCGCTCATAATAGGATGTCACAAACCGGCTTCCCATAACCATCTTCAAATCTAACAAAGATTTAATGAGTCGTCTTCCAAATAGTTGTTGCAACGAACTATAAGCATAGTTTTCAAACTCTAGTGATTCACATCACCTCTTAGGCTTTGGGAAGCTTCTGGAATCTAAACACATTCTCTATTCGTTCTTCCCATCCAAGATACTCCAGATCATTACTTCCATATAAAGGAAGTTCCACAAACTCGTAATCTTCTATGATTAGTAGCAAACAAAAATAGCAATAATATATGGAATATATGTGGACATATGTGGAACACTCTCATCCTCACCTTCTCTTACCACCAAAGTTCTTACTCACCCTTTGTTGAATTTGAGTAGTTTGCACTTAGGTAGTGAGTGGTACACAAGGTGATGGTTAAGCGAGTACACAGTCGAGTAATGACATAAATAATGTATATTTGTGGAGTTTGGTATGTAAAGTGTACATTCTACACAATCTAAAATTCTAGATACTGTAAAGCTAGGTAGGAATCCAAACAAGAATTTAGTGCCTAGGTACTAACCCAACAAATATAAGTGGAGTATAGGTATGCACACACAATAATAAATGTGACTTAATGCAAACAAAGAATTGAGCAAGTGAAGAGTAACCTAAATATAATATTAAAATAACTAATATTGCACTAAATACTAGGAGAGACGCTAACCAATTGCAAGAATACGGACTTAGAGCACAAGATTGCTTCAAGAACTTAGTTGCATAATATGAAATTATGACCCAGGGTGTAATTCGCAAAGCTTCTTCGGCCAGCTCACTCCTTTTCTTTTCTTTCCGTACCGCATACACTTCTCATGCGGCCGTCCCACTTCCCCTTCGGTCCTAGGGCAACCGAATGCTTATTCGGCCCTCCTTTTCTCATCCTTTTTGTTTTAACCCATACTGCATAGGATCATGCGGTGCCTTTCCTTCTCTTCTATTCCCATGGCTGTTTTATGCGGTTTGCCTTTTCTTCCATCTTTTATGTGGCCGATCAACTAGGGTTTCTCCTTTCTCACACCTGAAAGCTAATTTCAACAATGTGCAAGATCAATTCAATAGAGCAGTTGTAGATGCAATTATTAACAGCTAGTCTTAAAGATGAAATGATACAAGTGAGGCTCCATGGTTGGTAATGTGTTCGGCTGGAGTAGGTGTGCAAAGTCCAGGATGTATATATAAACTCGGATTCGGCAAGGACTCCTGCAATCCGATCAGAACAAGCTAGGGATTTGATTCAAAAACTGAAAGGTGAGTTGACGAGTTTGACCTCCCTAACACGCAAGCATGGACTAGGGTTTCAAGCTTCCTCGGTGGAAAATTCAACTCGTCCAAACTAATGGCTGAAACAAGTTGAGCAGGGAAAACGGATCCGGTTATTATTCGGATATCCGTTTACCGCATCCGGATATGTCGGATCCGGATGTCTAATATTCGGATCTGGATACAAAACGAATTCGGATGTATCGGATCCAGATACCTAATTCCTAGATGCGGATACAAATATCGTATGGGCCATCTCGAATTCGGATTTGGATTTCCGAATTCAGTAGTAATATAATAGCAGCAACTTACTAATACATATATTTTGCATTTGACCTTCAATTTATATATATTATATATGTATTTCGATCATCTCGACGAGCCCGCCAGCTTTAATTTGGCATTTCATATTTTTTATTTTGGCACATCCCACAATAAAGATTTTTGCATACTCTTTTCATCTAAATTTGATATTAAAATAATCCGATACCATGTTTTAAATATGAGAGGCCATAAATAATTATTATAATTCAAAAAATAGTCGAATCCGATCTGTTTTTGAGTATAATCCGATCTAAATTCGTATCTGACGTTTGTCCGATCAATATTTGTATTCGGTGTTTATCTGATTCGTATTTGAATTCGAGAAAAAATATAGACGTGAATATAGTTTAAGTACTATTCCATCCGCATCCATCCGTTTTCACCCCTAAAGTTGAGGACTTGTCGTGGTCCATTCGTGACAGGATTGCAGCTTTTTGAAAAATTAATCTCTCTTAGAGGCACTGCTAAAAAAATCAGTTAAAGTTGTAAACTGTAGCTTTGCCATCACAGTTTTGCGATATTAAAACTTTCGGACCGAAGCTAAGAATCGGAGGATAACCGATAACGTCCTTAGGCTCAGCCACACCACAAGCGGCAGCGGCAGCGCTCACTACAAACCGCCGCCGGTGCACGCTGGCGCTCGCCGATGGCCAAAACGGTGTCGCCGCCGGTGCCACTGTAATCTACTGCGCATTCTTGACTCCTGCTCCACGCCAAGATGATCCTCATCAACAGCCAGTTCCGCCTCCGCCTCCCCTCCCTCCCCTGGTTTCCCACAACCCCAAACGCCCCGTTTCCATCCCAACCCAACTCCCACTCATACTCCTGGCCCGCCCAGCGCACCCGCCTCTCCGGCACGTCGCAGCCCCGGCAGAGAAAGGGGTGGGGGATGGGGAGGACGATGAGGAGGCCCTGGGCCCCACGTCAGCGGCGGCCGTCGCAACCGCCATCCGCCGGGCCTCGAGCGCTTCTCCGGTACGGTTCAGGCGTGTGCGGCGTGGGGAGGAGGGGGAGGAACCGCACGGTGAGGGGCGTAGCGCAGAGCCTAGCGCCGACTTCCAGTGTCTCTGCGCGGAGCAGCTCCAGATGTTCCGGGCGGTCGTCTCCCACGAGGCCGTCCTCTCTGTAAGTTATGCTTTGCTTATCTATTAGCATTTTAGGTGTGCTTGTTACCTTTTATGTTTTCAAAATGAGTTAGAAGCGATCGACTTATGTGCAAGTTACATGAGAATAGCTAGTACCTACTGCCATTAATTCAAAGAACAGAAAAAAATACATTGATACATGACCAACGAGTACGATCAAATTGATTTCCTACAAGGGACAATCTCAAGATAATTGGAGTTATGGAGCACACAGAATCTGGCCAGGATGACGAGAAAATGATGCTAGGATGATAATGTCTCCATGTCCAAATGTGGACATGGAGTTACAACTGTTAACGATTTGTTGAGGATTAATTGGTAGAACTAAATTTTTTGCCCTATGGAACCATGTAAAAAAAGTTTTTCTAGTAAATCTCCTTTTAATTCTGAATGTTATTATCATCATTTTATTTTCGACTTGGTTTGTTATTTAAGCTGAATAAAACCTCTTTTACTATGTATCTTGTAGGTGTATGTTTGAACTTGTTTGCTCATCCATTGATAAAGAAAAATGTCTGTTACTATGTATTTTGAAGGTGTATGTGAGGCCTGCTGGCAGTTATATTATGGATCAGCTGGAACTACGTCGAGTTGCTTTATATCCTGAAATTAATGTTCCTGAAAGAGAGGCTGTGATGCTAGTTGGTAACTTCTCTATATCTGCTGGACTACGATCAGCTGAAGCTTTTCTAGTAAAATGCCAGGTAAATTATTGATTGTCTTTCCCATAGTAGTAGCATATATTTAACTGGACCAGACCACTGGTCTGCTTTGAGAATTGGATCGGAGATGGAAAAAAAAGGTAAAATAGTATTTTATTGGTGTTTCACTTTGGTGGAGGGCAGAGGGATTGAACCCCCCTCATTCTCTCCACAGCGCACCGCCACCATCTACCAACTAAACTACAATTAGGTAATAGGTATAATTTAGCCTTTGATAGTATGTCATTCATGCGAGCTGCACTTATATTATTTTAAAAAGACGTTTCTTACCAGTCCAGCCGGTAAACTGCCAATTAAATCTGTTCACATGTTGTTCCAGTTTTAAAAACTATGAAACTAGGTTTGCAAATTGTTTTCATATACCAAAAAAGATGTTGATCCAGGCTGCTTCTATTAATCTTAATTTTGATCATAGTTATATCACATATACTGCAGATGGAAGTCATTCCCGAATTTGGAGCTATAGTTCTTCCAATGGTTAAACATCCCTTTGTAGTTGGCTTCCTTGTTGCAGAGCTTCCAGAACTAGATGTTGGACGTACCGTGAACTCTCATGCTGGTGATATTCAGTTACCATCTAGCCCATTCATAGACAGATCATCTGGCATAACTCCATATACTAATGGGAAAGCCTGGGGTTTTCGAACTTCTGGAGATCAGGCGAATAATTATTCTCATCTTGTTGCTGAATGGAAGAACAGCGCTTTTATGATTTCTCGAACTTTGGCAATGGCTTATGTCATGGATCAGGTAGTTTGTTGTGTTTCATTTAATCAGATAATATTCTAACTTCAAATTATTATTGATATATGCAGGTCATAGTTCACGGGAGCATATCATTTGAAAATGCAACAAAAGTTGCAAATTCCATGAAAATCAGGTGTAAAAGTTACAAATCCTAGCTATGGTAGTTTTTGAGAATTTTTGGAAACTTCTACACCCAATTTTCATGCATGTGCAACTTTTGTTGCATTTTCGCAGGATATTTCCCTCATAGTTCACTAGCCTCCATACTGATATATGTTAAGCTTTGAAAATAACATGCCAATAACAATTACTGTGGACCATTCCTTGCAGAAAGCATATTTGCTTCAACAAACTTCTTGGCAAAACAATGTCAGAATGAGTGGCTTAGTAGAACAGGCAAGTTGCTTAAGTTCAGAGTATTGATTGCAAAAAGTATAAAGATATTTACCCTTGGAAAAACTTTTTGGCAGATTCGAGGGTCCCTTTCTAGTATAAGCGCTCTTGCAAAGATGTTATCGGTTCATACAAAGAGAAGTGAGGTCCGCAAATGAATTGGTTTTAGTTGTTTTTTCTTTTTAAAAATGAAGTTTAAAGATCTTCTCATCTATTTGTCCGGTAGGTCTTATTCTTTCTTATTTTGCAGATCTCTTATGATATTGTTGAAGATCTTCTCATCCAAGGTGATCACTTGAAAGATGCTTTGCAACAGATTCAAGATGCCGTATATCTGACTAAGGTAACATTATAAAGTCATTTCAAAAAGTAGTTGATTAATAACAAAATTGTGTTGCTCTAGTCAAATGCTCAAAAATATCTTTCATTTCTAGCTTGGAAAATTAAAATCTAGAAAATACTAAGAAATAGGCTGCAAATGGATATAAAGGGTGATAGAGTCTAATTTAAATTTTACAAGGATTCTATTTTTTCCCTTAAAAGGTGTAATTAATAGACAAGGTCAATTCCATTATCACTTAAGCTTCCTAGTTGGATTGGTCAGAAATAAGGGAAATCATTTATTTAACTGGATATCTCTGTTGCAAGGAAAAGCATTTCTTTTTTATGAAAAACATTTTTGGGAAAATGTTTCAGTTTTTATAAAAACAGATGTGTTTAGGTAAGTTGTGATTTTTTGTTTTAAAAAAAATCAAAATATGGACACTGGCGTCACTGTCTGTTTCAAGAAACAGAATGGAGAAACACTGGTGTAGGGTGTTAATGCAGTGCAGGTAACACACTATTGTCCTTCGGCGTTACTTCCTGGCAGGGTGTGGGCTCCAACCAGGTGCAGTAGCATTAATTTACTGATGAGGATGATTAGTCTCCGTGTTAGTTATTCCATTTTGGTTTGTTCCTATCTTTTATATTTCCTTTTTAATTGTTTCTATCTTTTATACACTGGCACTTCTAAAAGTCATCACTAAGCAACATTGTTATCCTTTTCATCAAGCAAGAAAAGAATAAATTTAAACTCTCTTAGTCTATAGTTTATCTCTCTTTCCTAGCATCCTTCCCATTCATGCAACCTATCTGGCATCTTTCTCTACGGTATTTACGCTGTTACACTTCCAAATCGTTGTCTAGGTTGTATCTTAGTTTTTGCTGTTAAGGAGATAGAGATAGAGTTGTATTAGGAGATAGAATTTGGATTCTAATCCATATATGCCTTATCTCTATATGGCATATCTCTTGTACTCTCCTATATATATGACCCTTTGGGTCTCATATTAATACACACAATATTCATAACATGGTATCAGAGCCTAGGTTACATACCTAGCCTCCGTTAAATCTTCGCCGACTTTTGCCCGGAGGATCGATCTCCTCTCCCGGCGGCGGCCATCTCGTTGGGTGGCCATCTTCATTTTCTATTGCTGGTCTTGATGGATTCGATGCCTTCTTCTTCCGCCGCCGCTGCTGGTTCGAATCGTTGCTTTGATGCGCCGTCTCTCTACGCAGCCCAAGCAAGCAGCCCTCCGCGCTGGCGCACGTGCCGCTCCATCTCGGTCATCTCGCCGCTCCCCATCCCGCTCCGGCCCGGTCACGGTGACCGCGGCTTCACGACCGAGTGGAGGGACTGGGCCAACTCACGACCGAGCTCGTCGAGGACATCGCCGGCCGCCGCTCGCCCTCGGCGTGGTGAGTACCTCCGCTTCGGCAGCTCGCAAGCCTTGGCGCAATCGCTGCCGACGACCCCGCGCGGCCTCGACACCGCTCACCACGCTGATCGACGGCGGCTCCCCTCCGCGTGTCACGCCGCCTCCTCAACCTCACCACGGTGCCGCGCCCGGCCGCCTCCGGCCTCGGCCTCCCGACCATGGACACGGCCCCGCCTCCCGATCTCGGCGCAGGTCCTCCACGGCGGCTTGACATCACGCCGCCCCGGCGGCGACCATGGACATGGGAGGATGAGCGACCGGAGGCTCTTCTTCTTCGACCTCGCTGCAAGAACTCCAAGGCGCCTCTGAGCGTAACCCCTCGACGCCGACAACCCGACGTGGGCGGGCTGTCGCAGTGCTGAACGCCCCGATAGCCTCAAGTGTCCGGAAGATGCGGAATCCAAGTCGGAGGAAGCACTAAAATTGATCCCAACAAGGGCGATGCACTCGGTGCTTGGGAATGCCAGACATCTCATGGATTCTTCACCCGGACACGTGAAGGCTAATGAGTTCTTTGAAAAGGCAACCGAGTGTTTCGAAAGTTGTTGATGTGGAACCATCAAATGATCTGTATGAAGTTGTTGGATTTGTCATCTAAGGCATCGAAGCGCATTTGGAGATTCATAGGCAAATGGCATCTCAAGCTTCAAGCAAGCATCCTCGATCTCAAATGCCGCATCCGTGACCCGACTCGGCCAGATCGACCACCGATACTGGGACGTTCATCTTGTCATGCCTCGTCCGGATCGGCTTCCTTCTTGTCGGCCGCCGCCACGCCCGCTAGACTCCGTCTCGCTTGAGCTTGCCGACCGCCGCCGCCGTCGTCCGGATCGGCTTCCTTGAGGTCGGCCGTCGCTCTGCCGACTCCGTCGTCGCCTCGGCTCTGCTGGCTACTGCAGCGCGCTTCCGCATGGCTCCGCCGTGCTCGCCGCCTCCCCTCCGCCGCCGAGGCGCCGCCTCTTGCCGCCGATCCGCCTCCCCATCGTCTCTGCGCGCTGCTGCAGCGCTTCCTCGCATGGCTCGCTGGTGCTTGCCTCCCGGCCGCCAGGCGTCGGCCTCTTTCGCCGATCCGGCCTCCCGCACTGCTGCCTTGGACGCCGCCTCGCTCCTCCCAAACCGAGCTCCCGCCGCCGTCTTCGTGTTATTTTTCTCGTGAGTCTTCCATTGCGTCCATCCAAAATCCGTATTCTCTAATCTCTAGTTCGTCCAAGCCGTGCGAGTCCACAAATTTATTGTCAGTCATAGAAGTGTAGGAATTTTATTTTGCATGGCAGCAGCAGTCGCTCTATTCTTTGACGAGCTTGT
The DNA here is from genome assembly GCA_036346245.1 of Bonia amplexicaulis. Classification (NCBI taxonomy): domain Eukaryota; kingdom Viridiplantae; phylum Streptophyta; class Magnoliopsida; order Poales; family Poaceae; genus Bonia; species Bonia amplexicaulis. The sequence goes on from CM070768.1 coordinate 6,965,649, forward strand.
AACGCCGTCGCGCTTCTTCTGCACTGCGCCTCCGTCGCCGCCGTCTCGAGCTTCGATCTGCGCCGTCATGCTTCTATCTATTCCTTTTCGGCTTGATTTGATGAGTTTATTCCAAGGCTGCACGCAACAGCATTTACATCATCAAGACTCGGACTTGGATTTATCTTGTTTTAATGTCAACCTCTTTTTCAAATGCAATGCTATTGCATACGCTTTGCATTTGAGGGGTGTTAAGAGATAGAGATAGAGTTGTATTAGGAGATAGAGTTTGGATTCTAATCCATATATGCCTTATCTCTATATGACATATCTCTTGTACTCTCCTATATATATGACCCTTTGGGTCTCATATCAATACACACAATATTCATAACATTTGCATGCTTGGCAGCCAGACAGGATGGCAATACCACTGCTGAGATATCACTACAAGGCATGGTAGACTAATTAGCTGATTTTTTTCCACATATGCCATACTTAGCTGAGTTTTCTTTGTCATCTGGACAGGCAAACATAGTTAGATACAATAAGGAAACTCTAAAAAACATTCAGGGGTCACCACATTCCTCAAGAACCCTATCAGACTTTGGATCAGTACCTGGGAATAGTTTACAAAATGTCGATCCAATGCTGTCTCTGAATTCTGACAAGGAAGAGATGGTAATGCCCATTCCACCTCTTTGGCTGGCCCCTCTTCAACACCAAGATGCTAGGTAATGCTTTGCTTTCATATGTCCTGCCAAGATGCTTCTGAATTCTTGATTCTGGATTACCTTCTTTTTTATTATCAGATAAAGTTTTTAAGTTTAAACTCAGTTGACACTAAGAGGGACAAAAAAGATAAGTTAACGTCTAGTGATTTTCTTATTTTTCTTTTACAAACTATTTATTGCTGCATTTGTTTCTCATAATGAAGTTCAATGAAGTTTGAAATCTCTATCAAGATAGGCCAATCCTAGATCTACCTTCTCCCATTTTTAAGATCTTTTTACTTCATTTGATGCTCCAAATGAAGGGCTTGATTAGTTAGATCTTTTGCGATCAAATATCGACGTTAGATCGATATATAGCAAATATATACTTATCTTCCGACTGTTGTTCTTATTTTTAATTTGCCTAGGCTCCCTAGGAATAGGATACATTTCACTTTGCTAGTCAGGATGATACCATTTTCAGTTAACTAAGTGGTGGGTGCTGGATCACTAGATCAATTCAAGGCCAACATAATATTGGATGAACTGAAATGAAAATTCACTATTCCACACTCCCCCTTCACAATATTAATGTCATATTTGGAGCTCAGGTATTCATAAGAATTTTGTGGGAAACACTGCAATTCCCACAAGATTCCTGCAAAATTATCATGTTCCAAATGAGGCCAAGCATTAATCTTTTACCTTTGTTAATCTTAGACGATTAGGGCATTCAAATAGTCATGAATCATGGTAGTTAAACTGTGTTCTAAGAAAATTTTTTGCAATAAATCAATTCTGATGCCAGTTTGCCTGGTATTACATTTGTGCACTGTATGATTGCTTGATGTAATGCTTTAATTTGACATGGGCTCACTATTACGTTGTTTTGTTTCTTCCCTAGTTACTAGTAATGTTAGAATTTTAGTTGTTCACATCCAAAGTTACCATTTCTAGATCATCGGGAGTATAATCACTTGTGAGATGCTCCACAGCAGTTAAATGGTGTATCATTTGCCAGTTTATTTTTGTCAGGCAGACCATGTGATCTCTGTGATGTACTGAAAGATTTGATTGGAGCAGCATTACCGCTTGCTTATAAGCAGCAGCGCACATTAGATGTAACAGGAATTTCACATCCACTACAAGTTGCTGTTGAGGAATCTTCTTTAAGACAAGCCTTAAGTAATCTCATAGAGGGAGCTCTTCTACGTACTCAGCTTGGTGGCAGAGTTCAAATTTATGCAGGTGAAGCACCTGCAGAAAGTACTCTTGTTGTCATTGATGATGATGGGCCTGACATGCAGTATATGGTAAGAAAAGTTTCAGATTTCGATGTCAGTTATCTAGTACAGTTGTTCTTTGATTTGTAAGCCTCCACATAATTTGTTCAGAATAAATTCACATGTTTGGTGGCTGGTTGTTGCATTCACACTACAGCATTGGATTGCATGATGGGGATTGCAATTAATTGGTAGTTTTTTTTCAAATTCCTGGTGAACTCTGAACTGCATCTAAGCTCACAAAATTAAGACAGAAATCTCGAGTTTATGTTTTAGCGTTTTCATGCCCAAATAACAGAAATTAAGTCGTAGTATAATGGGAAGCATCTGCATGAGTTGGAAATCACATTGACAAGAAGATTTCTAATGTATTTAATTTAAGCTGTCAATCACTTGTGGAATTTGTATTGCTTCAAGCTATGCAGTAATTAAGCTCCTCTTGTTCTTGCAAAGTAATCAGTTTGTCGCTGACAATTGGTTAAAACTTTCTTGTTCTTTTTTTTTTTGGGCAGACGCAGATGCATTCCCTCGCACCATTTGGGTCAGACCTTGCGGAAGGTATGCTTGAAGATAACATGACATGGAACTTCATTGCAGGATTAACGGTTGCTCGTGAGATACTTGAGAATTGTGGCTGTGTTTTGCGTGTGATATCGCCCCGAAGACCAGATGCAGTTATAGGCACTGGAGGGAATCGTATTGAGATATGGTTGCCAACTTTTCAGACAGAACTATCCGAGATCATTGAAGAGGCGTAGCTTAATTTCAGCAATCGAGGCATGCTTACAATATCAGGTAATTTTGCATTCAAGCTTTTATGCTGTGGTATCTACTAACGGTGTTTGTTTGTCTGAATCGTACTGTGCCAGCAACATCTCATATATTCCATTTACAAACTACAGGACATGCTTAGTTAGCGTGGTGGTGATATTGCCGCATCTTTCTTTTCAGAAAATGTTCGGAGGATAGCTGCGAAGTTACTTCTGCAACCTAATTTGCAAAATGAGATAGTGAACTCTACATAGGATTCGATCACTGAAGCATCATCTGAGCATCTTTATTGTAACTATAAGTGCTGTAGATAGATACACGTATTCCGGTGGCGCCTGATGCCAATGGAAAACAGAGAGGAGAGTGCTACATAATGCCCCCTCCCTCCTGACATGCTGGTTTTTATGCCAATGGTATATCCACGTTTCTTGATATTGGCTTCATTTCTCCACACGAGCTTTTAGTCGAGTGAAGAAGTTTTGGTAGTTGGTAGCATTTGAACTAAAACAATGCGCATTCAATACTTAGAGCTCGGTTCGGTGGTGCTTTTGGTTGGCTTTGTTTACTTCGGCGAGATCGATTCAACGTCGACTAAATTTATCTACTACGCTGCTGCTATGCTTCTACTCGATTGTTGACTGTGTGACCGAGAGCAAGCAGTTGTGGTGCTGTTTGGGCGAGTGCTAGCTGCGGGTGCCGAGTTCGAGAGAAATCTTGGCCAATCTGGTCCTTAGCGGCGTGAGATGTCCAGAAATGGTTCCCTCCGTACACTTTTCCCGTTCTGGCCCCTGACACCCACTACTGCGCAAGCCTGCTTGCGCGTCCCTCGCTGCGCAAGCTTATAACGTGTAGGACCGAAATAGCGACAGAGGGGATGAATGTCGCTCTCTTTTTAAAATTGCCCCCGAGAATTCGACACTGTTTTTCAAAACGATGCAAAACAAAACACCTCACGAAAATTAAAATTAATCTTGCTGAAATTTGAACGCATGCGACACTGAAAAATTCAGCATAAATCGAGAGTAGTCAAGAAAATTTTAGCTGAAAATATTGCCGTTTGATCTGCATGCAAAATCATCAAACATCAGCAAAAGAAATAAAAAGACAAGAACAAAACACAACCACAAGGGATCAGCTGCATGCTGCCCAACAGAAAGAGATTACTAGCCCAAACTGCAGCGGCAAAAACTGAAAGCAAAAAGGGAAAAGAAAGGAATCACGCAGATCGAGAGCAAGCAGCGAGATTGATTTTGTTTTGAGTTGAGACTTATCCTGCACACATCAAGACTAGAAACACTGCAGAGAAGATGCAGTTCGGCAGGTGGAAATGAACTGCAAACGAAGATTGTAAACTGCAAAGAAATTGAACTACTCAAGCTGGTGAAAAGAACACACAATCTACTCGGCTAGCTGAAATCGAACACACAAAACTTGTTCGTGCTCGTGTTTCACACAACACTCTCGGCGTAAGAATGAACAAAGAAAGATTTTGACTGCTCAACTGCCCCAAAAGGAAAACTAACACCAAAGAGGAGACAAACTCTGAAAGGAGAAACAGATCAAAAGGAACAAAGAACAAGGAAGACAGAATGTAAGACGATTGAAGAACAGGAAATACCAGGGAAGAAATGCAAACAAGAAACAAATAGCAACTTGGTTTGGGACTGCTCAAGAAGCAAAACGAAAAATAGAGGATGAGCAATCGAAGAATTTCGGTCAGGTCACCAACACTGTTCAAAGCCGAAAATGAAGTTCTTGTCAAATAGAGGAAATCATGCCGTAAGAGAGAAATTGCAGAACAGGCTTCAGATTATCTCAAACAAAAGGTATCTCAGATAAATTCATATCCATGAAAGATTACAAGAGAGACCCCAAACTGTGTCCCCATACGCATGGACATTAGAACAAGAGTTGATTACATGGATTCTCTACTCAATCCCTCTCCTTCTCTCAATCCTCAAAAACACCAAGAGCCTCACAAGCTTCTTGGGAGGAACACAACACACAAGGAATAAACTCTTAAAACCCTAACTCTCTCTATTGTGTCCTAAGGGGTATGCAGCCCCTCACCTCTATTTATAGCCCTTGGCTAACGGGTCTCCAACCCGTTACGTCGGCTAACCCTAACGGAGCCCGCTCCCACTTGTGCAGCCTCGCGAAATGACCATTTCGCCTCTCCTGCACCTTCCGGGAAGCTTCCGCGCTCCTTGCCTCGCACGCCTCGCAATCACCTCGAGTCACGTCGTCTTGACACATCCCGACCGTTCGACCTCCCGCCACCGCGCCTAGTCCGGTCCACCGTGTCTCGCCACGACTCCGCCTCGATGTCCTGCAGACACACAGACAAGAAACACGTCAAATAGCACCGCTCGATACATGAAAGCGTAATAAAGACCAAACCTGTCGAGTCATCAGAATATGCAACATAAACCCATACGACTAGGTTCGACCAAAAGTCCGACCGAGCCCGTTGCACCGCGCAACGACATGGTCCGAACCAACCAACTCAAACTCGACTTCCCTAAGCCGATGTCAATTACTCATCATACACACGGGATGACCACCACATGGTCTCTCAATCTCCCCCTTGATGAGTATATTGACAAACACCGAAAAAGCATGAAGTTGAGTTTGAAGAGTCCAACATGGTCCAAAGAAGAAGAATGAACCTAATGACCATGTCGACAGAAGGAGCAAAAGAAAGGGCAAGTTTTCCTCAAAGCTCCCAAAGTGGCTTTTTCTACCTCTAATCTCCCCCTTTTGGCAATAAACGCATCAAGAATGCAAGAAGGAGAAAAAGTCATAATGATGGATGAAATGGCTGATTTGATCATTTTATGCATGTAGAGCCATGAGAATTATCCAAAATGACCAAAATGTATTACATCAAGCCATAACATATAAGTATGCTACAAAGATCATGACTAAGTATGTAAAGTGAAGCTAAGCAACATAAGGTATAATCCGAATTTTAGTTGAAGTGCTTAGCAAGTCAAGTCAAACATGATTTTAGTCTAGCTAGAGGTATCCAGAAATGAGACAGGCCATGTCAATAAGCTAAATGGAACCAAGAAGCTAGTGTTGAGTCAACTAGAGTGCTACTAGTTCAAGAATGATACAATTGTTGGAGTACATTGAATATTTTAGCAATTGAGCACATTTGACATATTTTAACTTTAGAAATCACATGATTGTTGTCAACCATTTTTGTTATTTTGTCATGTGCTAGACCTCAAGCCTTATGCGATCACTTCAAGCAATGAGCTTAAGAAGATGATCTTGGTCATCCAAATTTCCCCTGAGTTCATGCCTTGTGCAATGGCAAGCCGTCTCATGAGAAGGAATTGGTGAGATCAGTTTTTTCGCACAAAAGATATCTTTTTGCTTTTAATAGATTGTACTAACTTATGTGTCATCAAGAAGCTAATATAGCTCAATCTATTGCTCAACAAAGATTCAAGACTCAACTCAGCCTATTTGACATGGCATGAACCATAAAAAGATAACACAAAGCTGACTAGTCTCAAATATGAACATGACATGAATTAGGTCAAATTTAGCATTTTAATTAACCTATCAAGGCAAAGACTTGACTACACATATAAAGTCATGATCAAATTAGCAATGAAGCATAAATCATGGCAAGATATAATATAATGAAAACATGTCATGACAGGATAATAATCAAGGCTCCATGTAGTTATCTTACAATGCAAAATGCTAAAATGTAAGAAAATCCAGCTCCCCCTTAATATGTGATGCAACTTTTAATTCAAGTTGAATTATGTCAATATTAAGCTCCAGAAGCTCCCAAATGAATTCCCCTTGAACCAAAGCAAAAAATGAGAAGCTGGCAAAGATAAACAGGCAGTCCTTAAAGCATAGATAAGATATAGAGGATACTATAGCTCAGACTGAATCTCATCTACCCCATATGACTCCAGGACAACCAGCTGTCGAGAAAACACACACTAGAGAGCAAACACGTATCCTGTCTACCCGAGGGTGGCCCAACCTCGCTAGAACCTAAAAGAAGTGAGTGAGCTCAACCTAGTGAGATAAGAAACACTATCCCGGAAGCACAAGATAAGAGCAAGAAGTCTAAGCAACTCAGCAAGAGACACACTCTAACCTATGCTAGGAGGACTATACCCAATGCACCCGCAAATGTAATGCAACAGAAATGAGACAGAAGCATAATCAATATAGTAAAGCAGTAAAGTCCAAGCTCCCTCACAACAGTCCATAAGGACAAACCACCCCAAGCTCTCCCCGCAGAGCTGAAAACCTCGTGCTATCCAAAGGTTTGGTGAAGATATCAGCCAACTGGTGGTCACTCTCCACAAACTGGAGCACTATGTGACCCTTCTCCACATGGTCTCGAAGGAAGTGATATCGATATCGATGTGCTTGGTCCGAGAGTGTTGCCTCGGGTTCTTAGCAATGTTAATCGCAGACGATGTTATCGCAAAGGAGCGAACACGGTCGATAGCTAACCCAAAGTCTCGCAGAGTCGAGACCATCCAAAGCACTTGGCTACAGCAGCTGGCTGCAGAAACGTACTCGGCCTCTGCGGTGAACTGTGCAACACCGGACTGCTTCCTCGAGGACCAGGAAACGAGAGAAGTGCCAATGAATTGGCGGTGCGAGTGCTCTTCCCGCTCTATCCTCTGACCCAAAGAAAGTCTCGCATCCGAGTAGGCTCTCGGGGAAAGACAGATGAGGAAGAGTACCGATACCATAGTCAATGGTAGCTCGAAGGTACCGAAGGATGCGCTTCACCGGGCGGTCGACACGCGAGGTGAAGCTCGAAACCGAGCACAAAGACACACGGAGAAGTGTATGTCCGGTCTCGAGGTAGTGAGGTACAAGAGGAGCCGATCATACTGATACTCCTTCCGATCGATCGCTCGCCGTCTTCATACGGGTCAAGTGAAATTGATGTAGCCATAGGGTGGACACCGCTTCCCATCACTCATATCAAAACGCTTGGGAGGTCTCGAGTGTACTTGCCTCGATGCAAGAAGGTACCCTCCCAGTCTCGCTTAATTTGGAAGCCAAGGAAGAAACTCAACTCGCCCATCATGCTCATCTCAAATTCGAGCTCATGACATCGGAAAACTAGGAAACGAGAGCATGCGAGGAGCCGCCAAAATGATGTCATCCACATAAACCGACGAGCAGAAAGTCGTGCCTAGCCGGCGGATGAACAAGGTCTTGTCAACTTTACCCATCTCGAATCATGTCTCAATAGATAGGACTTAAGCCTCTCATACCAAGCTCTAGGGGCTTGCTTAAGTCCATACAACGCTTTGGAAAGCTTGAAGACATGACTTGGGTATTTGGGGTTCTCGAAACCTAGAGGCTGTCTGACATAGACTTCTTCCTCAATGAAGCCATTGAGAAAGGCACTCTTGACGTCCATCCGGTGAAGCTTGAAGCCCTTAGAAGCTACAAAGGCAAGCGTAATTCTAATGGCCTCAAGACGCTCACAGGGCAAGGTTTCTCAAGTCTAGACCCTCAACCCAGGAGTACCCCGAGCAACCGCCTAGCCTTGTTTTGAATGACTACCCCATCCTCACTTTGCTTGTTCTTGAACACCCATTTGGTTCAATGATATTGTGATCCCGAGGGGGCTCAACAAGCGTCCAAACCTTGTTTCTTTCGAAACTCTCCAGCTCCTCATGCATGGCATTGACCCAAGACTCATCAGATAAAGCATGACAAACGTCCTTGGGCTCAAAAGAAGCTACGAAGGCAGAGTGGAGGCGTAAAAGCGACACGCCTGACTTGGAGCGTGTGACTCGCTCAAAGAGATCTCCAATCATCCTTTCGGAAGGATGAGATTTTTGAATATGTCTTGGAGGTCTGGATGAGATGAAGAAGTGGCCTCTACCTCGTTACTCGACGGGGTAGGAACAGGCCGCTAGCTCCGAAGAAGCGAAGGTAGGCGATCACCTCGAGGTGCGGTGGAAGAAGGCACCTCAAGGGGTGGATGAGGGACCTGGATCGGGTAGACAACCCTCATCTCCATCATCCTCATCATCCACGAAGATGGTCTCGGACTACTCTAGTGAACTCGAGATACTGGGCCTAGTCCCTGATGGCCTCATCGAAGGTTACCTCCTGTGTTTCTACCATTTTGCTAGACTCAGGTGCACCCTATAGGTTCGCCAAGAAGTCGAGTAGCCTAGAAAGAGTCCATCATAAGAACGTGACTCGAACTTATCTAGGTTCCCGGACTTGAATAAAACACTTGCAACCAAACACACGAAAATGGAAACACTGGCCGCCGTATCTCAACTCATAAGAAGTGCAGTGCGGATGTGCAAGAAAACTCGTTCGAAACATGGCGCGGTGGCTATAGCTTCACCCAAAACTTCCGCGTGTAGAGTATTCATCGAGCATCGTCCCCGCCATCTCGACCAAGGTACGGTTCTTCCTCTCCACAACGCCATTCTGCTGAGGGACATATGGAGAAGAGAACTGGTGCTCTACACCTGTCTCATCGCAGAAACTCTCAAAGTAGGAATTCTTGAACTCCGTGCCATTGTCATCGCGGATCGCTCGTAAGGCACCCGTAAGCTCAACGAGAAGCCCACCGAAAAGACCTCGGAAATGTAAACGTCTCATCCTTGGAGGCCAAGAAAACACCCAAGAATACCGAGAAATCATCGACCACGACAATAACATACCACTTCCTCCTCGCCGATCGTTGACACGAGCCGGTCCGACCGTGTCCATGTGGAGCGGTGTCATGGTGCATCGGTCATAGTCCTTTGTGGACAGGAGGATAAGAAGCGGCAACCATCTTGCCCGTCAGGCATGGAGCGCAAACAAGATCTTTGACCATCTTGAGTTTCGGTAGACCACGAATGAGATCGTGGCCGCTAACTCGAGTCAAATGGTCAAATCCAATATGACCAAGTCTCCTATGCCAGAAGGAAAGATCGTGGGACTCGAAGCAACCAAACACCGGAGAGGATCATCGGAGACTCAATAAAATCAGCACGAAAGATCCTCCCATAACGAGAAATCCGCAAACCGGACTCACCAAGAATCAACAATTTTGCGGCGTTTTCTTAAAACTTACCTCGAAACCGTCATCGGAAGTCGAGAAACCGAAAGCGATTGTAATGCGACTTACTCACCAAGGAAACATCTTTTAAAACAAATGAGTCATTAACGCAAGACACCTTTGGCGATGGCGTCGCACGAAGAGTCTCCAAAGGTGATAGTCTCATCACCTGAAGCTCGGGCTAGGGAAGAAAACCAACGTGAATCTCCGGTCATGTGTCGTGAACACCCGGAGTCTACAAGCCAAACCTTTCCTTCCACGCCCGCGAACCCGAGTCAACAAGAGAGCAAAGTCTCGATCTTGGGGTAAATCAGCGATGATTTTGGCACCCAATCTTGAGTAACACGTCGAGCGATGAAGTAGTCAAGCACGATCGACCTCTATCTACCCCACGCCTCCGTCGCTCAAAAGCGTAAGATCCGTGAGCGGACTGAAGCCATTCTTGGGTCCGATCGCTACGGACGAGCGAGTTGGTGCACCAACAGCAGTCGATCACGCCGCGGGTAGGCATCTCGATGGGAAACGAGATCTACCCTCAGGACGGCGGAAGTCACGACCAGAGGGAGCACGAGGACGAAAAACAGAAGACTCAGAAAAACCAAGTCCTCGGTCTTGCCCAAAGTTACCATGAAGAGCAAACCTAGACCTCATGTTGGTCTTAGGTGCACTCAAGGTCCGGGGCGACCACAGATCGCCTAAGAGACTCAACACGGTCTCTTCGCGCGATCTTGGCGCTTGAAGCAATGGTCAAACAAATGCCCATCCTTCGGCTGAAGGTGCAATGATACCGCCTCGAGGGGTCAAGTAGCATGAGATGGCTTCATCGAGAGGTCAAGATGCGGTGAAATCACCTTTCGTCGAAATCCCTTGGACAAAGTCCGCCGATTTAAATTGAACTTTCTTGTTCTTGGACTTGACCTCAATCACACTGCTGGCCACGGTCCGAGCGCTGACGTGTGGATGCTTCCTCACATCTCACGGAAATCATATCCTAGACCCCGATTGAACTTGCAAATCTTTGATTGGTCTAGAATAAGATTGAGCTTCTTCTTGCCTCCTACAAATTTCTCGAGAGTGTTCATAAGGTACCGACACTCCCGAAAGAGAGAGTGCAAGAGGAGCAAGGAGGAGAAGAAACAAAGAAGGTAAGGGAGCGGAAGAACAACCAACAGCAGAGGGAAGGCGGCTTGTGCACGCACACCGACTTAGAAGGGATGCCCCATCGCTAGCAAGGGTTGGTTCGTCGCTAGGCGCCTCTACCTTACAGGGCCCTTCTCCACAACCACATTACAAGCACAAGGTGGCTTCTCTAGTAGGTCCTTAGTTAGCTTCACACATTTCTCATCCAATGCAATCAAGTTAGATTTTAGTTTGTTACAACTAATGCATGGTGAGCTAACAGGGTCCTTAGAAGCAAACTGAGCCAACTTCTTATCATGATCGATCATTTCTTGAAACTGCTTGGAAACAGATTCAAGCTCGTGATCGCTTTAGGACAATTCACACATGAAGCAATAGGCTCAAGTAGAAAAGCTTGTAATTTAGCAATTTTATGATCTGCCCGTTTTAGGTTCATCTTCAAATTATTACAACTTTCACAAGTCTCGGGCAGATCGAGAAGCATAGTGTAAAGACCTCTAAAAGCATTATCCTTATCCTCACATGAGGAGCAGGAAATAGTCTCAACAGTAGAAGATGAAACATGAGCTACCCTACTCATCTCAAGCTCAGCAAGTAGACTAACATTCTCCACCTTAATCTCATCAAGCTCAGAGGACAGACTAGCATGAGAGGTCCTTAGTTTCTCCATGTCTCCAAGCAAGGCACAGTGTGAGACCATGTGGAGGTCACCCCATGGTTGTGATGAGTAATTGACTCTTGATCTAGAAAGATTGAGTTTGGTTTTGAGGTTTGTGCCGACTTTGCAAAGTCGTAAGCCTTAAGAATTGTCGCAGACCGCCACGCTCACGTTGTCCTTAGTTGGAACCGAGTGAGGCATTGAAGCAGTGGTCTGAGGTCTCTTGGGAAGTTTACGACCACTCGCCGTGATCGAAGGCAGCTACGACCACGCTACGGCTTCCTCGACGAGTCCGGGCGCAATCGAAGTCGGTCGGGCTGCATTTAGTGGTCGGAAGGCTATACGACCACGCTACGGAGATCTACGATCACGCCAGGCCTTCTCGACAAGTTTAGCCGTGGTCGAAAGTCTCGGTGGAGCACGACCGGTTGGGTGTCATACGACCACGTTTGGTCGTGGACGAAACCCTTCGAGTCTTTGTCACGACCACGCTGGTCGTGGTCGGAAGGTCATACGACCACGTTGCAGCATCCTCGGTGAAAATGGCGATGGTCGGGTGTCGACAACCACGCTGAAGGTAATCGAAGCCGGTAGGGAGTTTACGACCACGTTGGTCGTAGTCGGTAGTCGTGGCTGGGGTTTACGACTATGTGGTCATGGTCGGTAGTCGGTGCTCGGTAAGTCGACCACGTTGTGGCGCTCAAGCTCGACCACGATTGTGACATTCGACATCGACCACGTTGGAGCATTTGGCACTCGGTGGTTCGACCACGTTGGGAGTACGACCACGGCGTGGTGATTACGACCACTCGGTCAGGGTCTGGAGGCCACGGGGCCATTTACGACCACATTGGACATGGTCGAGAGCCACCGAGGAGGCGCACGACCACGTTGGCGGCGGGGTCACGACTCACGCTATGCGGGTGCTCGTGGTTCGACCACGTTATGCGTTTGGTGGTTCGACCACGTTGTGCCCTCGGTGGCTCGACCACGTAGTAACGCCCGGTTATCGACCACGTTGTGCACCCGATTACGATCACGTTAACGCGAGAAATGGCCGTGGTCGGAACGGAGTTCGACCACGTTATCGACAGGACGACCGTGGTCGATTGGCGATCTTTGAACCGGTCGTATGACCTCCGGAAGTGGTCGATTTATTTGGGGTTTTGTCGTATGGGTTTGTACGGTGTCATGGACCTTGTGGACTAGTTTGTTCATCATTTTGACAACATTTTGACAAGTCTAAATTCTGTGCAAAAGACTTGAGCTCGGGTTGAGCGGTGCAGAGTTTGGTTTCTCTGTTTGAGCGGTGGTCGTAGCAAGCTACGTGGTGGTCGTAGAATGATTGTGTGCGGTCGTGAGGCTACAAGAAGGTTACGATGGGCTCGAGTGTCTCGGTTGGTGCAACGAGTGCTCGATGAGGTCTAGACTTTGTGCGATAAAGTCGTAGCAAGCTAGCGATGGTCGTGGCTTGTGTCGCATGGTCGTAACGAGCTTTGTGATGGTCGTGACGACATCTTTGTGGTCGGCGAAGCTGTGGAAGTCTTCCAGGTTTTGACCACTTCTTGTCTTGTGCTTTCGGTGGTCGAGGGAATTTACGACCGTGTGTTGTGCTGTGATACTTGTGCCGATTGATGGTCTGTGTGCATTGAGCGGTGCTATGTGATGGTTTGCTTGTCCGTGTGGTCGCAGGACTTTGAGCTATTTCATGGTGAGGCGTGGGAGGACCGGACTAGGCACGGGAGGTGTTGAGGTCCGACGGTGGAGACGCCAAGATGATCGAGGCTGGTGAGGTGGTTGTGAGCCGGAGACGAGGAACCGAGCTGGGCTGCAGAGTGAGCACGACGGGCAACACCGAGGAGGACCGGACTAGGCTCGTGGAGGAGCCGAGGTCCAGGCAGTCGGGGAGGTTGGGTGCTTGGTCGTGTGCGGCGGAATAGATCGAGACTAGACTACGGAGGAGTCGAGGGACCGATGATCTTGGAGACAAGTCTTGGTGAGGCTTGGAATGGTCGGGACTAGACATGGGAGATGTTGAGGTCGTAACGAGTTGGGTGAAGCCAAAGAAGGCGGAGCTCAAGGTGGTCGATGAGGAACCGAGCCGATGCATGCGGTCGGGAGATAGGTCTGGTGAGGCTAGGATGGTGGGACGAGACACGGTGGTGTTGGGGTCCGAACGACCTGGGAAGCCAAGGAGACCTAGTCTTATGAGGTGGTTGCAAGCATGGATGGGAAGGCGGTGTGAGGGCATTTTGGAGAAATGCCAAAGCCGCAAGGGAAGCTGTCCCTCCGTAAAGCACCCGAGAAAGAAGTGGATTCGCTGGCGCTAACGGGCAAAGTGCTTGGTCTGTTGGGATAGCAAAGCATTTGAGTTAGCGGGTAAAGTGAGTGATAAAACCGGTGTTAGGTGGGGTTTACGGGTTATCCCAGTGTGGACTAATGGATGGATCCATTAGGGTTAGTCTCGGTGTGAGGCTATAAAGGGAGAGGGAGGCAAGTGTTGACTGGAGTTGGCTCATTTGGGCCTTGAAGGCGCCCGCCTCCCTCCCGTGGGAGTTTGTCTGTGTGTTTAGCTCTAGGGTAGAGCTTGTCCTCCCAGGGGGAGTGGTTGCAGAAACCTCCCGTGTTATGATTTGAGAGGACTCATCTCTGTACTTGTTAGAGTTTATATATGAGATGGGTGCGTGTTTGTGATCCGGGTTGAGAGGTCGTTCTTGAGATGCTTTCATTGATTTATTTGCCATCTCTTCATTCTTAGTTCCTTCGTATTTCCTTTGAGAGTTGGCTTATATTTGATTTGCTCGTAACTAGGAATATGTCTCAAGGCTAGTTGGCAAGACCATTCCCGAGCAAAGAACAAATCGAGAGAAATTGTTTTCAGTAAACTTCGCACGAAGCTCTCTGCTTAGGATTTCGACTTTGCTGTTCTCTCTGACCGTTGCGAAGTCTTTGGAGATTCTTGGTAAATTCACTTCTAGAGATCTCATGCTTACTAGGTTTCAAGTTTCATGCTTTGGATCTCTCGAACAAAAGTTCTTCAAATTTTGCTTTATGGTCGTGCGCCCGACAACGTAGTATTCATTTCGTTGCCTACGACCATGGCAATTTCTGTCGTTGGCGTTGCGATTCATGTGCTCTTGTTTTTTTCGGCTTGGTCGATTCTCTCGGATGTGGTTTCGACCACCAAAGATTTATCTGAAGTCGACTTTCGACCGCAGACTCTCATTTCTCTCGCAGAGGACTTTCATTCTTGCTTTGATTTCCTCTCTTGTTTTCAAGCGAGTTCGACCAGTGGCCCGACGCTGACGCCCTGTTCGGTTTCTACCACACGGTAGTTCGACCACCGTTGGTCACGACCACGTGTTCGCCCGAGAACCGATAGCTATAGTCCGCTTGGCTCGATCGACCACGAGTTGGCGTTCGACCACGCAGAAAGTCAAATGAATACGGTGACTTTTCGACCGGTTCTCTTCTCGATTTCTTTGCTCTCGGTTAGCTGCAGCTATTCTCGATCTCTCGTTCCTCGATAAGCAATCAATCTTCTTCTTCATAGCTCTTTAGCTATCGAGAAAAGATTAGGTTTAATTGTGGGAGAATTTTAAGGCACCATTCACCCCCCTCCGGTTGCCGATTCGGTCCTTCAATTGGTATCGAGCAAGGTTGGCTCAGATCGATCTTAACCGATCGGAGCTTGGCAACTAGTAGGGAATCTTGTAAACTTTCCTTTGAATCTTATTGGGGTGTTTTGCCAATGATGTCCTTTGAGACAAGAGGCTTGATTTCGGCTAGAGGATGATTTTATTTGCAAGAAACCACAAGTGTGAGCTTTGTGGTACATTCTTGTCCTTTGATTAATCAAGTGGCGTGAAGGAGAAAGCCTTGGAGAACACACGGATGATAATGATAAGGACGAGCTTCGACTTATCATGAGCAAGGTAAAACTTATTATGACCTTGGCCTTGTCCAAGATGAATATACTTGCTCTTCTGGATATTGTGAGGTGCCTAGATTATAAATTGCTAGATTGTTATTGCTAGGTTGAAATCTCATTTCTCATGTGTAGGTTGTGAGTCTTTCTCTCAGAGCGGTGAAAATTTAATTTTCTACTTGAATGTTAAAATCTGCAAATGAGAAATTAAAACTTTGACTCACCGCACTTGTGTAGAGGAGTATGAGCTACTAGAGTGCAAGAAACCGAGTTCCTCGGCGTGTCGTCGTTATAGTCGTAATGCCTCACGACCACAACCGACTTCTCGACATAGTCGTAGCTGCATACGACCATGTCCGCCGGCGGACACTTCCGCTTGTTACCGTGGTCGAAAGTCCCTACGATCACGATCGCTGGTTCTCGAGCACGCCGCTCGATTGTCGTGGTCATAATCGACTTACGACCACACCGCAATTCCCGATCGTGGTTGTAATGACCAACGATCACATCTCTACCGTAGTCATTCAAAACTACGCCTCGTGCTACGACCACGCCATTTCTTCTCGATCGTAGTCGAGTAATGCGAACGACCACTCTTTTTCGAGTGGTGGTAGTGTGTCAAGTCTTGGGTTCAAGCATCGCTTTCTAACCACTTGGGATCCAAGACTTGGGCACTTTGTTCTTGTTTTTTGGTGTCCGACGTTGGATGGAGAACATGGGATCGAATGGATTTTAGTCTTCGCTTCATCACGTGACTAGAACATTTGTTGGTTCTCCACTTCATGGCCTCCAAGAGGCATGTACCTTCACGCTTTGGCCTCCACCTACTTTGTGAGCTACTCTATACCTTCATGCCCTTATACTCATGTTTGACCATATTGGCATGTTGTTCTTGTTCATGTGCTCACTTGTACCATACCGGCATGTTTTCTCTCAATGCTTTCATGTCATGCCTTTATGTATATCTTCGCTTAAGTATCCATGTACATTGTTGTATTTGTTACATGCTTAAGCTTTGACTTGACTTCATGAGCTAAGTAGAATGTGTGCATTAGAAGTCAAGTATCATCATGACCTTATGCTCGTAGTATCTATCATGGTTCATATCTTGCTCCTTATGTTCATTCATCATTATTTATACATGTTAGCATACTTTTCATGATGTTGATTTGCCATGTTGTATGTCTACATGATGTATGCATATGTATGGACAAGATGAGCTTGAGTATATCTTGGATAGTTTCTTTGTGTCATGATGGTGCGTTTATTCATGCCTTTGTATCTTTTCTAGTATACATGCTTTTATCCATGCTAGCATATGTACATGATTGCTCCCGTCATCCGCTATGTGTATGGTTGTGATTCATTGTGATGCTTGTATACTTTGATCTTATTCTTTGTTATGGCATGAAATAAATTGTATGACATCTTGGTAGCATTAGTCTGTGCTTATGCTTAGATATCATGAGATTTGTGGTTAGGTCACAAGCTTCTTCTAGTATTTGGTGGCTCTAGGCTTGCTGCTCTAGATGCCTTTGTTGAGGGCTAGATTGAGCTTGTGGCGGTGCGTGTTCTCATGTGTTCTATGTCTTTAATACTAGCGATGCTACTGTTGTTACCATTTGTCTCGAGATTGGTTCCATATTGTATATCATTTACCCCAAAGATTAGGACACCAGTTGTTCCCCATGATTAAACCGCAGTTTGTATGAATGAGGGAGAGTGATACTGTTGTTACTGACGCGCCTCGGTCATTACGACCACGTCAGAGGAACCACGACCATGGTTCGGACCCTCACCGAACTCGTGTTACGACTTGCCAAGGACGCAATGACCGGACTCATTTACGACTACGACCATGGTCCGCACCATTACGCGTCTTGATCACTTCATCACGGTGCGGACTCGGATACAACCGCGAACTCGGACTCGACGTTGAACACGAGAAGGACGCGACTACGACAACGCCCCGACTTGACTACGACCACGCTCGACATGGAATTGCCACGAATACGGCTTAAACAACCGAGCAACGCTACAAAGGTTGGTTCTCCCTTATGATTTTCAATGCTCGCTCCCGCCACTTGGCTTTGCATAGTATATGTCTTCTAGTGGTAGGAAGGGTCTTTTTGGACGAGAGGAGCCAACTCTAGGTGATGTTGTCTCATTCACACCTCTCATCCAAATGGTTCTCTAGGATTATTTACTACCTAGTTTGGGCTTTGGTTCTCTAGGATTCTCTTCTACCTAGGTTGAACTTTTCTTGGCCACTAGAGTCTTTTGCATTGACATAGTGTGCTTTTTGCCCGTGGTATGACGTTATAGACTAGAGACCATGAGGATAGGATGTTTGGGAATCACCTCTTGAGCTAGAACCTTCTCTTCTGGATTTTATGCCAAATTTCTTGGTTCTTCTCTTTTGCCTTCTAGGGGAGTTGGATCCTTTCGTCTATTCGGGCTATGTTTCGTGGGGAGTTCATCTCATGTGCATTCTTTTGTTCAATAGTGCGTAACATTCACATGAATGCTCTGCAGCCTTGGAGCCCCGAATATTATCTTTATGTGATATAATATCATGATTTATATCTTGCCATGTCTTGTGATAGCTTGATTTATCATGCCCTTCTATGTGTTGCTTAGCTCTTGCCATACTAGCTTAATTAAATGAGAACAACTTGAATCAAATCATGTCTTGTTCAATCTTATGAATAGTCGGCTTTAGTGATCCTCTCTTGATTCAGGCCATGTCGAATAGGCTAAGTTGAGTCTTGAATCTGTTTTTGAGGTTTAGATTGAGCTAAGTTAGTTCATTAGTGATGCATGAGTTAAGTCTTAACTCTTTGTTCATGAACTAATTCAAGTAAATGCAAAAAGATCTCTTTTGTGCGAAAAAACTGATCTCACCAATTCTTTCTCATGAGACAGCTTGCCATTGCACAAGGCATGAACTCAGGGGAGTTTTGGATGACCAAGATCATTTCCTTAAGCTTCTCGCTTGGAATGATCGCATAAGGCTTGAGGTCTAGCACATGGCTGAATAAAAAGATGGTTGAAAACAACCATGTGATCTCTAAAGAAAAGTGCCAAATGTGCTAATTTTGCTCAGCTACAAGTATTCTACAAGTGGTATCCAAAGTACTACAAGTAGTAAATTACTTGTGATATCTAGTGCTTGAACAAAATGTCTCATTTTTGAACTTATAGCACTCTAAAATTGACTCAGCTATAGCTTCTTGGTTCCACTTAGAATATTGACATGGCTTGACTCACGTTTGGATACCTTCTTCTAGACTATACTCTTGAGTGACTCGACATGCTAATCAAACCATTTAATTTAAAGATCATAACTTATTTGGCTTGAGCTTGGCAATACATAGTTTGTTATGATCTAGATAGCATTGTCACCTTTATGGCTTGATATAATTTTCGTGAAGTCACTTTCGATAATTTCATGGCTCCCTTTGCTTAAAATGAATTACTTGTAGTCACCCCATTTCATTCATGCTCTATGTTTCTTCCTTGCATCTTGATGACTTTATTGCCAAAAGGGGAGAAGGATAGAGAAAAGGCATTAAGGGTGCAAAAGGCATTAAAATGGGAGAATGCATCAAGGGATGGGAGAAGGATAAAAGGCATTAAGGGGAGAATGCTTGGTCATCTTGCTATGACAATGGTCATGTGAGCATCTGCTTCTTGGACCATGAGCAAGATTGGACTTTTTGTGTGATTTGGAGTTTCTGTCTGCTCCATTTCATTCGTGTCAACATGGTCTTGAGTCCCTTCTTTATTCTTTTAGACCATGTGTGACTTTTGCATCTCCTTCCTTTCTTTGTTCAAAACAAACTCTTCTTCATGCTTTTTTCGTGTTTGTCAATATACTCATCAAGGGAGATTGTGAGACCATGTGGAGGTCACCCCATGGTTGTGATGAGTAATTGACTCTTGATCTAGAAAGATTGAGTTTGGTTTTGAGGTTTGTCTTGACTTTGCAAAGTCGTAAGCCTTAAGAATTGTCGCAGACCCTTACGCTCACGTTGTCCTTAGTTGGAACCGAGTGAGGCATTGAACGAGTGGTCGGAGGTCTCTTGGGAAGTTTACGACCACTCGGCGTGATCGAGGCAGCTACGACCACGCTACGGCTTCCTCGACGAGTCCGGGCGCAATCAAAGTCGGTCGGGCTGCGTTTAGTGGTCGGAAGGCTATACGACCACGCCCGGAGATCTACGATCACGCCAGGCCTTCTCGACAAGTTTAGCCGTGGTCGAAAGTCTCGTGGAGCACGACCGTGTTGGGTGTCATACGACCACGTTTGGTCGTGGACGAAACCCTTCGAGTCTTTGTCACGACCACGCTGGTCGTGGTCGGAAGGTCATACGACCACGCTGCAGCATCCCTGTGAAAATGGCGTGGTCGGGTGTCGCACAACCACGTTGAAGGTAATCGGAAGCCGGTAGGGAGTTTACGATCACGCTGGTCGTAGTCGGTAGTCGTGGCCGGGGTTTACGACTATGTGGTCATGGTCTGTAGTCGATTGCTCGGTAAGTCGACCACGCCAGGCGCCAAGCTCGACCACGATTGTGACATTCGACATCGACCACGCTGGAGCATTTGGCACTCGATGGTTCGACCACGCTAGAGTACCACCACTGCGTGGTGATTACGACCACTACGGGTGTGGTGGAGGCCACGGGGCCATTTACGACCACATTGGACATGGTCGAGAGCCACCGAGAGGCGCACGACCACGCTGGCGCGTGGGTCTCACGACACGCTGCGGGTGCTCGTGGTTCGACCACGTTATGCGCTTGGTGGTTCGACCACGCCAGCCCTGCGGCTCGACCACGTTGTAACGCCCGGTTATCGACCTCGTTGTGCCGACACGATCACGTTAACGCGAGAAATGGCCGTGGTCGGAACGGAGTTCGACCACGTTATCGGCTGTGACGCACCGTGGTCGATTGGCGATCTTTGAACCGGTCGTATGACCTCCGGAAGTGGTCGATTTCACCGGGTTTTGTCGTATGGGTTTGTACTACCGTCATGGACCTTGTGGACTAGTTTGTTCATCATTTTGACAGATTTTGACAAGTCTAAATTCTGTGCAAAAGACTTGAGCTCGGGTTGAGCGGTGCGAGTTTGGTTTCTCGCTTGAGCGGTGGTCGTAGCAAGCTACGTGGTGGTCGTAGTGATATTGTGTGCGGTCGTAGGCTACAAGAAGGTTACGATGGGCTCGAGTGTCTCGGTTGGTGCAGAGTGCTCGTATGAGGTCTAGACTTTGTGCGATAAAGTCGTAGCAAGCTAGCGATGGTCGTGGCTTGTGTCCGCATGGTCGTAACGAGCTTTGTGATGGTCGTGACGACATCGTGGTGGTCAAGGAAGCGTGGAAGTCTTCCGTGGTTTTGACCACTTCTTGTCTTGTGCTTCGGGTGGTCGTAGGGAATTTACGACTGTGTGTTGTGCTGTGATACTTGTGCCGATTGATGGTGCAGTGTGCATTGAGCGGTGCTATGTGATGGTTTGCTTGTCCGTGTGGTGCAGGACTTGAGCTATTTCATGGTGAGGTGGGAGGACCGGGACTAGGCACGGGAGGTGTTGAGGTCCAGACGGTCGGAGACGCCAAGATGATCGAGGTCGGTGAGGTGGTTGTGAGCCGGAGACGAGGAACCGAGCTGAAGGCGCAGAGCCGAGCACGACGGCAACAACGAGGAGGACGGGACTAGGCTCGTGGAGGAGCCGAGGTCCGAGCAGTCGAGGAGGTTGGGTGCGGGTGTGCGCGGAATAGATCGAGACTAGACTCGGAGGAGTCGAGGGACCGATGATCTTGGAGACAAGTCTTGGTGAGGCTTGGAATGGTCGGGACTAGACATGGGAGATGTTGAGGTCCAGAACGACTGGGTGAAGCCAAAGAAGACCTGGAGCTCAAGGTGGTCGATGAGGAACCGAGTCGATGCAAATGGCCGGGAGATAGGTCTGGTGAGGCTAGGATGGTCGGACGAGACACGGTGGTGTTGGGGTCCGTAACCGGCCGGGAAGCCAAGGAGACCTAGTCTTGCGAGGTGGTTGCAAGCATGGACGGGAAGGCAGTGTGAGGGCATTTTGGAGAAATGCCAAAGCGCAAGGGAAGTCGTCCCTCCGTAAAGCACCGAGAAAAGAAGTGGATTCGCTTGGCGCTAACGGGCAAAGTGCGGGTCTGTTGGGATAGCGAGGCAAAGCATTTGAGTTAGCGGGTAAAGTGAGTGATAAAACCCGGTGTTAGGTGGGGTTTACGGGTTATCCCCAGTGTGGACTAATGGATGGATCCATTAGGGTTAGTCTCGGGTGTGAGGCTATAAAAGGGAGAGGGGAGGCAAGTGTTGGACTTGAGAGTTGGTCGGCTGGGCCTTGAAGGCGCCGCTCTCCCTCCCGTGGGAGTTTGTCTGTGTGTTTAGCTCTAGGGTAGAGCTTGTCCTCCTGTGGGAGTGGTTGCGTAAACCTCCGTGTTATGATTTGAGAGGACTCATCTCTGCACTTGTTAGAGTTTATATATGAGATGGGTCCGTGTTTGTGATCCGGGTTGAGAGGTCGTTCTTGAGATGCTTTCATTGATTTATTTGCCATCTCTTCATTCTTAGTTCCTTCGTATTTCCTTTGAGAGTTGGCTTATATTTGATTTGCTCAGAACTAGGAATATGTCTCAAGGCTAGTTGGCAAGACCATTCCCGAGAGCAAAGAACAAATCGAGAGAAATTGTTTTCAGAACTTCACCAAGCTCTCTGCTTAGGATTTCGACTTTCTTGTTCTCTCCGACCGCTATAAGTCTTTGGAGATTCTTGGTAAATTCACTTCTAGAGATCTCATGCTTACTAGGTTTCAAGTTTCATGCGTTTGGATCTCGAACAAAAGTTCTTCAAATTTTGCTTTATGGTCGCGCCCGACAAAACAGTATTCATCGTGCTCTACGACCATGGCAATTTCGCCGCTGGTCGTTGCGGTCGTGGCTTGCTTCTTTGTTTTTTTTTCGGGTCCGATTCTCTCGGATGTGGTTTCACCACGGCAAGATTTATCTCAAGTCGCCTTTCGCATGACTCTCATTTCTCTCGACTGCAGGACTTCGATCGCCGCTTTGATTTCCTCTCCGCTTGTTTTCAGCGATGGCTCGACCGTGGCCCCGACGCTTGACGCCTGCTCGGTTTCTACCACATCGGTAGTTCGACCACCGCTGGTCGCCGACCACGTGTGTTCGCCCGCAGAACCGATAGCTATAGTCCGCTTGGCTCGATCGACCACGAGTTGGCGTTCGACCACGCAGAAAGTCAAATGAATACACGTGACTTTTCGACCCGGTTCTCTTCTCGATTTCTTTGCTCTCGGTTAGCTGCAGCTATTCTCGATCTCTGCTCCTCAAGAAGCAATCAATCTTCTTCTTCATAGCTCTTTAGCTATCGAGAAAAGATTAGGTTTAATTGTGGGAGAATTTTAAGGCACCATTCCCCCTCTGGTTGCCGCCTCGGTCCTTCACACAAAGCATGTATCACGATCGTCACGGGAGGGAGCAGATATAAGTGAAGTAAGCTCCCGTGACAATCTATCTACTTCCTTCTCCAACTCGCTACATCTAGCTCTAGATCTAGCATGAAATCATCCTAACTTAAGAAAAGCTTCATTTAGTTGGTCATAGGAGGGACATACCTCGTCGGAGTCAGAGTAGAGGTCACTATCGCTGATCTCGCCCTCGAGGGCCATGAAGCACATGCCGGAGAAGTCATCGCCGTTCTTGGGTTCTTGATCACCCATCCCGTCGCCGTCGCTCCATCCCTCCACCTCGCCGAGGTCGAGGTCGCCGGCGGCGAGGACGCGTGGAAGAGCTCTTGGCCTTCCCAAAGTCGCGAACGCCTTCTTGCCTTGCGCCCGAACTGGGGCTTCTTGTTGTGGTTCTTATCGAGTAGTCGTTCTTGCCCGAACCGTAGTCTCCTTTGCCCTTCCCGTTTGGGCGGTTCGCTCGAATGTGGTTGGGGCTACCACATTCAAAGCAAATCACTGGTCCTCTTCTCTTTCCGTCCCTCCTCCTCTTGTAAGCATGGGAGAACTTCCGAGCTAGGAGGGCCATTGCTCATCCTCTAGCGCTCTAATCGATCATCGTTACATCACGTAGAGCGATAGGGAAACCCGCAAAGAGAATCGGCAGAAGAACCGTATAAAGTGGGATCGGTGACTAGAGCCATCGATCGAGACTTGACCGACGAGACTATGTCAATCTCGTGAGTCTTGAGGGCGAGTAAAGCGCATCAAGAGTCGTGGTCGAGAGGTCCGTGGTGTCCTTGATGGTAGTCACCTTCATTTCCTAAACCCTAAGATCGAGTGCCGAAGAATCGTCGAGCGTTATCCGAGTCGGAGTATGTAAGACCGACGGCTCGGAGGTTGCTCAGAATCTTATGAAAGCGAGAGAAGCACTCGTCAAGGGACTCACCAGCAAGCATCTCGAATTTGCTGTATTCGCGCTTGAACTGGTCTTGTCGCACCGTCTTTATTTGGGTGGTGCCCTCATGGCAAGCATTGAGGGTCACCCAAATATCGAAGGCCGACGTCAGGTAAGAGATGCGATCAAATTCGCTTCTACTCAAACCCTGAATGATGATGTTCCTCGCCCTCGCGCTTGCCTCAACATCGACCATATTCCGGCATTGATGTTCTCATCGGTATGGAACAACAACCGACCTTGACCTTCACGCCAAATGGCGAGCCCGAGCCGGATGTAGGTCTCTATCCGGCTCTTCCGTAATGGAAAATCCATCCCATCAAGATCGGGGCTTGGTCGAGTACTTGTCCGTCGCCATGGCTCTTGAGTCCGGTTAAAGATCTATCAAGAAGAGCTAACGGCTCGATACCAATTCTAGGACCGAAATAGCGACAGAGGGGTGAATGTCGCTCTCTTTAAAATCGCCCAGAATTCGACTTTGTTTTCAAAACGATGCAAAACAAAGCACCTCACGTAAAATTAAAATTAATCTTGCTGAAATTTGGAACGCATGCATACATCGAAAAATTCAGCATAAATCGTAGAGTAGTCAAGAAAATTTTAGTGAAAATATTGCGCTTGATCTGCATGCAAAATCATCAAACATCAAGAAAAGAAATAAAAGACAAGAACAAAACACAACCACAAGGGATCACTGCATGTCGCCCAATGTAAAGAGATTACTAGCCCAAACTGCGCTGCAAAACCGAAAGCAAAAGGAAAAGAAAGGAATCACGCAGATCGAGAGCAAAGCAGAGGATTCGATTTTTGTTTTGAGTGCACTTATCCTGCACACATCAAGACTAGAAACATGCAGAGAAGATGTTCGGCAGGTGGAAATGAACTGCAAACTGAAGATTGTAAACTGCAAAGAAATTGAACTACTCGGCTAGCTGAAAACAGAACACACAATCTACTCGGCTAGCTGAAATCAGAACACACAAAAAACTTGTTCGGTGCCTGTGTTTCACACAACACTCTCTCGGCAGAAGAATGAACAGCAAAGATTTTGACTGCTCAACTGCCCCAAAAGGAAAACTAACACCAAAGAGGAGACAAACTCTGAAAGGAGAAACAGATCAAAAGGAACAAAGAACAAGGAAGACAGAATGCGAAGACGATTGAAGAACAGAAATACTGTGGAAGAAATGCAAACAAGAAACAAATAGCAACTTGGTTTGGGACCGCTCAAGAAGCAAAACGAAAAATAGAGGACAGAGCAACTGAAAGAATTTCAGTGCAGTCAACACTGTTCAAAGCCGAAAATGAAGTTCTTGTCAAATAGAGGAAATCATGCCGAAGAGAGAAATTGCGAGCAAAGGCTTCAGATTATCTCAAACAAAAGGTATCTCAGATAAATTCATATCCATGAAAGATTACAAGAGAGACCCCAAACTATGTCCCCATACGCATGGACAATAGAACAATAGTTGATTACATGGATTCTCTACTCAATCCCTCTCCTTCTCTCAATCCTCAAAAACACCAAGAGCCTCACAAGCTTCTTGCGAGGAACACAACACACAAGGAATAAACTCTTAAAACCCTAACTCTCTCTATTGTGTCCTAAGGGGTATGCAGCCCCTCACCTCTATTTATAACCCTTGGCTAACGGGTCTCCAACCCGTTACGCCGGCTAACCCTAACGGAGCCCGCTCCCACTTGTGCAGCCTCGCGAAATGACCATTTCGCCCCTCCGCACCTTCCGGGAAGCTTCGCGCCTTGCCTCGCACGCCCGCAATCACCTCGAGTCACGCTGCCTTCGACACATCCCGACTGCTCGACCTCGGCGCCACCGCGCCTAGTCCGTCCACCGTGTCTCGCCACGACTCCGCCTCGATGTCCCGCGGACACACGCACAAGAAACACGCCAAATAGCACCGCCGATACATGAAAGCGTAATAAAGACCAAACCTGTCGAGTCATCAGAATATGCAACATAAACCCATACGACTAGGTTCGACCAAAAGTCCGACCGAGCCCGTTGCACCGCGCAACGACATGGTCCGAACCAACCAACTCAAACTCGACTTCCCTAAGCCGATGTCAATTACTCATCATACACACGGGATGACCACCACATGGTCTCTCATAACGCCCTAATTTCTGAAGGCACTACTAATCTCCTCAATCAATCAAGATTGAGCAGTTGAGAACTGAACATGAGTACGCACCACAACAGCACAAGCTTACAACAAAAGATACAACTTCTATTACAATATACGGTTTAACAACCGGTTTTAGCTAGCGGACGTGCAAGCCCAAAACCACAATACATTACAAAAACTCCCAACAGCCTGAGCGCAGCTGAGACCTAAGACCAATCCTCCTCAGAGAAGAAAGGCTCTTCAGGAACCTCGTCCTCAGCAGGGGCTTCCTTGTTCCACTGGTCTTCTGTTGTTGTTTAGCAAGCATAAGTACAACCGTACTCAACAAGTTACAAAGGTAAACTCTAATTTACTACTTGCATGGATACTCGAGGGAGGGAATATGCTGGTTTTATTAAATTGAGTGGATGCAGTTTTATTTGCAAACAAATAAAGTTAAAACAGTTCTCCTTAAGATCAGGAGTTTTCTTTCAACAGTTCACAATTACCCAATTTAACAACATTACAAAATCTACTTATGCCTCGTTTTTGGAATCACCCAATTAACACAGCTTCATTAATCGGAAGCACAGCGTATTCGAATACCATTAATTTCACTCTGTAGAGTTGCTCAGCTTTACCCACACAATTTCTTAACTCCCGCGACAGAGTTAAGAAAACCAGGTTGTTTCACTGCTCAATTCTTTATATAGACTCTACCCGATAGATTCACTCAGACACGGTTCACAACTAACTCTAAACTCTTCTGTCGGCCTGAGTGACCTCTATCGTTGTTAGGTATGATTTTACCATTCCGCATACCTAACTCCCCGACATCTAATACCAACTTCCTGCAGAGGTTCAATTGAGTTGAGCAACTACTAAACCAGGGTTGACAAGTCAACTCCTATGGTTGAGCGGGTACTATGTCTTTTACTTAGCATAAGGTTCTTATCCTTAATTTTCACTTGAGGCATCAACCACATCCCTGTGCGCTTGATGGCACAACCACCCCTCTGCTCAAGCCTCCACCCTAGGCTAAGGTCGTGGACGAAAGACACCTTGTGGCTTTCCACAGCGGACCCTTACCCCAGTATCCATTTTCAAATCCTACCGGCCAACGGCCAAAGCACTTAGTATTACAAAATTTTGAATGAGATGGTCTATAAATATTTAAACCATAATTTAAATATTACTAAGGTTGTCAAGGTAAATATGGCCTCAATCTAAACATGGCATTTATTAGTGGTAGGAGTAACTAATTAGCATGTCATTCTAAACTTTTATTTTAATCAATTAATATTTCATAATTAACAATAATGAAAATACTGTAATTACATAATTTAAATTCTATGGGATTCAAAATGACCAAAAACTTGTAACTTGCTTTGCTGCTCGGGGATCTCGACAATCTCGTAAACTTCGGTGCTTGGTTCTGGACCTTGAACTGTCACTTTGAGAGATCGAAAGCTAACGCAAACACATAAAATAACATTAAGTCCATACATGAATCTAATCAAGCTAGGAAAACAATCTAATTAAAAAGGAGTAAATTTGCACAAAATTCAAATGGAGGGATTTGAGTTTACTGGAGATTGAATTTGATGAAATGGAGGTCAAAAATGAGCTCATGGCGTTGAGAAGATCATAATGATGTATTTTTGGGATTTTCTGGATTTTTTCTAGGATTTTGAATGATTTTTCTAACATTTTAAATAAGAGAAACAGTGACAAGCCGGCCCACCGCATAGTACGGCCCGTCGACTCCAAGACCTAAGCTACCGAGCAGGCGACTGCCATGCCCCGCCGCGCCATGTGGCCGGCAAGCCACAAGACGCATCCGTATCCGATGGACGACGCGCGGGCGACGCGGACGACCCAGATTTAAGTGGACGTGGACGTTCAGATGAAACGTATGAAACGGCACCAACGGCCGCGATGCGACCATGTCACCCCCGGGAGGTCGTCTTCAACCTCTAGACGCTCCCCTCCCGATAGGAAACAGAGCACAACGGCTCATGTGAAGTGGCACCAGCAGGGTTTCCCCGAAGAAATAGGTGGTGCAGAAAGGGGTGGCTTAAGCTCGGAAACCCATTTTGGTACTTTGGAGGACTAGTGGATGGACGGTGGTGGCTAGCGGCAGCCAGGAAGGTGGCGACCTTCACGACAGTGCTATGGTGTTCTAGTGGACCTCTGGTGAAATTGAAGGCTACTTAACGATCTAGGGGACATCAGGTTCGCTATGGTAGTGACGATTTGGGAAGGAAAAGGCTCAGCAGAGCTGGCCACGAGAAGGGTCTTTCGGCCGGCGGTGACTTCACCGCCAGAGCTTTAGACGAATGCTCTCGCCTAGGGAAGTCCATTAGCGTGATCAGCAAGCGGAAGAGGCCATGCCAGGAATTGGACAATAATCGAAAGAATCACAAGATTGCTTCTAGGGCTCACCAGGCACAAGGGAGGCTGTCGGCGGTGGAGCGATGGACTTGGGCTGAAATTGATGGCTTTGTGAGGTATGTGGGAGTGGGATGAAGTGTCCTGTAGCAGCTGTAAGGCTTATAATGCAAGAGAAGGCGGTGGCTACAGAGAGGCGGTTCGGGGGTTTGCCTCTCGCATGCAACCGAGGAGATGAGGTAGCTCTACAGCCGCGCAGAGAGTAAGAGAGGGAGGTGGCACTGTCGACCTAAAATATTTGATAGGGTTTAACTCGAGCACCGCACGGCTTGAGCTGCAAGAGAGTGAGCTATGCGGCGGAGAGAGGGGCAAGCAGCAGTGTGCTGCAGCAGAGGAGGAGGCGGGCGGGTGGTGGTGGTGGGACCGCGAGCGCAGACGGGTGGGAACGCGCTAGAAGCGGCCGCAAATCCGGGCGACGAGGAGGCGACGAGTGCGACAACGGTCGGGGAAAGGCGGTGGGGAGGTGGTGTCGCGCGCGGGGCGCTAGAAGAAAGGAGAAGGCGGAAATGCCAGAAGAAGAAAGTGCATTTCTAGGGAACTTGCCAAATTGGGAAAGGAGAGAATTCAAACAAAATTTCAATTAAAAGTTCAAATTTTTGAATGTTTAGGTTATTTGAACCTACCCCCTTAAAAAGAATCTCGACCCCGAGATTAACTTGGTCTAGGGAGTAAGTTGGGAAAATCCCGCTGTAAATCTGACTCCTTCTCCCATGTAGACTCTACAGCTGTATGGTTTCTCCATTGAACTCGGCAAAACCTGATATTCTTGTTTCTGAGATGTCATTTTGTTGTCTCAAGTATTTGTAGAGGCTCCTCTGGATAAGTCAGATCTTCTTAAAGTTCAATTTCTTCTATTGAAACTTCCTTAGTAGGCTGTCTCAAGCATTTTCTGAGCTGAGACACATTAAATACGTAGTGTACTCTAGCCAAGTTTGATGGCAATTGTACTTCATATGCCATTTCTCCAACTCTTTTGGTGATCTGAAATGGACCTACATATCTTGGTGCCAACTTTCCTTTAACTTGGAATCTCTTAACAATTTTAAATGGAGTGACCTTGAGATATACAAAATCTCTGACTTCAAAACTCAAATCATTTATGCGAGCATCAACATAACTTTTTTGACGATCTTGAGCAATCTTCATCTTGTTTCTGATAATTCTTACATGAGCTTCAGCATCTTGGACAATTTGAGGTCCGAGAAATTGACGTTCTCCTACCTCAGTCCAGTTCAAAGGGGTCCTACATTTTCTCCCATACAGAGCTTCAAATGGTGTCATCTGAATGTTGGTTTGATAGCTATTGTTGTATGAAAACTATGCAAATGGTAGACATGTATTCCATGCTGCTCCATATGTTATATAGCACATGCTCTCAATATGTCTTCTAAGATTTAATTTGTTCTCTCTGTCTGTCCTCCTGTTTGTGGATGATAAGCTGTACTAAAAGCCAAATTTGTGCCCATTGCATCATGTAACTTCTCCCAAAACATTGATGTAAGTTGAGCACATTTATCTGAAATAATCTTCTTTGGAACACCATGAAGTACCACTATTTTTGTTAAATATAACTCTGCCAGCTTATCTTTTCCATAAGTCTTCTTGATGGGAAGAAAATGTGCTACTTTAGTTAGCCGGTCAACAATGACCCAAATAGCATCATATCCTTCTCGGGTCTTAGGTAATCCCGTAATGAAATCCATACCAATACTCTCCCATTTCCACTCCAGCACAGGTAATGGGTGTAGTAAACCTGAAGACTTTTGATGATCTATCTTCACTTGTTGACACAAATCACATTTGGCCACATATTCGGATATTTCTTTCTTTATATTGCTCCGCCAGAATCTCTTTTTCAGGTCTTGATACATCTTTGTGCCTATCTTTGTGCCTCCAGCATGTATTGAGAATTGTAAAGAATGAGCTTCTGTCAGGATTAAATCTTTCAGTTCTTTCTTCTTAGGTATGCAATAACGACCATGGAATTTTAAAATCCCATGTTCGTCCTCAGAGAATTCAGTTGAACCTTTCTCTTGATTACTTTTCTTGAATTGTTGTATTTCTACATCTTCATCTTAGGCTGATTTGATTTGATTTGTTAGTAGCGGTTGAATTTCAAGTGTTGCTAGCATTCCTTGTTCAACTATTGTCAAATTTAATCTCTGCATTTCTGTTAATAGTTGCGTCGAATGATCAACTTCACTAACTATACTCTGATAAACTTTTCTGCTAAGTGCATCTGTCACCACATTGGCTTTGTCTGGGTGATATTGAAGATCTATATCAAAATCTTTTATCAATCCTAACCATCTTCGTTGTCTCAGGTTTAGTTCAAGCTGAGTGAAGATATATTTCAAACTTTTATGATCTGAAAATATCTCACAATGATTTCTGTAGGATCGGAAACGACAACAGAGGGGGGGTGAATGGTGCCTTTAAAAATGCCACGAAGTATCCACAAAGATCTTATCTCTCCGATAGCTATACAAGCTATGAAGAAGAAGAAATTAGCTCACTGGATGCCGAAAACAGTTTTGCCGAAAGACAAACTGAAAACAGTAATTATATTTAAAGCTGAACTTCAGCCGAGAAGAGAAAACAGATGTTGCTCTTTTCAAGATGACCGGCCAAGACTCCAATCAGAAAGCCAATTAACCTCAAGATGAGGAGCAAACAGATTGTACACACTGAAGAACACAGAGATTTTGAAGACCCAAAACGAGATTGATCAAGAGGAAAGGGATACAGCGATCGTCATAGAAGTTTCTGAAAACAGCCGAGTACTACACTCTGGAATTTGCTGCAATCGGGAAACTGAAAACACAGAATACTTCTTGCTGCCGAAAAACCAATACTGCAGCCTCACTGATGACCGAACTTGCTGAAAACAGCAGAGAAGAAGAACTGGAAGCTTAAGCAGCATCTAAGGCGGCGGACAGTAAAACACTGAACAGTAGATACTGCTCCCAACCGAAAATACAAAGCTGTCTAACCGCAAGAAGACAGAGCTGCAGTTCTGAAATTTGTTTCTGATTTCAGCAGACCAAAGCACCGATTGAAGCTGCTATTAAGCAAGGAATAGATCAGAGACTACACAACTGAAAAAGCAAAAGAAGGAAAGCTAGAAAGGAAAAGAACAGAGAGACAAAAGCTTCTGCCGGCCTGAGAAAGACAGAGAACTGCCGAAGTCTCTTTGACAGTACAGACAAACAAGAGGAGCAAAAAGAACACTGAAATTGTAGAGGATTGATTGCAGCCCTTCTCAAGACAATAAATTTTAACTCCAAGCTAACTAGCAGAATATCTTCTGGAATAAGGAGATGCAGACGAAAAGACTTGTCTAACAGAATACTGAATATTGCCGAAAAGAGGAATAGCAGGAAAACTAAAAATCATACTGCTTGGCATACTAGAAACAGACTATTCCTGCAGCTGAGGAATCAAGAGAAAACAAGCAAAACGTTGATTGTTCTCAGGCATAATCCGGCCAAGAAGCCTTGAGGCGATACCGAGTACAGAGTAAAAATGAAACTGCTGTCTCTTGGACAAAACACTAAATGCAAAAGAGAAGATCACGAGAGGGAACAAAAATAACTAAGAAACTGAAACATTCATAAAACAGGGAGGAGAAAGCATAAACCAAATCATCTCAGATTGAGGATTTCTCATGTTGATACCAAGAGATGAAATATTATACAGAGTACATCTTACAGCCATCTCTTACATCCTAAGGAAGAAAACACACTCAAAAAGCACAAAACAAGAACTCTAGACATGAACCATCAGCCTACCAGCTTACCACCACCAAAAGAAGAAAAACCCACACATACGAACACACACACAGAGTTCTTGGAGACAATGGCCAGCTCTCTTCAACCACTAAAGAGCAAAGCTATGAATCCATCCAAAGAAAGACAACGAAGAACACAAAAACTTCAGATTTCATTCCAACCAAAAATACAAAGGAGTCCCCATACGCATGGACATTAGAACAAGAGGAGTAATTACAAGACTCTCAATCCATCCTCTCCCTCTCAATCCTCAAGAACACCAAGAGCCTCACATGCTTCTTAGGAGGAACACACACAAAATGGAGAGCAAATGCACAAAAACCCTCAAAGGGGTATGCAGCCCCCAACACCTATTTATAGCCCTTGGCTAACGGGTCTCCAACCCATTACGCCGGCTAAACCCTAACGGAGCCGTCTTCCGCCAGCAGACCTCGCGAAATTACCGATTCGCCACTCCGCACCTTCCGGAAGCTTCCGCTCCTTGTCGCTCACGCATGACCGCACTGACTCCGACCGATCGACCTCCGACTCCTCCCGAGTCTAGTCCAGTCTTCCGTCGCACACGACCGCAACTGGTATCCGACCGTCTGAACCTCGACTCCTCCCTGAGTCTAGTCCCGATCCATTCGCCATTGCCCGTCGTGTCCACCTCCGGTAGCTCCAGCTTCAGTTCCTCGTCTCCCGGCTCGCAACCACCTCAGCAGCCTCGATCATCCTCGACGTCTCCGACCGTCTGGACCTCAACACCTCCTATGCCTAGTCCCGGTCCTCCCACGCCTCACCATGATCTAGCTCCGAAGTCCTGCAGCCACACAGACAAGCAAACTGTCACATAACACCGCTCGATACATGAAAGCATAAATAGTATCAGTGACACAATATTAAGCCCAAACCTGTCAAATCATCAGAATAATCATCCTAATCCTATTGACCAGGTTTGACCAAGTCCGACCGAGCCCGTTGCACCCCGCAACGACATGGTCCGAACCAACCAAGTCGAGTTATCATCCTCGACGTCTCCGACCGTCTGGACCTCAACACCTCCTGTGCCTAGTCCCGGTCCTCCCATGCCTCACCATGACCTAGCTCCGAAGTCCTGCAGCCACACAGACAAGCAAACTGTCACATAGCACCGCTCGATACATGAAAGCATAAATAGTATCAGTGACACAATATTAAGCCCAAACCTGTCAAATCATCAGAATAATCATCCTAATCCTATTGACCAGGTTTGACCAAGTCCGACCGAGCCCGTTGCACCCCGCAACGACATGGTCCGAACCAACCAACTCAAACTGACTTTCATAAACCGATGTCACATACTCATCATACACACGAGATGACCTCCACATGGTCTCTCAATTTCCCAACAAGTAATGCATCCAGATCTTCAATGAGTGAACTACTGCAACTAATTCGAAAGTATGAGTAGGATAGTTTTCTTCATGAGGTTGTAATTGCCTTGAAGCATAAACTATGACCTTTCCTTCTTGCATGAAAACACATTATAATCCTTGTCTTGAAGCATCACAATAGATTTGGAATTCCTCGTCTAGATTTGGGAGTATCAAACTGCCGCTGTTGTCAACTTTGTCTTTAACTGCTGGAAACTTTCCTCATAATTGTCTGTCCATTCAAAAGGCTTGTCCTTCTTAATTAATTGTGTAAGTGGACGAGCAATTTTTGAGAACTCTTCTATGAATCGGCGATAATAACCTGCTAATCCAAGAAAGCTTCTCACTTCCGTTACAGTTGTTGGTTGTTTCCACTCCATAACAGATTTGATCTTTTCTGGATCTACTTTGAGTCCTTCTTCAGTGATTATATGGCTCAAAAATGCAACTTCTTTCATCCAAAAGTCTCATTTACTGGATTTTGCATACAATTGATGTTCTCTGAGCTTGGTCAAAGTAGTGTGTAAATGTTCTTTGTGTTCTTCTTCACTTTTGGAATAAATCAATATGTCATCCATAAATAGTACCACAAAAATGATCCAACTGGTCCATGTACACCAGGTTCACAAGATTAATGAAATATGGTGCGTTAGTGAGACCAAAAGGTACCACTGTGAATTCATATAATCCATATCTTGTAGTAAATGCAGTCTTCTCTCGATCTTACTCTCGGATTTTTAGCCGGTGATAACCCGATCACAGATCGATTTTTGAGAATACTTTTGCTCCTTTAAGTTGGTCAAATAAATCATCAATTCTTGGCAACAGATACTTATTCTTGATTGTTACTGCATTCAGTCCCCTATAATCAACACACATTCTTAAACTCACATCTTTCTTTTTGGCAAATAGAACTGGAGCTGACCAGGGTGATACACTTGGACGAATAAATTCTTTCTCTTTCAATTCATTCAGTTGCTTTTTAGTTCTTTCAATTCACTGGCTGACATTCTATACTGGTGCTTTGTGATCGCCGTAGTGCCTGGAATAAACTCTATTGCAAGTTCTATTTGTCGGTCTGGTGGTCTGCCAGGCAATTCCTCTGGAAATACATCAGGATACTCCTGTACCACTGGCACTTGTATTCCTTCACTTGTCAGCACACTATGTACACATCTTTTCACATTCTGTATCAGATCATGATCAGCCTTTACCATTATTTCTTGACCTCCAAGACTTGTCAAGGTCACTGTCTTGGCTTCACATCTTGCTATTGTGTTCCAGTCTGAAGTTTTGCCACTTCAGAAGGTAGTCTCTTCTTAGGACACTGATCTCTATAGTGTCCTGCTTGGCCGCAATGAAAACATGCATTTGTCCTTCAGGGACAGTTTCTTTGATAGTGATTCCCTCCACAAGTATGACACCAGATCATCAGTTGCTGAGAACTAACACCCTGTTGAGGAGCATTGTATTGTGGTCGTTGTATGAGTACCACCTGGCGAGTTGTTTGTTGTCGGTTTTGTGGAGGTGCTAGTGTTCTTCCTCATTGAGCACTGGACGAAGTTGCATGTATTTGCATTGCTTTTCTCTTACGAGATTCTTCCATTTCACCCCTTGCTTCTTCAGATGTAATTAATTTATTTACCATAGTAGGTAAATCTTTGAAGTCCATGGCTGAAATATGGTACTTTAAGGACTTCTATAGGCCCTCTCTGAATCTCTCCATCTTCTTTTCTTCTGTCTTGATGTCGTCAGAAGCATATCTTGCCAACTGATTAAATTGATGCAAATATTTCATAACTGATCTTCCTCCTTGTTTTAGTGCCTAAAATTATCGGCGCTTTACTTGAATAATGCCATCAGGGATATGGGCTTGCCGGAAGGATTCTTCGAATTTCTTCCAAGAAATTTCCCGTCTGCATGCATTGTCTGGAAATTAATCCACCAAGTGGCGGCTTGGCCCTGGAGTTGATGAGAGGCATATAGTACTTTTTCTCTCTCATCTCATTGTACTGTCTTCAATTTCCTTTCCACATCCCTCAACCAATCCTCTGCTGCTAGAGGATCTGGTGATGTAGAAAAAGTAGAAGGCCTAGTTTTCTGAAAATCGGCTCATCTTGAAGTGACTTGTGCTCCCTCTCTGCCAATAGCTATTCCTACTGAACCACTTGATGAAGCGGTCCTGATTGCAATCTGTTCGAGTAACCTTGAGTGATGTTCCATTAATCTTGCCTGATTCATTTCTGCTTGGTGTCTATTTTGTTCCATCATGGCTAGAATATTGGCAAGACTAGACTGATTTCCTGCAACATTATCTTGGTCTGCTGGCTGATTCCTGGGATTTGGTTCCATTCCTGCCATTTTGGTTCTGCGTTGTAGAGTTGGAGTTAGCTTCACAACAACTTTTAAGAATAACAGACAGATAAGTAAGAGGTTGCATTCTGAGACAAGTTTAGAGCTAATGAGGTAAGAACTAGAGCGAATAACGAGAAGAACTTTTTGAAGGCAAAAAGATATAGATACTTTTAGCAAACAAATTAAGAGAGATAATTAAACATACACTTTGTTTATTTTTCAAACTGAACAGAAACTAGCTTACGGTTCATATTACAACTTGTATTACAACCACAAAATACTACCACCTGGGTTCTAGTTACTCTAACGCAAACTACTCCAACCAAACACTCCACAAGCTTCTGCTTAACAATGAAAATTTCGAAATTAGACAAGATTTGATATAACCATTTCGCAAAAAGAAAAACTTAAGCCAGAAATAAACTAAGATAGGTAAGACATCATTTAGGAAGGAAAAGACAGCAATAATACTTATATTTCAAGCAAATTCTTTTTACCTTTGTCAATTAGGTTTCGCTATAAAACAACTCCCCTAATTCACCTTAGGTCTCAACCTACAGTCAACCACCCTGATACCACTCTGTAACGCCCTATTTCTGAAGGCACTACTGATCCCCGCAACCATCCAAGGTTGAACAGTTGCGGAGAACTGAACACGAGTGCGCACCACAACAACACAAGCTTACAAAAAGATCCAACATTTATTACACTATACGGTTTAACAACTAGTTTTAGCCAGTAGGCGTGCAAGCCCAAAACCACAATACATTACAAAACTCCCAATCGGCCAAAGCACAGCTGACACCTAAGACCAATCCTCCTTAGAGAAGAAAGGCTTTTCAGGAACCTCGTCCTTAGCAGGGGCTTCCTGGTTCCACTGGTCTTCTGTTGTTTAGCAAGCATGAGTACAACCGTACTCAACAAGTTACAAGGGTAAACCCTAATTTACTACTTGCATGGATACTCAAGGGAGGGAATATACTGGTTTTATTAAATTGAGTGGATACATTTTACTTGCAAACAAATAAAGTTAAAACAGTTCTCCTTAAGATCAGGAGTTTTCTTTCAACAGTTCACAATTACCCAATTTAACAACATTACAAAATTTACTTATGCCTCGTTGTTGGAATCACCCAATTAACACAACTTCATTAACCGGAAGCACGGCGTATTCGAATACCATTAATTTCACTCTGTAGAGTTGTCAGCTTTACCCACACGATTTCTTAACTCCCGCGACAGAGTTAAGAAAACCAGGTTGTTTCACTGCTCAATTCTTTATATAGACTCTACCCG
Source organism: Bonia amplexicaulis (assembly GCA_036346245.1). Lineage (NCBI taxonomy): Eukaryota > Viridiplantae > Streptophyta > Magnoliopsida > Poales > Poaceae > Bonia > Bonia amplexicaulis. The sequence continues at coordinate 7,003,067 of CM070768.1, forward strand.
ATAGATTCACTCAGACACGGTTCACAACTAACTCCAAACTCTTCTGTCCACTCTGAGTGACCTCTATCATTGTTAGGTATGGTTTTACCATTCCGCATACCTAAATCCCCGACATCCAACACCACATCCCTGTGCGCTTGATGGCACAACAACCGCTCTGCTCAAGCCTCCACCCTAGGGTAAGGTCGTAGACGGAAGACACCTTGTGGCTTTCCACAGCGCACCCTTACCCCAATATCCATTTTCAAATCCTACCGGCCAACGGCCAAAGCACTTAGTTGTACAAGATTTTGAATGAGATGGTCTACAAATATTTATACCATAATTTAAATATTACTAAGGCTGTCAAGGTAAATATGGCCTCAATCTAAACATGGCATTTATCAGTCGTAGGAGCAACTAATTAGCATGTCATTCTAAACTTTTATTTTAATCAATTAACATTTCATAATTAACATAATGAAAATATTGTAATTACATAATTTAAATTCCATGGGATTCAAAACGAGCAAAAACTTGTAACTTGCCTACTGCTCGGGATCTCGACAATCTCATAAACTTCAGTGCCTGGTTCTGGACCTTGAACTGTCCCTTCGGAGAGATCGGAAGCTAACGCAAAATACATAAAATAGCAATAAGTCCATACTTGAATCTAATCAAGCTGGTGTAACACCCCAGGACCCACATTACCCTGGTATGCTGTTAAACTACTCTACAACTAGCCAATAAGTGCATCAGTGTTGTGCCGTTCTACCTTTCCCATGCATGCTCAATGTCCACCTGTAGGGAGGGGGAAACAAGGGTGAGATAAAATCTCAGCAAGCAAACTGTTTAACAAGCTATTCAAACTACAAACAATTGTACATCATCATTTATAATTCCATACAACTACAACCACAATTCATGTCCATAATTATTAATCACCATAAACATCCATGAATCAAACCTCGTCAATTTCAGATTTAATTGGCATATGAATGCAGTCGTTTAAATAGCAATTAAAAGCATATGAAACATTTAGTCTTCCACAACTATAATAGATTAATCATCAACATTTAATCTTCCACAAATAACAATGTCATATTCTCAACTTCAAATCTCCATCAAAGACAATAAACATATGTATGATCATCCCACTACTTTATTAATTCTCACATCCACAATTGCTATCAACAATTAATACAAGTGAAAAGACTCTCATGCCACAACCACGACTCTTACCATACACAAGGGACAAATCCCATTCCACGACCACATCCACAATCCTCATACCACAAGTAGCTTACATGAGCCAATTCCACATTACAACTAGAAAGTTGTATATTCCACAAAATAACATCACCACAATATATATTGCATATGTATGCAAATGAATCTTTCCACAATGCAATGCATATGAATGCTTCATGCTATGCTCCACATCACTCTTGCCAGAGCAGGAATTGTAGTTCATCGTATTACGGCAATATACGATGCTGTACCGGTACGGTCGCGGCTAAGTGCAACGACATCCACATATGCAAATGACATGATATGACATGAATGATATGATAATTCATTAATCACATTAATTAATCCACAAGGAGCATTATCATGCTTACAACATATACACATTCACCACATGCTATTTTCATGTCCACATTATAACATTAAGCAAGAATTTTACATGTCTACTAGCATAATATGAACATATCAATGTATAAATACATGCTATCATCTCCACAATTAAAATATCTTGCAATCATGGCATAATGTATCAAATTAAGATAGTAATGTAAATTGCAAGTAGAAGGAATAACAAGTTAAACGGTAGCAACCACCGCTACGTTCACCTGCCTCAATCCGGTGAAGCGAAGTAAAATCAAGAGCGCTCAGGGACAAGACCACCTGTCCAAAAGATAACTCTCAGCACACAACCACAGCATACAAGTATGACTAAAAATAATTAAGACGTCACTAAACCCCGAACCCGCACAAACTCTCCTCCGCTCAGCAAAACAGCAAAAACCCTTCTGCAGCAGCGCTGCTTCACAATTTCGTACCTTTAAAAATAATGATCCAATACTGCAAACGATACCTGTCTGGAATCATGACTTAAAAGCCTACAATGTTCATGTAAAACACCTATTTTTATTCGGATCACAACTAGATGTAATTTAATGACCTAAACAGAGGAAACTCTCTGATCTGGCAGACTGGAGAGCGAAACTAAATCGCGTCCCAACGACAGTACAGGGGTCTAAAAATTCTGACAATTATACAGAAACTAGACCTCTGAATTATCTACAACTTTCTCAATTACGGCCATGACCATAAAAATCATCTACTATTTTTAAAACCTGTATTACAGTCAACTGTACCAATCTGTCCGCCTGACGGACAGCGGTATTACCGACTCCGTATCTCCTAGATCCCACGGCAAACAATTACGAAACAATTACAGGAAATGCATCTAGAAGTCCTCTACAACTTTCCTTTTGGGAGAGTCCGCAGAAAAATTCGTTTACTCTGTCAAATCCGCGAGGACAGATGCGCTACGTGAATCAATCTACAGGCAGACAGCAGCTAATCTCTAATCGGGCAATTAGTCTATTAACTACCATCAAAATCTGTGCCAAGAACTCTAATTAATCTGAAAAACAGTGGGTTTGGGATGGGGAAAAATTACCACGATGAAGAATTTTCCCACTTTTTTTCTCCTCTTCTTCTTCTTCTTTCTTCTCCTTCCTTCTTCTCCTTGCTTCTCTTTTCTTCTCCTCCAATGGCAGCAGCACTTGGGGCACCAATGCCAGCAATAGTGGGAGGGGAGGCGCCAAGGGGTGGGGGCGGCCAAGGGTGGAGGGCCAAGGAGGGTTTATAAAGGGGTGTTAGGGATTGGGAGGTACGGGCCCCATTTGGGTGGCTGGCCCAAAGCGGCCGCCCACCCTCCGGACAACGCAAAACATCCAAATTAATTATTTTAATTTATTTAATTCATTTTACAATGTTCTACAATTTATATTTTTCCCTTCCCGCAATTTGCCGAAAAACTGGCGATTCCGCGATTGGTTAAAAACTTACGCCGTAACGACGTTCGGGATATTACATTCTCTCCACCTAAAAAGGATTCGTCATCGAATCTCGCTCCTCAACCCACGAGACAAAAAACAAGAACAACCAAGGAAAGAACAACTAAATAATAGAGCAACCCAAGGATAGAACAACAACTACGGGTACTCACCCGCCTCGAAGAACTCGGGTCCTTCTTCTACATTTGAACTTCAAGTTCCCACGTCACCTCCCCGCTCGGACCGATTCGTCAAGAGGGCCTCCTCAACAACTCAAAGTGAGTCCTTGTAACACCCAGGATCCACAATACCCTAGGATGCTACTAAAACTGCTCTACAACTAGCCAATTTACAAGATAAATTAAACTGGCAACATTTAATTAACAGGATAATCTAGGCGGAAGCATAATCAACTAGTAAATAACAGAATATTGAGAACAATTTAATATTCATAATCAACTTAACAATAATAACCAAAGAAACAATTCCAAGTTCAACATTAATAAGGAGAAACATTCATCAATATGATAACTAGGCAAAGAACTAGAATTCTTTCTACTCTATTTCAGCATTAAGATTATCATCCAGGTACATATGTGCGGTGCCACTCTACCCTTCCCAATGCATGCTCAAGGTCCACCTGTAGGGAGGGGGAAGCAAGGGTGAGATAAAAATCTCAGCAAGCAAACAGTTTAATAAGTTATTCAAACTACAAATAACTATACATCATCATTTATAATTCCATACAACTACAACCACAATTCATGTCAATAATTATTAATCACCATAAACTTCCATGAATCATACCTCTTCAATTTTAGATTTAATTGGCATATGAATGCAGTCATTTTATCCACAATTATATGCAAATGAAACATTTAATATTCCATAATTACAATAGATTAATCATCAACATTTATTCTTTCATAATAACAATGTTTATATCCTCAATCTCAAATTACCATCAATGACAATAAGACATATGTATGATCATCTCACTACTTTATTACTTCTCACATCCACAATTGCTATCAACAATTAACACTAAAGAAAAGAATCTCATGCCACAACCTCAATCCTTACCATACACAAGGGATGAATCCCATTCCACGACCACATCCGCAATCTTCATACCACAAATAGCTCACATGAACCAATTCCACATTACAACTAGAAAGTTGTATATTCCACAAAATAACATCACCACAATATGTTGCATATGTATGCAAATGATCTTTCCACAGTGCAATGCATATGAATGCTTCATGATATGCTCCACATCACTCTTGCCAGGGCAGGAATTTTAGTTCATCGTATTACGGCAATATATGATGCTGTGACATCCACATATGCAAATGACATGATATGACATGAATGATATGATAATTCATTAATCACATTAATTCATCCATAAGGAGCATTATCATGCTCTCAATATATCCACATCCACCACATGTTATTTTCATGTTCCACATTATAACATTAAGTAAGAATTCCACATGTCTACTAACATAATATCAACATATCAATGGATAAATATTTGCTACCATCTCCACAATTAAAATATCATGCAATCATGGTATAATGTATCAAATTAAGATAATAATGTAAATTGCAAGTAGAAGGAGTAACAAGTTAAACGGTAGCAACCACCGCTACGTTCACTTGCCTCAATCCGACGAAGCAAAGATCAACAAAATCAAGAGCACTCAGGGGCAAGACCACGTGTCCATAAGACAACTCTCAGCATACAACCACAGCATACAAGCACGACATAAATATATAAAACATCGCTAGAAACCCGAACCCGCACAATCTCCTCTCCGCTCAACCATTCAACAATTACCCTCTGCAGCGCTGTTTCACAAGTTCGTATCTTTAAAAATATAAATCGAAATACAGCAAATGATACCTCTCTGGATTCATGATTAAAAACCTACAATTTTCATGTAGAACTCCTATTTTTATTCGGATCACAACTAGATGTAATTTAATGCCCAAAATAGAGGAAGAACTCTGTTATAGCAGTTTGGACAGCAGTATTCAAACGCGTGCCAACAACAACACAGAGGTCTAACAATTATGAAATTTATACAGAAGCTAGATCTCTAAATTATACACAACTTTATCAATTATGGACATGTCCAGAAAATTCGTTTACTATTTTTAATCTCCGGATTACCGCCGGACTGTACCAATCTGTCTGCCTGACGGACAGCGGTATTGCCGTCTCCGTATCTCCCAGATCCCATTGTAGAAAAATTTGGAAAACATACAACAGATACATGTGGAAGTTCTCTACAACTTTCCTTTTGGGAATACCCACAGGAAAATTAGTTTACTATTTTAAATCTCCGGATTACAGCTAGACTGTACCAATCTGTCCGCTGACGGACAGCGGTATTTCCATCTCCGTATCTCTCAGATACCACGGTTTTAAATTTTGGAAAAAATATAGGAGATGCATATGGAAGTCCTCTACAACTTTCCTTTTGGGATGACCCGCAGGAAAATTCGTTTACTAAATCAAAACTGCGCGACAAGTCGCGCAGTGCGAATCGATCTAAAAGCAGTCAGCGTCTAATCTCTAATCGGGCATTTGATCTATTATCTACCAACAAATTTCATGCCAAGAACCTTAATTAATCCATAAAACAGAGGATTTGAGATGGGAGAAAATTACCTAGCTGAAGAATTTCCCCAAATTTTCCTCCTCTTCTTCTTCTCCTTCTCCTCCTTCTCCTTCTCCTTCTCCTTCTCCTTCCTCTCTTCCTTTCTTTTCTTCCTTGGCACCATGGGCAGCAGGGGAGAAGGGGCGCCAAGGGGTGGTGGTGGCTGGTTTGGGGTGGAAAGAGGGGAGGGGCTAAGGGAGGAGGTTTATAAAGAGGGGTGCTAGGGTTTAGGAGGGGGTACGGGCCCCCATTTGGGCTGACTGGCCCAAAAGCGGCTGGCACACCCCTCCGAACAGCCCAAAATATCCAAATTAATTGTTTTAATTTATTTAATTTATTTTACAATGTTCTACAATTTATATTTTCCCTTCTCGCGATTTACCGAAAAACCGGCGACTCCGCGATTGTTTTAAAAACTTACGCCGTAACGACGTTCAGGGTATTACATCCACGTCACGCGTCGGTCAACGTCGAGCACCCACAACTTTTTTTTGCCGGCTCTGAGCGGCCAACAGATCCTGCCTGTTCTCGCAATATTATCAAGCCGTTATCTAATACCATCCTCCTTCTTAGAATATTCTCCTCTATATATTATAATCGGGATAATACATTGTACCCCTTTTAAAGAATTCAACCACATATTCCACTCATAACAATACTCGAAGCACAAACAATAATTGTTACAAATGTAACACAACCACAAGAAGAATGAAGCATTCTCAAGCAACACACTAGCAACCAGCTTTCCTTCAAAGGACCACGGCCCAAATCAAAGGATTCACAATAAAACTATTCACACTCTCCAAATAGACATTCGGAGAATCCACACTGCACAAGTCAAGAGTGAACATCACTCGACAGACCCAAATAATCATTTTCTTTTCCTAACTAGAAAAGCATACACCACAACATATAACAACTCAATTTGCAGATGACCTATGCCATAAACACACAGTTTAAACAAGAATCGAGAGAGCTTATTACTGCTCGAGATATTATTAATTTCCCAATCCATTCCCTTTGAATATTTAACTTCCTTGAACCAAGGATTTCCAAATCATCGCCCAACACACCAATTGGAGCCATACACCTCTTAAAAGACTTTGCAACCCAAATTAATTACCCCTTTCTTGGAGAGGCAAAAAGAAGTAAATTCCAGCACAAAGGAAGATGTTTCCATCTGCAATAAATAGACCAGAAGAAAAGGCAATAAATCTTGGACAACAAAAGATAAGATCACAGCTGAAGACACATGCCTCCTCAAAAAGAACAATATCGAATCTCAACCAATAAGAATACATTATTGCCATTCGAGCTCAAGAAAACTCTTAGGCGGTGAAAATAAGAAGTCAAACACACTTCAAAAAAACACAACTTGACGTCAACCTCCAATACTTTTATCACACTCTTTTTTTTAATAAAGAGGATAACTTTCTTTGATTACGGTATCACCTTGACAATTTCAACAAAGAGAATTGAAGACCACAACACATTAATCCCTTAAGAACTAATAAAACCTCTCAACACGACACTTTGCTTAAAACAATTTCAGCTACCACATAAGTCATGAGATCAAAAAGATCGCGTACATAATTCTCAAAACTTTTGATTTAAAAAGTATCATGGAAGTTATTAAATTCTTTTATTTAAAGATCATTCAACATTGTCATCACAACTACATACTGACCATCATGCTAACATTAGAATAATACATTCTTAACAAGCATCATCATATCCTCAAACCCCTTCCTAAACTTTTCTAAAAGAAACACAAGAATTCACTTCATCATGTTTCTATCATCTAAATAAGATTGCAACTACTTGATCTAGGTAAAGCCTAGTGCACAAGCCACAATATTGAAACAAGGCTCTTTTTAACAAGCTAGCAATAGAACATGGAAATCTCACAAAACATGTTAGTATAAATCTCTTATAAGATTCCATATATTCAATTCTAATTGATGCTCAACTCTATTTTAGCACAAATTGATTGTACTCTAGTCTTTAGTGGTAATAATTGATTATTAATTTATCATAACAACATTCATAATCCTAACTTCGTTTTACAATCATAAAACAATCGTGAGCATAGATTCAATATTTCATCTTATGTTCAGCAATTAGAACGAAACATTTTTAAACTTCAATATTATTATAAGCTCTATAAGACCAGGTTTCACAAGTCTATACATCAATCTTCCTCTATTTCTTTATACATGTTTCAACAATCTAGCATGATGAAAGATAGATGAAAATAGCAATTGTACATGCTCATAAAGTATCTAATGAAGGATAGATTAAATGTCAATATTACAAAGGCAATATTCCAACACCTCCTTAATAATTCCAAACAGTTAGATTAATTACTAGAGACAAAAATAATTCAATTTATCCAACATGATAGAATTTTAAACAATCATAACAATCATTCCAATTCTTTTGCACACTCTCAATAACTCCATGAGTTCCAATCATGTATAGGCAATTTCTTAATCATAGTTCTTCAATAAACTATTACAAGGCAATATCAAATTAATCAACTACACTTCCAAGGATGCTCGTTGAAATTAATTATGCACCACGCTTACATCTCAACTTGATAATTCATACCTTATGAATTAGTTTATATGATTACCACTTTCCACTTAAGCATAACAAAACACCATAAAGGGTTTAGTACGAACATTCTCTATTTTCGCTTAACGAAGAAATTATTCTAACTAAAAAAGGAAAGGAATTAAACTTCAACACTCAAAATAATCTACTCTCGGAAAAAATTACGGCTATTCGAATAGATCGAAGTTGCTTTAACATATTAATGAGTTTACAACATAAAACTTTCATTAATCCGACGAAAAATACTCACCGTGAATAACCGGTAACCCTAGCGAACTAGTCTATCATAAGTTAATCGCCTAGGTCGTACCCATATAGACATGTGGTTGTATGCGGTAGTGCTCGACAGGACAAACACAAGTCGGTCCTTAATTGACTAGGGCGGAACATACACTTTTCAAGATCTCGAGCTAACCGCACCAATCCAAACCAACCATCCGCCTCGGTCTAAAATGATTTTCACAATTTAATTCATTTCACATGAACAGAGGCAACACCATTTGCCATTCGATTACGAACAAAGGTCTAATTCATTGAAATGTAGTTCCCAATCCAAAGTTACGTTTTAAATTTTTATTTTTAATTTTGTTTTACGAAAATACTAGAAAACTCAATAAGCCTCGTAAAATACAAAATAAACTTCTAAAATTCTAGAAAAATTTATATAAGTTTTAGATACTTTTGAACTTAAATAAAATATTTCCAAGATGTTTTGAAGATATATTTTCATATTAAAATTTCTTTTAATTCTAAAATTGATTTTAAAAGCTGAAAACTCGAAAAATTCAAATAAGATCCAAATATTTTAAAATAATTAATTTGAATTTAAATTTTCAAGATTTGCAAATTTTGGGATGTTACATGAATTAGTTTATATGATTACTACTTTCCACTTAAGCATAGCAAAACACCATAAAGGGTTTAACACTCTCTTCGTAAAGGAAAAGAATTAAACTTCAACACTCAAAATAATCAATGAGTAATGATTCACAACAAGACAAAATTCCCACAAAAGTACTAACCTTACAAATCAACAATATTCACAAGGAGCAAAAGTGTCTCAGATGTGCCGGAAAGAAACAATAATTGTTTGAAGAAACAGGTAGAGACCAATTGCAAAACAACAACTGCAATGAACCACAAACTCAAAAAAAAATTCATTAACTGCAATAGGCCAAGAATCAGCCAGAATCAACTTTAAGGAAGCTAACAACCTTTCTAGAGAAACTCACTCACAACATTTGCAATTCAGTTACCTGAGATAACCGCATTGCTAATCCCCATGCTACAAACAGTGGTATAACCTGGCAATGCCAAGTCAGCAAATACAATCTCTATGTCTTAACATTGACAATTCTCACTCATAACAGTCATAAGAGCAAAACATACTCATACAAGATTATATCATAATGTAAATCATCAATACAATATGTCAAAAGTATAAATACAATGCTTGACCCATCCCATCCTACTGTGCACCAGTGTGTCAATTTAATAGTTTAATTATCACGGACCTAAAGCCCGCTCTGATACCAACTGTAACACCCTAGAACCCACATTACCCTGGGATGCTACTAAACTACTCTACAACTAGCCAATTTACAAGATAAATTAAACCGGCAACATTTAATTAACAGGATAATATAAGCGGAAGCATAAACAACTAGGAAATAATAGAATAATGATAGCAATTCACTATTTAAAACATCCTCCAACATTTTAATCTAAAACATAGTTCACAAATTTAACATTATTAAGATAATGTAAACAAAGCTATGCAAAGATCTAGAATTCTTTTATCTTTATTACAACATTAAACTATGATCCAAGTGCATCAGTGTTGTGCCGTTCTACCCTTCCCATGCATGCTTAATGTCCACCTATAGGGAGGGGGAAACAAGGGTGAGATAAAATCTCAGCAAGCAAACTGTTTAACAGGCTATTCAAACTACAAACAATTGTACATCATCATTTATAATTCCATACAACTACAACCACAATTCATGTCCATAATTATTAATCACCATAAACATCCACGAATCAAACCTCATCAATTTCAGATTTAATTAGCATATGAATGCAGTCGTTTAAATAGCAATTAAAAGCATATGAAACATTTAGTCTTCCACAACTATAATAGATTAATCATCAACATTTAATCTTCCACAAATAATAATGTTATATTCTCAACTTCAAATCTCCATCAAAGACAATAAACATATGTATGATCATCCCACTACTTTATTAATTCTCACATCCACAATTGCTATCAACAATTAATACAAGTGAAAAGAATCTCATGCCACAACCACGACTCTTACCATACACAAGGGACGAATCACATTCCACGACCACATCCACAATCCTCATACCACAAGTAGCTCACATGAGCCAATTCCACATTACAACTAGAAAGTTGTATATTCCACAAAATAACATCACCACAATATATATTGCATATGTATGAATCTTTCCACAATGCAATGCATATGAATGCTTCATGCTATGCTCCACATCACTCTTGCCAGGGCAGGAATTGTAGTTCATCGTATTACGGCAATATACGATGCTTCATGGCGAAGAGGTGCATCGACACGGCAATATACGATGATGTACCGGTACGGTCGCGGCTAAGTGCGGCAACAACCACATATGCAAATGACATGATATGACATGAATGATATGATAATTTATTAATCACATTAATTCATCCACAAGGAGCATTATCATGCTTACAACATATCCACATTCACCACATGCTATTTTCATGTCCATATTATAACATTAAGCAAGAATTTTACATGTCTACTAGCATAATATCAACATATCAATGTATAAATACTTGTTATCATCTCCACAAATAAAATATCTTGCAATCATGGCATAATGTATCAAATTAAGATAATAATGTAAATTGCAAGTAGAAGGAATAACAAGTTAAACGGTAGCAACCACCGCTATGTTCACTTGGCTCAATCCGATGAAGCGAAGTAAAATCAAGAGCGCTCAGTGACAAGACCACCTGTCCAAAAGATAACTCTCAGCACACAACCACAGCATACAAGTATGACTAAAAATAATTAAGACGTCGCTAAACCCCGAACCCGCACAAACTCTCCTCCGTCAAAAAAACAAAAAACCTTCAGCAGAATACTGCTTCAATTTCGTATCTTTAAAAATAATGATCCAATACAGCAAACGATACCTGTCTGGAATCATGACTTAAAAGCCTACAATTTTCATGTAGAACACCTATTTTTATTCGGATCACAACTATATGTAATTTAATGACCTATACAGAGGAAACTCTCTGATCTGGCAGACTGGAGAGCGAAACTAAATCGCGTCCCAACGACAGTACATGGGTCTAAAAATTCTGACACTTATACAGAAACTAGATCTCTGAATTATCTACAACTTTCTCAATTACGGCCATGACCATAAAAATCATCTACTATTTTTGAAACCCGTATTACAGTCGGACTGTACCAATCTGTCCGCCTGACGGACAGCGGTATTACTGACTCTGTATCTCCCAGATCCCACAGCAAACAATTACGAAACAATTACAGGAAATGCATCTGGAAGTCCTCTACAACTTTCCTTTTGGGAGAGTCTACAGAAAAATTCGTTTACTAGGTTAAATCCGCGAGGACAGACGCACTACGTGAATTAATCTACAGGCAGACAACAGCTAATCTCTAATCGGGCAATTAATCTATTAACTACCATCAAAATCCGTGCCAAGAACCCTAATTAATCTGAAAAATAGTGGGTTTGTGATGGGGGAAAATTACCACGATGAAGAATTTCCCCACTTTTTTCCTCCTCTTCTTCTTCTTCTTTCTTCTCCTTCCTTCTTCTCATTGCTTCTCTTTTCTTCTCCAATGGCAGCAGCACTTGGGGCACCAATGGTAGCAATAGGGGAGGGGAGGCGCCAAGGGGTGGGGGGGCGCCAAGGGTGGAGGGGCCAAGGGAGGGTTTAGGGGTGTTAGGGTTTGGGAGGGTACGCCCCAGCCCCATTTTGGACCACCCTCTGGACAGCCCAAAATATTCAAATTAATTATTTTAATTTATTTAATTTATTTTACAATGTTCTACAATTTATATTTTTCCATTCCCGCGATTTGCCAAAAAACCGGCGATTCCACGATTGGTTAAAAACTTACGCCGTAACGACATTCAGGATATTGCAGCTAGGAAAAAAAATCTAATTAAAAAGGAGTAAATTTGCATTTACTAGAGATTGAATTTGATGAAATGGAGGTCAAAAATGAGCTCATGGCATCGAGAAGATCATAATGATGTATTTTTGGGATTTTCTGGATTTTTCAGGGATTTTAATTATTTTTCTAAAATTTTAAATCAGAGGAAAAGTGACGGGTCACCCACCGCACAGTGCGGCCCGGTCGGCTCCACGCCCAAGCGGCCGAATCCCATTGCGCGCGCACGCATCCGATGGATGACATGCGGGCGACGCGGACGACCCAGTTTAAGTGGATATGGACATTTAGATGAAATGGATGAAACGACTCCGACGGCCGCGATGTGACCACGTCGCCCCCGGCATTTCGTCTTCAACCTCCAAACACTCTCCTCCTGGTGGGAAATAAAGCACAACGGCTCGTGAAGTGGCACCGCAGGGTTTCCCCGAAGAAATGGGTGGTGTAGAAAGGGGCGGCTTAAGCTCGGAAACCCATTTTGGTATTTTGGAGGACTAGTGGATGGACGGTGGTGGCCAGTGGCATCCAGGAAAGCGGCGGCCTTCACGGCGGTGCCATGGTGTTCTAGTGGACCTCAGGTGAAATTAAAGGCTACTTAACCATCTAGGGGACATCAGTTTGCTATGGCAGTAGCGAATTGGGAAAGGAAAGGCTCAGTAGAGCTGGCCATGAGAGGGGTCTTTCGGCTGTGGCGACTTCAGCCGCCAGAGCTTTAGACGAATGCTCTCGCCCAGGGAAGTCCATTAGCGTGATCAGCAAGAAGAAGAGGCCATGCCATTGCAAGGAATTGGAAAATAATCGAAAGAATCACAAGATTTCTTCTAGGGCTCACCGGGCACAGGGGAGACTGTCTGCGGCGAAGCGATGGACTTGGGCTGAAATTGATAGCTTTGTGAGGTATGTGGGAGTGGTATGAAGTGCTATGTAGCAGCTGCAAGGCTTATAACACAAGAGAAGGCGGTGGCTAGAGAGGCGGTTCGGGGCTTGCCTCTCGCACGCAACCGAGGAGATAAGACAGCTCTGTTACCGCGCAAAGAGTAAGAGAAGGAGGTGGCACTGTCGACCTGCAAGATTTGGCAGGGTTTGACTCGAGCACCACACGGCTTGAGCTGCAAGAGAGTGAGCTGTGCAGTGGTGAGAGAGGCAAGCGTGCGAGCAGCGGTGCACAGAGCGAGGGAGGAGCAGTGGCGTGTGACTGGCTGGTGGGACCGCGAGCGCAGACGGGTGGGAACGCGCTGGGAGCGGCGGCCGCAAATCTGGGTGGCGAGGAGGCGACGCGTGCGATGGCAGTCAAGGAAAGGCGGTGGGGAGGCGGCGTCGTGCGGGGCGCCAGAAGAAAGGAGAAGGTGGAAATGCCAGAAGAAGAAAGCGCAATTACAGGGAACTTGCCAAATTGGGAAAGGAGAGAATTCAAACAAAATTTCAATTAAAAGTTCAAATTTTTGAATTTTCAGGTTATTTCAGAGCCCATGTGGCGTGCGTCCCACCACACTTACCTTTCTGACATGTATGGACCCCTCCCGCACGACCCTCCTGGCTCGTCCGCCCACTGCGCGAAGAGCTGACGAGGTTTGAGACCGCACAACGTGCGGCTGGCGCTGTCTCTCACCGCGAGAGGTGCCTCCCATGCGCCAACGCCTGCCCGGTCGCTCCCTCCCCCGGTGCATGTCCCCAGTGGCAGCTCCTGCACGACCAGCCCCCCTCCCCTCCGTTGGTTGCATGCTCAAATGGTGCAAGGATTCATTCTTTGGAAGAGACAACAGCACCATTTTGTAGGAAGAGCGAGAAACCGAGAGAGGTAGCGAGCAAATAAGTCTGGCAAAGCATCGAATTTTTGAGTGGTTTTAAATTTTAATTTCAAGTTGCGTATTTGGAAAAGTTGCTAATCATCTTGTGAGCATCCGAAAGAGGTAGTTTTCATCAACATGTGCTAATTTTTGTAATAACGTGATTAGCATGTAATTAGAAAAATAATAGTATGTTAGTATAAAATGATGATTGGTAGCCTTGTGTAATTGGGCAGTGGCCTTAGTTCATGTAGAAGAAACAGCGTTGTTAGTGTCGTTAAATGTTTATTTATCACGCTAATTATATGAATACCATAGCTTATGCGTAGGTTATTTTGTTTGCATGAAAACAAGAATGTATTTATTTCGGTATTTTGAAATACTTAGTATGCATTTTGTATGACGTTTTGTACAAACTGATAGACATACATGTTTTGGTTAAATTATTGTGCTTTGTGAAGATTGTAGTTAATGGCCAATGGTCGAATTACCGTTATGTTAAAAATTGAATATCATTGTAGTTGTTTGCTTAGAAATATAATACACTACTGTCAAAACTAATTTACGAATTCTAGGATGGCACATGTGTGATATGGTTAGTTGTTCATAGTGTAGCAATGGTAAAATAGTGTGAAATGGTGTAACTTAATGTTGGATACTCTGTGAAATATTTTAGGTTAGTTTGGATGGAGGGGTAAACTGTGATACTTGCGCTGAAAATAAAAATATTTTACACTCCAAAAAATGTAAGTAATATTGAAATCACCTACAAAAAGACCAAAGACCCGATTTATTTAAAATAGAAAGAAACCTTAAAAAAATCTGAAAATTCACAAAAGTTCAATATGTGAGTGAGGTAGGAGAAATATTTGAAGGGACTGTTGAAAGAAAATTTTAAGATTATTAATTTAAATGCAAATAAATGCTACTATTTAGAAGTAGAGACTAAATGTGGTGTAAAAATTATGAAAACATTCTGGCATGCTTCTAAGATGTGACGAAGCAACAAAATTTCTTTATTATACTTTTCTGTGCAATTAATTTGTTGCAGTTAACAAAATACTTCAAATAGGCTAATTTCGATATGAATTTCATAAAGTAATCAAACCAAAGGGACAGTTTGTGAAATTTAATATTTGCGTTGTATACTACCCCATGGTATAGCAAAAGTATTCAGTAATTTTCACTACGCTAATTTGCCCTATATAAAATTTTTATCATGGGGACTAATTTTTAGCTAAAGGCAAAATCGTCTATTTCGAGGGCCAAACAGAGGGCAACGTACATGGCTTCTACGTTTGCCACCACATGGAGGAAATCATGGACGCTAAGACAAATAATCCAAGGTTTTGCCACCACATGGAGGAAATCATGGATATATAAGATATAATATATGTGTGTGTGTGTGTGTGTGCGCGCGCGCGCGCTAATGACTTAACACTACTCCTAGCGACAGCGCGTGGAATTCGACAAAAGTGCAATCGATCTTGACAAACTCACCAAAATTCGAGGAAAGCTCTTCCAATTCTTGATAGCAGAGGTCATAAACAAGACTAGAGAGTTCTACCCCGGCGATGAATAGATTTCAAAACATTTGATACAATTGTAATAATTCAATTGTGCTTAATCAAATAATTCATTCAAATGTACATAATTTAGTTGAGATATGTATAATGCAATTGTGTGCTATATATGTGATCTGTTTGCTTGTTTTCAGAGGGCATGGGTAGCATTCCCTGAGGCTAGCCAAAAAATAGAAAATAATACAGGTATTTAAATAGCTATCATAGACGGTTTAGTATTAGCCGTCTGTGATATCTAAGATATCAAAACGGTTATGTCCGAGAACCGTCTGTAACATATTACATATCACAGAAGGTTTTTTGTATTAGCTATCTGTGATACTTGATATATCACAGACGGTTTTTCTACTTGACGTATCACAGACGGCTATACTAAAGAACCAGCTGTGATACTTAATATCACATACGGTTTTTTCGAAAAATCGTATGTGTTGTAATTATCATAGATAGTTTGAGAGCCTTCTGTGATACTTGATATATCACAGATGATTTTTCAAAAAACCGTATGTATTGTAATTATTATAGATAGTTTGAGAGCCGTATATGATAACCACCTCTGTGATATAGCTAAAACCGTCTCTAAAACTATCACAGACGGTTAGGTTTAAAAGCCGTCTGTGATATACTCATTATCACATATTTTTTTAATTAAAACCGTCTATGAAACTATCACATACATTTTGTATTTACAACCGTCTGTGTTTTGTGCTTTGTCGTGTGAACTATAGAAGCTACCGAGACGAGAGACAAAGTCAAGGAAAATTTTTACGAAAGTCCCAAAAAAGTGATTCCCAGATCTTAGTCTTCTAAGCTTCATATGCTTCTTCTTCGACTTTTGTAGTTGGAGAATTAGCCGTTGAGTTCTCACATGCCGTGAAGATTGTCCTTGCCCTCTGCACTTCCTCCTTCAGCCTGGGCAAATCATTAGCACGGTCCATAATCTCATAGGGGATGCCATGATAAGTGTCCTCAGAATCGACCGCTTTTGCTGGATCGGCAATGTTATCCATGTGTCCCTCCACTGCTGTAAGAGCTTCTTCCACTTTGTGCACATTGTAGAGAAGAATGAGGCTGAGGGCGGTTTCCCTTTGCTGAGCGGTAATGAGACACCTCCGTCGATGACGGATGATGAGGTCCAGCTGACAGATGGAAGTGAGTCGAGGAAGGAGAGCAAGGCGTGAGCGGAGGAGCTGCTCCAGACGTAAATTGTTGGCCGCCTGTGTAAGGTTGCGGCCAAACAACTCATGATGGATAGATGGGAGGAAGGAGATTAAAAGAATATTAGATGTCATTATTGAGAAATCTGGTAAAGAAGATGAGAGGTCAATTTAGAAGAGCTAGATTAGGGCGCGCATATTTATGCGTTATCACAGACGGTTCATATAACAAACTGTCTATGATATGTGCCTTATCAGAGACGGCTTGTTATATGAACCGTCTCTGATATTGATTATCATAGACGGTTCGTATAACAAATTGTCTCTGATAATGACACATCATCGATACATGGTGTATCACCAAGGATTTCGTTCTCACTCGTCCATTCTCTCCACATCGAATGACATGTACCGGTTCCTCCCACCGTTCGGCCTTTATTAATTACTCCCCATCTACCTTTCCACCGGCAATCACGCGAGTTCATCCATTATATAGCTAGCTTCCTACATCCTCTCCTCGACGAAGCCGAACACCATGAGCTAGCACCTCTGTTGTGACACCACAGTAGACTGCAGAACACACTCTTGTCGTAAGTGTTGTAAGAGTGTCTTCTGCAGTCTCACCGTCGTGCCACGAAGGTGGCGCTACCGTCACCTCTCCATTGCCGGTGATATCCAATCGTCATCCAATGCCCTCCCCTCTCTTTCTTGATGGCAGGCGTCAATGGCATTGGGCGCTGCATCCAGCTTGTTCCTCGACGACGCTGACTACCGTCATGAGCTAGCGCATCCGTTGTGACACCACAATAAACTATACAACACACCCTTGTCATAAGTGTTGTAAGAGTGTCTTGTGTAGTCTCACTGTCGTGCCACAAAGGTGGTGCTACCGTCGCCTCTCCATTGCCGGTGATATCCGGCCGCCATCCAATGCATCCAGCTTCTACTATCTGCTAGGATCTCTGCTTCTTATATATTCTTGCCATGTTAAAGAGTTGGGTTCGTTATCTTGTTATGATGTATGGTGGATTCTCATCTTAATGGAAATAGAATGTGCTATTGTGTTAATTTGTCACTATATTTGCTTATTTTCAAAGGGCATAGCTAACATTATTTCTTGAGGCTAGCCAAAAATGGAAAAAATTTATGCATAGAGTGAACTATCATAGACGGTTTTGTGATATAAACCGTCTATAAAAGACATCACAGATGGTTCTATATACCAACCATCTGTGATACTCGTCAATCACAGACGGTTGGTAACTAGAACCGTCTATGATGTGTGAGTATCACAGATGGTTTGTGGTTTGAGCCGTCTGTAATAGTTTTCTTCACAGATGGTTCTAGTTACAAACCGTCTGTGATTGACGAGTATCACAGATGGCTTACAAACCATCTGTGATAATCTCCGATTATCACTGACACAAATATAGGCGGTTCAGAAAACCGTCTGTGATGACAATTCCGAACCGTCTATGATAACCCTTTTTGTAGTAGTGAATATGATCTAAGGTAGCAATGCTAAATTGATGAAAGCGTAATCAATCACTAAGGTGGCTCTCAGCCTACAACACTACACCGACCCGTTAACGCCTTACCCCTGTCATGGCTCCATTGCCTTAATCACCACCAGCAAGCACTACACAACTTGATATAGTCCTATTTACTAGATCTAACCACCACGTCTAAACGTAGCACTAAATAATCACTAACTATTTCAATCTAATTACTGACCGAGAAACAAGCATAATATCAAGAAGACACACATGTGACGATCACAGATGCAAAATATGACAAACAATCATAGCAAAGCATAATAACAGAGGAAGTACAGAGGAATGCTTATAACAAAGAAGGTTACAAAAGCTGCAGACTTCGACAGCATCCTAGCGTCAACACTCTGGATCCTAGCTCTAACTAGAACCATCCCTAATTAGAGCATCCTCTAATTAGATAGGCTAATTACAGCTGTTTCTAATCCCTAAACTCTAATATAGACCTAATTACATCATGAAATATTCTTTGGCCTTACCGAAGTGGCAAGGGAAAGACTCAAAGATTGGATGCTGTGGAGGGTTCCCAAGGGACAAAAGGTCCACGTCCATATGCTTGGAAACAACTTGTATTGAGTTTGATTTGGAGTACACTCCGAATTTGAGTTAGTTTCCTACTTTTCTTCTATGCCAAAAACCTTCTAGGGGCCATATATATCTCAGTTCTCCAAACTCCAACAAATTGGAGGATTTTGACTCTAAATTGTAGCCCATGAAAAGATCTTCAACTTTCTAGTTGTGGTCGTTCTCTAAAAACGCCATCTTGAATGTCAAAACGCATTTAAAGGTGACTCTATTTTGGACTCGAACTCTTTGTGTAGCCTAACTTGCAGGGCCCATATCCCCACGTCGAAGTCCAAATTAGGTCTATGAGGACTCCAAATTGTATGACACAACCAGATCTGCAACTTGTAGTTATAAGAGTTTCCATTTGCGGTCATTTCGGGTGCCAAAATCGCGTTGCAAGTTGATGGACATATATTCTTTAATCCAGAAATTAAGCATATATAACATGACATACAAGAGCATGAGTGATTCAACAATCATGTATTCATATTCGCTAATGAACAAGCTAACATCATCACCTATTAACATATTCACAGCGCACAGAAATGAATACATCAGAGAAGAGTTCAGATTATACCCTCGGGCGGGGCCAGTGTCGGTGACACCAGATGCGCCGTTACCATCAGTCGACATGATGGCCTATTCGATGTAGTCGATCGAGACTTGATGCAGGACGAGGCGTGATGCAGGAAGATGTTCGCGATCAAGATCGCGAGCAGTTCACCACCGGATGAAGACGAAGTCACAGAATGAGTAGTCGCGCAATGCGCTCCCAAAACGATCGCCCGTCTACCCGTGCGGTACTCGAGACGGACGGAGTTTCGAGAGCCTACTCGCCCAGAGCCTTCGCGCAAAGGTTCGGACCGGAGATTGCGATAGCAACAACAAAAGCAGGCGATCTTTATATATCCTTCGTATGGAAAAGAAATGAAGAGGCGCCGTGGCGCAAAAAGCGAAGGCGCGCTCGTAACAAAAAAGCGAAGGGCGAGAATAACTGCAGCCATTACCGAGAATAGCTGCGGTCATAACCCACTAAAGAAGCGCACCGTTCGCCATCCATTCGTTAATGCTATTTCTTTGCGGTCGGTGCGTTTGATTTTCGAATAGATAAAGAAAAGCGCGCACCGACACGCTGCGCTCGCACACACACACACACACACACACGCACACGCACACACACGCACCGCACCGCACCGCACGGCGCGGCTCGGCTCGGCGTGGCGAGGCGGCGCCAGCCGCAGCGTGGCTCTCTCCAACTTCACAAGGGGTTACCACGTTCCACCTTTAAAGTGGTGTAACTCCCATTCAATTCTCCATATGGTACTAAACAGTTTTCCATGTGGGCCTAGGAATTTCATTTGATTAATTGCTAAATTAAATGGGCCAAAAGCCAATTAATCCAACAATCCCACCAAATTTCAAGGCACACGGGCGCTCTCGATTCTGTTGTTTGATATACTAGTGTTTCGATGGAGACTGACCAAGTTGAACATCCACCTAGGAAAGGAGTTACACTCATCCACAACCGAACAATGGACTATGCCTTGAATTGGGTTTTGTGTGAACAAGCTTTACCCGATTCCTTTACTAGTACTAGGTGCCTAAAGCATCCCTCTCGGTTGGGCGTATAAGTCATACTCAAGCCTATTCATGAGTATCTAGAGATCACCCAAATCTCATAGGCGTGACCGGCAATCGAACTCATATAGTGTGTTCCTTTGAAGATGTCCTGTAGGCCGACATCTCGCTTTAAATAAGCCACTCGGATCACATTAAGGTAAAACCAACCTGCCATACGAGAATAGGAAAGAAGCGCATCATTGAAGAAATGAGCCATGTAAGGTCTCTCCTCCGGTCAACCAACGACTTGTTTCACCATTCTACTTCACGGGATCTCCGATCACATAGAACATGTTACTACTGTGGTATGACTCACGTGGGTCTCGGGCCCATCTCACTCGATGCACTATCTATCACATTACGTGATAAACCCTTTGTAAATTGGTGCGCAGATTCTTAGCGATGCGGACATAGTCCGATGCTATCACTCCGGAGTTTTTCGACTTTCGGACTTCAACCGCCTCTTAACATGCCTAGATGACTTCATATTGTCCTTAGAACTGTTCACCTTGATAATTACAGTCTGATTATCACGGTTCATCGGGATAGCGGTATCGGTTTTCAACTACCGGCAAATCCATAAGGAGTTCACGAAGCCACTCGGCCTCAACGGTGGCGGTATCTAATCTTGTGAGTTCGCTTCCATTGTTGACCTCGTTAAGATGGTGCGCTTGCAAGACTTCGAGCAACACCACCTCCAAGTGTGAACACATATCCACTCGTGGCTTTTATCTCATCGACATCGAGATCCAATTTGAATCATCGTAGCCCTCGGTACCTTTGGGTACCCAGCATAGTGAATGCCATAACTCATGGTTGTCTTTAGATAGCGCATCACTCTCTCAAGAGCACGCCAATGATCATCTCCCGGATTTGAAACAAATCGGCTTAGCTTGCTCACAGCAAACGAGATGTCAAGCCTCGTAGCACTAGCTAAATACATTAATGAGCCAATAATCTGGAGTATCTCAATTGATCCCTTGTTATTCTTGGTTTTCCTCAATAACACACTAGGATCATAAGGGTAGAAGCGAGCTTGCGGTCACTATAACCAAAGCGACTCAAGACCTTCTCCACATAGTGGGATTGCACAAGTGTAACCCCACCATCACCTCCTCTCAGTAGCTTAATGTTAATAATCACATCAGCCACTCCCAAATCTTTCATTTCAAAACTCTTGGACAGAAAGTCCTTGACCTCCTCAATCACATTGAGATTGGTCCCAAAAATCAGTATGTCATCAACATACAAGCACAAGATCACTCCTTCTCCCCCACCATAGCGATAGTACACACATTTGTCGGCTTCATTCACAGCAAAGCCAGCAGATGTCAATGTTTTGTCGAACTTCTCATGCCATTGTTTAGGTGCTTGCTTTAGGCCATACAAAGATTTTAACAACTTGCACACCTTTCCTTCTTGACCTTCTACCACAAAACCGTCTGGTGATCCATATAAATTTCCTCCTCCAACTCTCCATTTAGGAAAGCTGTCTTAACGTCCATTTGATGAACGAGAAGACCATGAGAGGCAACCAGGGCAAGTAGTACTCGAATTGTGGTCAATCGGGCAACAGGTGAATAAGTATCAAAGAAGTCCTCGCCTTCTTTCTGAGTATAACCCTTGGCCACAAGCCTTGCCTTGTACTTTTCAATTGTACCATCAGGCCTAAGCTTTTTCTTGAAAACCCATTTACATCCTCTGTGTTTACACCCATAAGGACGGTCAACAACCTCCCAAGTTCCATTAGACATAATAGAATCCATCTCACTGTCATGCTTCCTTCCGATGAGTCGGGTCGGAGAAGAATATGCCTCTTCAATGGTTCTTGAGTGTCATCCACGAGGTATACAATGAAATCATCACCAAAGGATTTTGCAATCCTCTGTCTCTTACTCTTCGAGTAACTTCATTGTTATCCTCCTCGGGATTTTCCATAGGCATTTGTTCAACATGTTCTATCGGCACAAAAGAATCAAGGAAATTATAGGTTCTTGACTAGATGAGCTAGGTACATCACTTTTCATAGGAAATTCATTCTCAAAAATGTAGCATCTCTGGACTCTATGATTGTACCAACACGCACGTCGGTACTCAGATTTTATAATTAAGAACCTATAACCCACGTTGTGCATAGCATAACCAAGAAATACACAATCTACGGTTTTGGTCCAAGTTTACGCTTCTTGACAATTGGCACGTTAACTTTGGCCAAACATCCCAGTCGTAAGTATGAGAGAGTCAACTTCTTCTTTTCCCATTCCTCGAATGGTGTTACTTCTTTGTTCTTTGTAGGAACTCTATTCGAGGACATGACACGATCAATAAAGCCTCACCCCACCATTCCTTAGAAAGTCCCGATGTCTAACATGGCGTTAACCAAATCGATTAGAGTGCGGTTCTTTCTTTCGGCAACCCGTTTGATTCGGGAGAATAGGGGCGTCCTCTCATGAATAATTCCATGTTCCTCACAAAATGAAGTAAACTCATTTGAAAATACTCTCCCCACGATCGACCTTACCCGCTTGATTTTTCTTTCAAGTTGGTTTTCTACCTCGACTTTATAGATCTTAAAATAATTAAATGCTTCATCTTTTGTTTTCAATAAGTACACATAGCAAAATCTAGTGCAATCATCTATAAGCGTCATGAAATATTTCTTTCCACCTTTAGTCAATACGCCATTCATCTCGCACAAATCGGAATGAATGAGTTCTATGATGCCAAATTCCTCGCCTCTTTTTGCCTTGTGAGGCTTGCGAGGTTGTTTCGATTGAACACACGCATGGCACTTAGAACCTTTGACCAAAGTGAATTTCGGATTAAACTCATATTAGCTAAGCGCGTCATACACCCAAAGTTAACATGACAAAGTCGTGAATGCCAAACATTGGATTCATCATCATCGTTACACATGGTTCACAACTTTATTATAGGAATCCATCAAAGAGAAACGAAATAAGCCTCCGCTTTCATAACCTTTACCAACAAATGTTCCATACTTAGATACAACACATTTATTGGACTCGAATGTAAGCTTAAAACCATCTCTACACAGAGAGATCCGCCGACAGATTCTTCTTTATTGAGGGACATCTTGCACGTTCTTGGTACCGCGGTCTTTCCCGAAGTAAACTTCAGATCGACCGTACCAACACCATGAACAGCTGCATGTGATCCGTTCCCCATCAACAAGGAGGAACCTCGACAGACCTGATAAGATGAAAACAAGGAAATATCGGCACACACATGAATATTAGCACCGTGTCAATCCACCACTCGGTGATTGACAAACCGAAAGAAGCTGTAGGTAAATAATTACCGTACTCGATGTTCCTCCAGCATCACTAATAATCATGTTGGCTGATTTCTTCTGCTTATCCTTGCGGTCTGGACAATCCTTAGCCCAATGGCCAGAATCACCGCACACAAAGCATTGCCTTTCCTTTGCCTTTCTTCTTAAACTCAGTGGTAGTCTTTGGCTTGACAAAAGGCTTATTTTTCTTCTTATTGTAGGCAGCCTGAGGGTTCTTCTTCTGCACCAAATTGGCACTAGAACCTCCCTCAGCAGCAACTTTCTTGCCACGAGTATCTTTTGCCCTCGCCTTCTCTTCAACACCAAGAGTTCCAATGAGATCAAGAACACCGAACTCCGCCTCTTGTGTTTAGAGAGATAGCAAAATATGACCAAGAAGGTGGTAACTTGGCGATAATACCGCCACCACAAACTTGTCCCGTAACTCGCACTTATTATTCTCAAGCTCCTTTGCCGTGCTGAATCTCATGAGCTTGTTCTACTACGTAGCGGTCATCGACCATCTTGTAGTCATAGAACCGCTCCATGACATACGATTCATCGCCAAGATCGGAAACTCCGAACTTGGCCTCAAGTGCATCCCATCTCTTTGCCCGTAGGCAAATTGGATATATAGTCAATTTTCCTTTCTTAGTGCGGCAAATATGGAATCTCCTTATTTCTTAACTCCTTTCCTTTTCTTCAAAACTTGCGTGGAGGTATCTGGAAGCAAGAGTTTCGAGAATGAGTAGGATGCGCCCCAAAAACCCGAGCAACAACTCTACGGATCCTCTTTATATATCCTTCGTATGTAAATCGCACTAGTCCAGCCATGAGCTAGTGCACATGCTATTTCTTTGCGAGTCGGTGGACAACAAAGATTAATATCAGCCACAATGATATTTATTAACTAAATATGGGTATAAATGTAAAGTTTACATCAATGGCACATAAGACAAAATTAAATAATAAGCAGCGGAAGAAAAACACCGAAGCGGAAGAAGCCTGCACCGAGCACAATGCTAAATATGGGTATAAACGTAAAGACAAACGACAAAATTAAATAATAAGAAGACGCGGCCTACTCACGACAAGAAGATCTTCACCGTAGTTGAAGTCGTCTTCCTCTGTGTGGAGATAGAAAGGTGAGAACAAACTTGTACTCCGCAAGTCACACGGAGAAATGCAACATAATGATACAGGCAACAAAGGAAGGCTTATAGGGTTAGTTTGAGCATAAAACAACATTTAAAGAAATACAGTAAATAGATTAAAATTGTTGAATTTAATACAGTAAGTAAAATCAGTAATTGTAAATGAAATTAATACCGTTAGTGCAGGTCCATCCCCCACACTAACCTAACCACGGGCATTCCACCCGGACCATATTTTCCAAAAGGTCACGTATGGATTCCATCCCACACACTTCCACTGTGCAACTCTGATGGATTCCATCCATCCACCAGGTTTTAATCTCTTACAGATTCCATCCATCCGCAAGGTTTTCGTAAATCATTTTGAAACACAAAGTCTAATCCATGAAAAACTTTTACCCAGCATGCCCATGACCGTGGGCACGGCTATCCAGGATAGATTATACACTCTGCAGAGGTTGTACAGCTTTACCCACAAGACATGATCATCTCATATTACCATCGGGTAAACACACTTCGTTTGGTGTGCAGCGAAGAGATCATGAAAAGGCCTTTACAATGCAAAGCCTTCAACCTGGCCAAGCCAACACTAAGGTTTCACCCCAGTAAGGAATCCACCAGACCGAGACCCCCTCTTGAGCCAAGTGAGACTTCTCATGTCCTACACCACGCTCACTTTCAACTTACGACGAGACTCATGTTGGGACCCACAAATTAATCAGCCAAGACTGTCCCATACCAGCCTTGTGGTAGTACGATAGGGCTTTGCAACAGTAGCTCACAGACCGGTCCTTAGTTTGACTTAGGCTCAAACCACATACCCCTGTGCCCGACAATCAACACTGTGTCACCGAACAACAGTGCATGCCTGCACCCACCACCTAACCATTAGCCTAAGTCTAAATCAGATTTTATATTTTATTTCAAAATATTTCATAATCCTTCTTGACAAATATTTCAAATGCTTATCATTTTATGTGAAAAGGTATCCCAAAACAAATATTATATCTAAGCAGGTCTAAGCATTTGATATAAAATTCTCTAGTCCATACTAGTGTACTAACTAGAGTTTGATTCTAGGGTGACAAGGTATAATGTTTCACAAGGTCAAATGTGTCAATAACAATTGAGGATTAACTAAGTTTAAAACTGGAATTGAAATACTTTAATAAACATATGCATGCAATATAATTTAAAACAACATAATTTTATTTGCAATATGGGATCAACATGGTCAAGGTGTGTGACTTGCCTTGCTCTTGGGTTAGGTGTAAATCTTCGTCGAGAAATTCTTCCGAATCATCGAAGTTTACACGTGAAAATAACCCACCAAACTCAAATAAATTCAAAATAAATTCACATTAACTTAAAATATTTAAATTGAGGGTATAAATGGGTAGAAGGGAATTATTGAGGAATTTAGAAATTTGAATGAGCTTAATCGGAGCTAGGATGAAGGAGAACGGACTCTCAAAAGTTTAAAATCAAAGAAAAAGGAAAAAGGGATTTTCTAGAATTATTTTTCTAAAGAAAAATGAGAATTATAACGTCAACAAGAATTTAATTTTTGGCTGAATTATTTTTCAACTGGAAATTCTAATTTATGGCGTCAGCTGGCGTCAGCCCTGTGGTGGACCGACTAACAAGTGGGCCAAGAGGGAGGGTTGAGGTGGTGGGAGTGTGCGAGGTGGTCTTGACTGGGCCTCTTTTGCTGACATGCCTCAACACGTGGGCTGCCAACTCATCCAATGTGCCGACGTGGCTGCCATGTGGCATGGTCTACTGATGCAGCGGCCGGCTGCTTGCGGGGCACCAGCGTGGCCCGCCAGATGGCCTGCCACCTCAGCTGTCCATCCGACATGGCACATCGGCCGGTGGTCGTGCACGGGGACCAAGGATCGCCAATGTTCTGGCGAGCGGCGGCGGTCGGCAAGGGGTGCATTATGAAGAGGATGTCACGGGGAGTCTTTTGGTGCACGGGATGCTCACCGAGGGGGGCCGAAAGACGGTCGGCGGCGAGAGAGGCGGTGGCGCGTGCTCGGGTGGTCCTGGGGCTCGGCTGAGGGGCGCATGATGATCGCAGGGAGCCGGGGATGGTTTGGGTGGCGTCGGCGAGGCTTGGAGTGGTTGGAGGCTGTGGCGATTGCTCGCCGAAGGCTGGGTGGCGCTCGGGGAGAGAGGGAGACGGCTCTGGGGTGCTTTTAAGCCCGAGAGAGAGGGAAGAGGGCGGAGGAAGGTGGTGTGAGGGGAGTAGATGTTGGTGATATGCCCTAGAGGCAACATGGAGATGTTGAATATATCACATACTATGTTTATGATACATTGCTTTGTTCCTTGAAATAGACATTATCATTATTGATCAATGAGTATGTGACTTATTCATGAGACTCTTAATGCCAAAATGTTGCTATTTCTAAATGATCCCGATTATATTTCATATGAGGAACAAATATGATTCAAAGATCAACATATGTATTGATTGATGATCATGTCTCATGGATCATGGTATGGAGATACCAAATCAATAATATGGACATGTGTTAGTGAACATATGTTGGATAGACCCGCCATGAGACACTGCAGAGATTCTATGTGTCATCAGTTGGTCTCAAGTAGTGTTTATGTGGAATCCTTAGACTTGAGATCATCATGGTTCCCAGCATGCGTAGTAGCTTACTTTGGGACTACTAAACACTACTCCGTAACTGGGTAGTCATAAAAGTAGTCTTTGGGTTTGCCATGAAACATGTAGTGGGATGTGAATGATCAAGATAGAATTTGCCCCTCCTTATGGGAGAGATATCTACGGGCCCCTCGATGTAATGGATTATGAAAGTGCATGGCCATGCCAAAGTGATTGAGGAGTCAATCACGAGTTTATAATCCATCACGGAATCGAGAGAGTGATTAAGCTATTAAGAGGATGACACGGTCTTGCCTTGAGCTTAATCTATATCGTGAGGCAAGGGATTAGTACATGAGAACATTACGAGTTCAAATGATATGATCTTTACGTATACTTTGGGGTTAATATGTCTTACTAGAGGCCGCTATTAACACGGTGACCGGAAAGGTGTTTCGGTCGCGACCAAGTATACGTGAACCTGCTGTGGTCGCACACTTAACGGGTTGGAACACTAATTCGAATGTGATTGGATATGGGCTCAATTCGGATAGAGATCCGGATAGACTCCTATTGGGCCTCGGTCCACGAGGCCCAAGTGAGGAGGTCTATATATGGAGGCGAGGGGCCGAGGAACGATCCGATATCCCGAGCTAAACCGCCGCCACCTCCGAGCCAAACCCTAGCCGCTCGCGAGTCTTTGGTACACTCGCGATCGGCGTTCCACACCGGACGTGTGGATACCGGTGGAGACGGCGCTTGTTGCGGCGTTGATCGGCATCAACAACCTCTGATTGGATCGCTCGTGGTGCGGTTGATCGCGTGGAGGAGACGATCGGTTCGGGACGATCGACTACTTCCACTACTACCTCGGCGCGTGGTTGGATCGGCCCAACTCTTCTTCACTTGGCTGGCGTCTAGTGGTAACGATCCATGATCCCTCCTTAAGCATGATGTTCTTGTGTGCGCGGTAGAAAAGTTTTGTTTTCTGCTATCGTAGCCTTCGCGCAATCCATTAGTAGAGGCCGAGGGGAGTATTTATAGGTGCGGTGGGGGAGCAAGGCCATGGGAATCGCTCGTCGGTGATTGCGGCCAGAAGAAGGAGGGCGAGGGGGAAGAAGGAAATATAGGGCGAGAAAGGAAAGGAGGGGCGCAAAATCACGGGGATTCGGTCCCGGCGTCGTGCGGTTCCAAAACCGGGCAGGGACAAAGAAGGAAGGCGGTGGCGGCGGGGATTCGGTCGTCGGCCGGGAAAAAGGAAAGGGGAAGAAGAAAGGAAGGAGCGGCGCGTCGGGGACTACGGGTCTGACAGGCGGGGCCCATCCGTCAGCGAGAAAGAGAGAGGAGAGGCGCAGGCGTCGGATAAGGATCAGACGGTCGACAAAGAAAAGATGCGGTGGATGGGAGAGTTGGGGCCGGGTGGCGGCATGGCACAATTTGGACCGAACACGCGTCGCATGAGAGAGAGGGTAGGCGGGATGAGTTGGGCCGGTCGGATGAGGCCAGGGGTGATGTGGGTGCATCCTGAGCGTCCACTTGTCGGCCAGAGAGAGAGGGTGTGGGTTTTAAGATTTCATTTAAGGATTTTAGATTTCCAGAAAACTTAGGAAAATAATTAAAGCTTGGAAAATTACCAAATAAAGTCCAAAAATTCCAAAAAATTCACAAAATTCATGGATATGTTTTGGACTTAGATAAAAATACTTCCAACTTAAGTTGGTATTATACTTTTATATTTAAAATACTTTTTAATTTCAAAAATAGATTTTAAACTCCAGAAAAACTCAAAAAATCTAAATGACTCCAAATAATTAATTTAAAATAGGATTCTTATAGAAAATTAAAATATAATTTTATATAATAATAATTTTAGATTTAAAATATTTTCAAATCCAGCCTTTTTAAAAGCAGAAAATCAAGGCACAATTAAATTCAAACTTCACACAACCAAAACTCTTATTTTTATTTTAAACTAAATTAATTTAATTTAATAATAATTTTTCTCAAAAATTGAAATAAACAGCTGAGCTGTTACAAAGAGCTAAGTTTTCCTATTTAATTATCGGTCTCACTATTGATTTCTCCTAAGAATTTGGCATGCAAATGGCAATTCTCCACATCGTCATGTTGCCGATCCATCGAAGACTCGGTGTTTCTATCGTAACATTTGCGTATGAACTCAGAATTGGCAAATGATATATACACTGTGATCGTCTCTACGAGAGCATCATAATGAGAGCATTCAAATTGGGATTATAAAATGTCTTTTTGTGAAACACATGAAAAGACCAGGAAACTACATTTTCTGTAAGGGTTAGCCATGCAGTGGCACAATTATGCACAACTGTCATGAATATTAGAACAATGTTGGTACGAGAAATATGCATAAAATGACCGCAAAAGTATTGCTATCACCTTCGTTCACATTTCTATCTCTAGCTCTTTGCCTATCCTTAGTTTCTTCAATGGCCCAAATTTTTCTGAATTTCCATATTAATAGACTTCATCCTATCCTTCTCATCACTAGTTAAATCTCTGCTTTCAGATTGAATATCAAGATTATTATATTCCCTAACTAATTCCTTCTTGTGTTTTCTCATTTCAGCTTCAACATTGCAGCTCCAGCCTTTAGTAAACCTTCTAGGATTTCTCACCTTAGTTTTCCACCTATGTATAGCAGAATTGCCTTTAACAGGGGTATTCCAAGCTTTATGGACCACAACTTTAAAATCTGCATGTTGAAATCACCATTTTTCAAACTTGTAATGAGACAACACAGATTCCATAACACAACACAACACATCACTGCAGCCTGGACCTAAACCAATGTGAAAAAAAATCACAAAATTTTTATAGATAGTGACTAAAGTCACATAACCATATAATATTTCATGTTCAAACTCTGTAGGACCGAAGATGGCAACAAAGAGATGGTGAACACAGATAGGAACCTTACTCAAAATCTGGAGAAACATGGAGTTGTACCACTATAAAAAACCAGAGACTCAGAGCTGAGCAAAATCAGTCAGAAAACAACGTGGTCGAACTTCGACTACGTGGGCGGAAGTCCCACAAAGCTGAGCGCAACTTCATTAGAAATCAACGTGGTCGGATTTCGATTATAGTGGTCAACGAACAGACAGCAGTCTAGAACCAACGAGGTCGTAACCAACATGGTCCAACCAACGTGGTCAAAAGCCAACATGGTCAAAATGCGACTCGAGTGGTCAACGATCAGAGAGTGGTCGGAAATCAATGTGGTCTAAAGCCAACGTGGTCGAAACCAATGGGGTCAAAATCAGCGGGTCGAAACCAGCGTGGTCGAAACCTACATTGTCAAAAACTGACGTGGATGATATCAAGTGTGCAGTCGAAAAACCAGCACGGTCGAGGACCAATGAGTGATCAAAAACCAACACGGTCAAGACGATGTGATCGTGACCTTAGCAGTTGATGACCAGGAGCTACGGTCAGAAAAATAATTGTGTAGATGATGACCAGAGTAGTCATAACAGTTCTGAATATGACCTGAGTGGTCTACAACCAATGAGTGATTGAAACCAAAGTGGTTGAAAACCAGAGACTGTGTTACTACCACTACAAGGCTTGCGGTACTACCGTTTCCAACAGAAGAACAGGGTTTTCAGCCCAACCGTGAGAACCAAAATCGACAGAACTTTCGATCGACTCAACCAAAAGCAGTGAAACTTTTTACACAGGTTTCTTAAGGTCTCAAGAAGCTATTTCATTCCTAGATCAAAAAATTCATGACAAATTTGAGATCTTTTTGCAATTTAAAGTAGTGCACACCAACCATGAACTAAAAACCAAATCGATGATCAGACCTTGCTAGTGGGTAGAAGATAGCCAAGATGGCTTTTAGCATGTTCCCACATGCCACAACAAACAAGATCACTGAGGGAATCAACCCAAAAACTCTTGGATCAAGAAACCGTCTGATTAGGCCAAGAACGAGCAAAACAGGGTTTCATGAAATCTTGCTATTGAAGTGCCTAGAGGATTGTAGATCGATTGCAAGAGATTATCTCCATCCCATCCATATCCTTGGCACAACAAGATCAAGAGAGGGGTAGAAGAGAGATTAAACGAACTGAAACATACATAACTCAATCAATAGGAAGAGATCAAGAAGGGATTGAGAGAAGAGAGGAAAAACAACTCAAACCAGAGCAAA
Source organism: Bonia amplexicaulis (assembly GCA_036346245.1). NCBI lineage: Eukaryota > Viridiplantae > Streptophyta > Magnoliopsida > Poales > Poaceae > Bonia > Bonia amplexicaulis. The sequence continues at coordinate 7,035,159 of CM070768.1, forward strand.
CTCAATCAAACAAAAAGATACACAAATGGTAGATCACGTAGCACCGCACAATACACAAAGTCTTTAATTTGTGCAATTAATTCATACAATGCACCATGCAAAAAGTATGTAACTAAAATACTGATCCTAAGCTTAGGACCAAACAATAAACTCATGTGCATACTAGCAACAACACCCAGGTCAAACCATGACCAAAACCCCAAGAATTTCAGAGAACAACGACCACCGAGAGAAGCTAGTCTGACCGTCAAGCACCGGTTGGTCAGGCTGCTGGCTGGTCTAACACAAGTACTCAAGGTTTCGACAGTCGATCGCAACGCCCATGACAATCGATCGTGAAGTCTACGACAACATGCGAAGTCTACGACTACCGACTATCGACCATCCATGGTCGTTCAGGTACTATAGCTTTTGGCCATCGACCATCCGTGGTCGATCTGCCGATCAGACTGCCCAACACACATTCATTTGGACTGCCCGACTACAAAGTCGAGGACCACGCCTCCGACTACTATCTGCGATCGAAGTCTGCCGGTCAGACCGCTAAAACAAGCGGTCGACCTCTTAACCTGAAGATTCCAGTAGAACATCCCAACCAGAAAGCAATCTTTTGCAAAACCCTAAAAAACCAAACTCAAACTCCACAAAAACTCTAATCCAAAAGTCAATTACTCATCACAATCATAGGGTGACCTCCACATGGTCTCCCAAACTCCCCCTTGATGAGTACATTGATAAACACCGAAAATGCATGATGATGAGTGTGTTTTTGAAAAGAAAAGTAAGAAGTTGCAAAAACACACATGGTCCAATAGACAAAGAGAAGGAACTCATGACCATGTTGGTAAAGTGTGAAATAGAACAAAAAGAAGTACAAGTTTTGTACAAGAACTCCAAATCACACTTAAAACCTCACAAAAGCCCAATCTTGCACATGTTCTAAAGAAAAGAGCAATTTCTCACCATGAACATTTTCATAGCAAGATAACGAGCATAAAATGCAAAAGAGAGCAAATGATATGCAATGGAGCTCCCCTCACTCAAATATCTCATTTGGCATTTTTACATTCTAGTTAACAAGCTTTGCAACTCATCCCATGCATTCCCCCCTAATGTCTTTTGCACCCCTTAATGCCTTTTTCCCAATCATTCTCCCCTTTTGGCAATAGAGTCATCAAGATGCATGTAAGAAGATAGAGCATGAATAAAATAGAGTGACTACATTTTATTCATTTTAAACATTGAGGAGCCTTAAAAACTATCCAAAGTGACTTCCCAAATATTACACCAAGCCATAATAAGTGAAAGTACTATTTAGATCATGACAAACCATGTATAGTTAAGCTAAAGCCAAATAAGCCATAATCTCAAATTAAATAGATTGTTTAACATGTCAAGTCACTTAGGATCATAGTCTAGTTAAAGGTATCCAAAAATGAGTCAAGCTGTGTCAATATTCTAAGTGTAACCAAAAAGCTATAATTTTGTCAATTTAGAGTGCTACAAGTTCAAAATTGAAACATTGTATTCAAACACTAGATATCACTTGTAATTGAGCAAATTTAGCACATGTGGCATTTTTAGAAATTCATGTTTGGCTTCAACCATTTTTTTCACAAGATTTTGTTTTCTTAGCCATATGTAGATCTCAAGCCTTATGCGACCACTCCAAGCAAGAAACTTAAGGAAATGATATTGGTCATTCAAACCCCCGAGTTCATGTCTAGTACAATGACAAACTATCTCATGAGAAAGGATTGTTGAGATTAGTTTTTTCGCACAAAAGAGTTCCTTTTGTATTTTCTTGACTTAATTCAAGAACAAAGAGTTAATACTAACTCATGCTTCATTAATGAACTAGCATAGCTCAATCTAAAGCTCAATGCAGATTCAAGACTCAACTTAGATTATTTGACATGGCATGAATCATAAGAGGATCACTAGAGCCAGACTAGTCACATGATCCAACAAGACATGATTTAATTCAAGTTGTTCACATTTAATAAAATTAGCATGGCAAAAGTTAAGCTACACATAGAAAGACATGATAAATCTAGTAAGCTAGCAAAGACATGACAAGATATAAAGCAAGATATCATGTCACAAAGGATAATAGTCAAAACTCTATGATTTGTACAAGCATTCATGTATATACAATGCATGCTGAAATTAAAATACAATATGATACAAATAAATGCACAAGAAGTAAACTCCCCCCGAAGAGTAGCCTCAAAATAAGGAAGCTCCAACTCCCCCTAAAGAAGGCAAATTGAGAAGAACCAACAATTTAGGCATAAAATCTAGAAAATAAGAGTTCAAACTCAATGAGATGACTCCCAAACACACCCTCCCACATGGTCTCTAGCCTATAACCTCATACCACGGAGCAAAAGGCAACACTAGCTGTCATAACACAAGACACTAGTGACCAAAAGAAAGCTCAAGATAGGCATTAAATAATCCTAGAGAACTATTTGGATGAGAGGTGTGACTGAGATAAAATCATCTAGAGTTGGTTCCTATCTATCCAATCAGACCATTCCTACCACTAGAACAAGAAAACTATGCAAAACCAAGTGGTGGGAAGCAAAAATTGAAGGTCACAAGGGAGCAAATCTCTATCACATCACTTGGCGGTGTGGTGTACTTGATGTGTTGGAGGCTGACTGAAGCTATATTGTGAGATCAATAGAACCCTCCACCAATAGCTGAAAGGAGGTGAGAGACCCAAAGCATCAACATAAACCACACGGTCTCCCCTGACATGCACATCCTGTAAGTAAACACAACAATAACTGGTGTCTTAGCACTAGAGTAAGTGATATACAAGCACGGATCCAGTACTGAGATACATAACAACAAAAGTAGCATGATAAGTAATGATGATAAAGAACACATGAGAACACACCCCCACACAAGCTCGATCTAGCCCTCATTAGAGTATCTAGAACAACAAAGTCTAGTGCAAACCAAATCTAGAAGAAGTGTGTGGACTAATCAAAGCTTTCATGATATCTAGTCATAAGCATAATTTAAAGCTACCAAGATGTCATACAAACTATTTTCACGCTAGAACAAGAATGAATAAGTTCAAGATATACATGCATCTGAATGAATCACAACATTACACACGTAGTAGGTGAGAAGAAAAAGTCATAAAAGCATGGTATAGGCATGTACACATAACTAAGAAGATAAGAATGCATGAATAAATATAGCATTATGACATAGAAAACTATCCAAGATATAATCAAGCTCAAAATATCCATAATCAAACATGCATCATGTAGACATACATCATGACAAATAAAACTCATGGAAAGTACGCTAACATGTATAAATAATTGTGAATGGACATGAGGAGCAAAATATAAGCAATAAAACAGGATAGATACAACAAGGCACAAAGTCATGATGATACTTGACTCCTTAAACACACAATCAACAAGTAACTCATGCTCATGAAGATAAAACACATACATCCACAAAAGATGAATAATTTGGTAGCACATGGATATACAAGCAAAATACACATAAAGATATGATAAGAATGTAACATGAGTTATACATGTCAATATGGTACAAGTGAGTACATGGACTAGCACAACATGCCAATTATGATCAAACATGAATATAAGGGCATGAAGATATAGGATAGCTCACAAAGTAGGTGAAAATGCCAAACGTGAAAACATATGCCTCTTTGAGGCCATCAAAAGGAGAGGAGAATCAACAAGTGTTCTAATCACGTGATGAAGCAAAAGACTATAACCCAATCAAGCACATATTCTCCAACTGCGTCCTGGTATCTACACATGAGAAGAACGAAGTGCCCGAGTCTTAGATCCCGAAGAGTTAGTAAGTAGGTACTTGGGAACCCAAAACTTTGACACACTCACAAAAGAAGTATGCGAGTTAGCATGATGCAAAAGATGGTTCATGCAAGAGAATCCAATCCTGGAGGCATGCCGCAAGTGGACAACTAGATGAGTAAAACGAGTGCTATCTTTTGAAAAGCATTGAATGCCTTACCTGAAAGAAACAAGATGTGAACCAATAGAAGCACCAGAAGAACTCACAACTCCTACTCGCCATAGGTGCGCACCTCAATGGAGAGAACGAGGTCCACCACTTGAGAAACAATGAAAAATCTTCCTTGGGACAGTATGTGGAATAAAAACAAAGACATAAGAACCATGTCCACGATATAGGGTGACATCACTAGGAAAAGTGAAAACAGCCCATAAACCATGTGAGCCCTCATGCTATGCTCACAATTGGTCATGTCATGAGAAAGACTATGCACACTTGGAGACTTAGAAGCATGAACTCGACGCATGTGTTTGGCATGACAAAAGGAAATGTATATATGATGTCCATCCTTCTCACAAAATGAATAATGATGCAAAGGTCTACTAGGAGACATGGTCCATGAGGACACAACATCAACAAAGCTCACAAAAGAAGTCCTTTGGATAGAAACAGAAGAACCACACAACACAGAACCAAAACCCCGCTGAAGACCAAGAAAAGAGGGACGAATCACCTCAAACCGACCAGACTGCCATTGATCGGCGGTTTGACCGCAGAGCGGTTTGGCCACAGGGCTAATGGCGGTTTGACCGCTCCCTTGGGTCCAGACTCAAAAATAACAAGTCTGTCACTATGTTTCGGCTTCCAAAATCGAGGTTTCATGCTCTGCACTTATTGTTCATGTCATGGGCAAGACTATGAATACCAAGAGACTAAGAAGCATGATCTCAACAGCACACTCAACGCTTATGCTTGGCACGGTGAGAGAAAAAATCAACTTTGTCTCCATCTTTCTTGCAATAGATGCAATAGTACTTAATTTTGCATGAAGCATGCCAAATGAAGTAGAAGCACTACCATTGCTAAAATCCTTGAACAACACTAGAAGAGCTATCAAGAGTTACACTAGCTAAAGCATGAGCATCTAAAGCTATGACACAAGTGCCAACATCGAGAGCCAAGCTCACTACTAGAAAGATCAAAATCCAAATGCAAGGAGGTAACTAAGTCACAAGATTCAGCGCTCATATCATCACGCTCTCCCACAAAGCATTTACATCATCTCTCAAAGAAGGAAAGTATATATAAGTGATGAAAATGCAAGCAACCAATGAATTGGATTAACAAGAGGAACATAGCTAGTACAAACATCAAGACAAGCTAGGCTACACTAATCCTAGTCCTAGCACTCTCAAGTTCCTCTACATATGAGCGATGAGTCAATTTTAATTTCTCATTTTTCAGATTTTAAGCATGCAAAAGAAGTATTCAATTTTTTAAAATACACATGCAAAGACTCACAACCTATACATGGTAAGTGAGATTTCAACCTAGCATTATCATCATCAAGCAATCTAGCATCCTTATCATCTAGGCATCTCACATTGTCCTAAGAGCAAGCATATTCATGTTGGACAAAGCCAAGGTCACATGAGGTTTTATCTTGCTCATGATGGGTCGAAGTTTGTCGTCCTTGTAAATATTATCATCATCATCCGTGGACTCCAAAAGATTCTTCTCCCTGATACTTGAACAACCAAAGCAAAAGAATGTACCACAAAGCTCACACTTGTGGTTTCTTGCAAATAAAATCACTCACTAGTTTATTTCAAGCCTCTTGTCATAAAGGACATCATTGGCAAAAACACCTCGATAAGATGCAAAGAAGAGCTCACAAATTTCCCTATTAGTTGCCATGCTAATGATCGATAAAGATCAACCAAAGAGCAAACATGGCTCTGATACCAATTGTAGGACCAAAGATGCCTTCAGAGGGGGTGAATGGTGCCTTAAAAGTTTTCTCTAAGTATTCATTTTTCTTTTGCTCCAATAGCCTAAGTATTCATTTTTCTTTTGCTCCAATAGCTACAAAGCTATGAAGATTCAGATAGGAACCCTGCTTAAAATCTGGAGAAACATGGAGCTGTACCACTTTGAAAAACCAGAGATTCAGAGCTGAGCAAAACCAGTCAGAAAACAACGTGGTCAAACTTTGACTATGTGGTCAGAAGTCCCACAAAGCTGAGCGCAACCTGATAGGAAATCAACATGGTCAAATTTCAACTATGGTGGTCAATGACCAGACAGCGGTCTAGAACCAACGTGGTCGAAACCAACGTGGTCGAAAACCAATGTGGACGAAATACGACTCGAGTGGTCAACGACCAAAGAGTGGTCGAAAACCATCATGGTTGAAAACCAACATGGTTGAAACCAACGTGGTTAAAACCAACGTGGTCAAAACCAGTATGGTCGAAACCAGCGTTGTCAAAACCAACATGGTCGAAACTAGCATGGTCGAATCCAACGTGGTTGAAACCAGCATGGTTAAAAATTGACATGGTTGATGTCCATTGTGCGGTCGAAAAACCAGCATGGTAAAGGACCAAGGAGTAGTCGAAAACCAACATGGTCAAGACCGATGTGATCGTAACCTTCGTGGTTGATAAGTAGGAGCCACGGTTAGAAAATTAATTTTGTAGATGATGGCGAGAGTAGTCGTAACATTTCGGAATATGACCTGAGTGGTCTACAACTAATAAGTGATCAAAACCAAAGTGGTCGAATCAAATCGAAAGACGACCAGAGAGGTCAACGACTAGTGAATGATCGAAAACCAGAGTAGTCGAAAACTAGGGACTATGGTACTACGACTACAAGGCTTGCGGTAATACCATTTTCAATAGAAGAATAGGGTTTTAGCTCGACCGCGAGAACTAAAATCAATAGAACTTTCGATCGACTCAATGAAAAGCCGTTAAACTTTGTACGCATGTTTCTTAAGGTCTCAGCAAGCTATTCCATTCCTGGATCAAAAAATCTATGACAAATTTGAGATATTTTTGCAATTTAAAGCAGCACACACCAACCATGAAATAAAAACCAAATCATGATCAGATCTTGCTCGTGGGTAGAAGATAGCCAAGATGGCTTTGAGCATACTTCCGCATGTCACAGCAAACATGATCACCGAAGGAATCAACCCAAAAACTCTCAGATCAAGAAACCACCCGATTAGGCTAAGAACGAGCAAAACAGAGTTTCTTGAAAATCTTGCTATTGAAGTGCCTAGCTGATTGGAGATTGATTTCAAGGGGTTATCTCCATCTTATCCATGTCCTTGGCACAGCAATATAAAGAGAGGGGCAGAAGAGAGATTAAACCAACCGAAACGTACGCAACTCAATCAATAGGAAGAGATCAAGAACGGGTTAATCGAAGAAAGGAAAAACCAACTCAAACCAGAGCAAACCCAATCAGACAAAAAGGTACAGAAAAGGTAGATCAAAGATTGATGTATTGTTTACTTGAGATGATTCGTTTTACAGCGACTCTACTCAGGAGAATAGAGATCTAAGCCTCCATACACCTGGTACATGTAAGACTCAAAATTATGAACATGTCTAAAATTCTGATACAGTGTATATTGTCGGATATTCCGCCCCATTTGATATCCCTCACGCCAAAGACAATCCATTATATACCTAATATATATCCTCTATTTACAACCTTGATATAAACTATTCTAATGACGTCCTTGTCATGTTTAGTCGCGTACTAGCTCTGGTACAATGCATACGTCTTTGTCATGTTTAGTCGCGTACTAGCACGGGTACAATGCATACGTCTTTGTCATGTTTAGTCGCGCACTAGCTCGGGTACAATGCAAGTTGATTCCAAACCTAATCCTGTAGCTGGGACACTTGTGGTCTAGTTCCGCGAACCTATCCTTTAAAGCATGGACATTTGTGGTCTAGTATTATCATCACCCTATCCCCTGAATCTTGGGCACAAGAATTTATTAAGAAGTTAAACAAATTTTCTCTGCTGGTTTAAAATTAACTGATTAATAAAGGATTCGAGAAGTAGAGGTAAAGCTTTGTATATAATGGGATATTGGGACTCGTAGCACGGTAGCTCATGAACCGGCAAATTTTGCAAGAAGAACAAAAAACTATGTCGTCTGCCTGGTGCGCGCATGCGCCTCGCAGAAAAAACGAGAGAATCATTTGGAACGTTCCATTTGATAATTACATCCCATGCGTGTCCGATTGTCACTTACCTTTCATTCATCCACATCGACAAAGAGGTAATCTACATGTTAGGAAAGCTAGGTCTGAATTTGAAGTCTTGATCTATGGTAGGTATCTCATCACTAGACTATAAATAAGGAACACAACTGATAATTTTCTATACGGAATCAGAAAGAAAGTAATAAAGAAAGATCTAGAATTCTCTCTACATCTCTATGTTTCAATCTACTATTCTCTGTCTTCTGTGATTGATCTTGTTTTGCATAAGCAGATGAATCGATCGGACTGGTCGCCAGCGACGGTTCCTCAACACGTTATCAGCACGAATCGCTCAGATGAATCGAAGGTAAGCATCGAAGCACTAGTAGATTGAATTGTCTAGATCGCTCTAAATTCGCAGATTTCGCTTTCTAAAGTATTTTTCTATTGTGCAAATCCGCTATAATCTAGCGCAAGCAGACTTGAAGTCACCGACACAAAGTCGATCGGTAGATTACATCACAGAGTAGATGATGATGGCACTGTAAATTGAAAGAAAAAAGAAAACATATTTGCGCATGATCGGCCCCGTACGGCCATCGACCCTCCTCCCCAGCGCCGCCGAACCCGGTTGAAGTGTCGTCGACCCCGCCCGAGCGCTGCTCCGCTCAGCCAACACACGGCCCGAACGTCGAGGTCGACCGCCCGCTGCCACCGCTGCCCGTGAAGCCGCCACCAAGCGCTGCCCCGCATGGCCAACCGCCTTGGCTTCCGGTCCCGAACTGCCGACCGCGCCACCTTGTCCAGCGCATGGCCGAATGTTGCATCGGCTCCCGCCGGTCGACACCCAAGGAGGAGGCCACCCGCTCGGGTTTCGCGCCCGAAGCGTTGCCGCCTCTGCTTCCGCCGGCCGCCGCCCGAGGAGGCCGAGCCCTTACCGACGGCCCGCAGCAGTCTCCCACTCCGCCGGACCGCAGCTCGAGACGGCCGTAGCCGTACTTGAAGCGTCCGCAGCTCGCTCACCTCCCGATGCGCTGGCTGGCTGCCCGCGCGAGGAGGCCGCCACCGCCAGCCCGCTGCCTCGCCTCGCCTCGCCCGCCCGAGGCGGCTCGGTGTTGCCGTCGCCGCCGTGTGTGTGGGCAAGGGAAACCCTAACCCATCGTTTTGGTGTCGGTAGGGGCGGGCGGATGGTGAAACACCAATCGGGCCGATAGCACGGCCCAAACGGAGGGGCCGACGATTTTGCAGTTGTGTCCCGAATTTGCAGAAAGGCCCTCGTAATTCCAAAAATTATGAACAGGTCCTCCGATTTTCATATGGGTCCGAATTTTGAAGAAAACCCACCGGAAAATCAAAAAAATACGCGAAATTTTTCTGAACTGAAAATTTGCGTATAGGCCTCGAAAATTATAGAATTCATTGAAAATTCATATTTTGGCACAAAAGAGCCTCGGGAATTAGACTTTTGAATTATTTTTAGTATTTGAAGCATGTTTATTTCTGTCATTATTATTTTCTATGTTTTCTGTATTTATTTTATGTTTTGATTAATCGTAATTATTTAAATTGCCTTTAATCACCGAAATTAACAGTAAAGTTTATAGAAAATGCATAGAAAATACTGGAACATTATGAGAATATTTTGTACCATTTATTTATCTGAAGTAAAATTATTCCATGCATGTTTACCGCCAGTAAACTTATTTATTCCTTTCATGCACATGTAGATGACTGGCATCATGAACAGGGAATTCGAGGAGTTGGCCTAGCATGGCCAAAACTATTTGACTTGGGCTTCTGATGTTGGGATAGTACTTGGAGCCAAAAAGCTCCGCGCTGCTATTGGGATTGGCGCACCAAAGGACACCCAACCCACCTTGAGAAAAATGATCAGGCACTTCACCTCCTCAAGCACCATCTCTATCTCACTCTCAAGAATGTGTACATGGCATAGAAGAGCGCGCTAGCACTCTGAACTGCACTGAAGAAGCGGTTTGAGAGGCTAAAGTACACCATTCTTTTTCAGGTAGAGCAAGAATGGATCCGACTGAGGTTTGCCGACTTCAAGACGATCGGGGAGTACAATTGTGTCTTGCACAGAATTTGTACCAATCTTGAACTTTGAGGCAAGCAGATCATATATGAGCAGAAGATTAAGAAGACCCTATCCACCTTCACCCCAACGCAGTGCAATCCGCACGCAATTATCGTCAAGACGGCTACAGGAGTATGTCGAATTGATTGATATGATGCAGGTTGCGAGGCTTAGGACAAAGTTCTCTGCAAGAACTCCGTCACACAGCCACCTAGAAGCTTGCTGGCCGTGAAGCCAATGCCTCGAGTTACAAGGTGCGAAAGCCCATGATGAAGAAAAGGGAAAGGAAGGGTAAGGTCGCAGCCTAGAAAGGCAAGTCAGATGCTCCACGTGGGAATAAGACAAGCAAGCCAAAGCGGGATGTCAAGGCCTATGGTCCACAGGACCAATCCTGCTTCAAGTGTGGCAAGTGGGGGCATTAGTCGCGGATCTGTAAATAACCGCAACATATCATCGATACTTTCCAAGCCCAAAAGAAGAAGGAAGGCAAAGGGAAACATGAAACACACTTTACATCTATTGAGGGGAGCTACGAGCATTTGCTGACCGATGGAGGTTGAAGCCATCCAAATGACATCTCATTTTGACCTAGCAGCTGCCACCGCCATGATTTCTCTCGAAGAACATATCACTCCCGAGAAAATAGCAACCGAAGTCTCTAACTTCTTAGTAGATTTAGTCTAATGCACAGAATGCATTTAGACTTTAATTGTCATTTATTTTGTGTGGAAGAATAAGTTGGAATTTGCATGGATGGTACTTAAGCAATTTTATTTTCTCGTGATGGCTGGATGATACTTGAATAATAAATTCATTTATTCAGTTTATAATGGCATGATATGTTCTGATATTGAAGTATTTTATTTATGTGTTGATTTCCTTCTAATACATATTAATAAAATATCTTATATTAGAACACGTGTGGCGCCCTATAGAGGAAGTGTGCTTAGCCGATAGCAGCACAATGAATAACATCTTAAGAGACACAAAGTATTTTCAGTCGATTCGTAAGAATGCTGGCAGCCATACAACAATCGCCGGTAGCGATGCATTTATAATAGGTTCAGGAAGAGCCTCAATTATACTCCTAATGGGCACAACTTTGGTCATTCAAGAAGCCTTATTGTACCCATAATCGACTAGAACTCTCCTAAGTTAAGACTGAAGAAGAGTACGGTATGGAATACCTCCTCATTACGAAGCACGAAGCAAATGAAAAAAGGGTATTAGAAAAACTTCATTCACTAGAAACTGGGCTATACTACACCAACATTAAGGCACCTGCAGCCTATACTACCCTGAAGATAGTATTTAGAAGCTCTGAACTCTTCTGTCTCTAGCATTATAGATTAAGCCATTCAGGTCTTAGAATGGTGAGAAATATAATCAATAATTCCCAAGGAAATAATATTAATGTAAAGAATTTTCGAATCATAAAGATTTTGTGTGCCCTGCATGTACCAGGAAAATAATTACTAGGCCTTCTACTTTGAAAGTGAAGGATGAAGTCCCCACATTCCTAGATCGCACCCAAGGAGACATTTGCAATCTTATTCAGCCACTTTCGGGCCATTTAAACATTTCATGGTGCTCATCGATGCTTCCTCGGAATGGTCATACGTATGTTTATTGTCTACGAAAAACCATGCTTTCGCAAAGCTGATCTCGCAGATAATTCGCATCAGAAATATTTTTCGATCATCACATAAAGTCCATCAGAATGGACAACGCTGGATAATTTACTTCAAAGGCATTTGATGATTATTGCATGGCAATGAGAATTACAATTGAGCATTCTGTACCGCATGTCCACACCCAGAATGGTTTAGCAGATGCATTAATCAAGAGAATTAAATTTATTGCCCGACCTCTTCTGCAGAATTGTAATTTGCCAGCTACATGTTGGGGACACGTCGTCCTATATTAGGGGGACGAAATCAACCCCTTGATGAAAAATATCGGGAAATTACATGGCAAGCAATAGGAATCCATGCACATGACCGCGCACTAGTGAAGCAAATAGAGAAGTCCAGAAGATCATTAATTTGCAAGCATTAGCACATCAATTGTCTGACCACTTTAGTGATTTGAAGAGCGTGACCAAGTCGCATATGGCTACACGCAATGCACTGGAGAGGGTTGAAATACCAAAGAAAGTAGAAGGTATCCCTAATTCCGTCTAGAGGCTTCAGAATAAAAGGACAAGAACTCCGGCCCCTCGAATCCCATGTAACCGGGGAAGCTCAATGAATAAGGATAAGAAGGACTTGTCACAACCGATCACTGAAGTTCCCTAGAACCAGGAGTGGAGCCAGTTGAGACTTGGCATTAGTATGACACCTTCAGAAAAGGGCATACCGGATCTGAATATCCCCATGGAAGAAGAAATTGGCATGGATGTGTGCGCACACATCCATACCGAAAAACTAAAGGGACTTGCCACCACAACTGGAAGAAGCAATGTGCAAGGAGAAGCTCCAGAAGAAGCAAACATTCCGGAAGAAGTAACTCATGAAGAAATAGCTATAAATTATGTGCACACGGGAGAGTCCATGAATAGGACAACAACCAATATTGATATTTACTTTGCAAAGAAAATTGCCACAATCATCGATCTTGATCCCGAGCCTGCATCGCTCGCTGAATGTAAGAAAAGATCATATTGGGAGGATTGGAAGAAGGCAATAGAAACTAAATTATTATCTCTGAACAAAAGAGAGATGTTTGGGCCCGTATGCCGTACACCTCCCCATGTGCACCCTGTAGGGTATAAGTGGGTATTTGTTTGAAAGAGAAATGAAAGAAATGAAGTTGTAAAATATAAAACAAGGCTAGTAGCACAAGGTTTCACTCGACGTCTAGGAGTTGATTATGAAGAAACCAACTCCCAGTCATGAGTGCAATTACTTTAGATATTTGATCTCAATGACAGGAAACTTGAATCTAGAAATGAAATTGATGGATGTGGTAACAGTATACCTTTATGGAAAGTTGGATTCGGATATTTATATGAAGGTACTTGAAGGTATCTCCATCCCAAACCAAGATAGAGCAAATAGAAATCTGTACAGTGTGAAGCTCAGGAAATCACTATACGGACTCAAGCAATCAGGTAGGATGTGGTATAATCGCTTAAGCAACTTTCTATGCAAAAAAGGTTACACGAACAATGAAGATTGTCCCTGTGTATTTATACGACGATCCCAAAATGGATTTTGTATAATCTCAGTGTATGAAGATGATCTGAATATCATTGGGACAATGGAAGACATAAAAGAAGCAAGTTCTTACCTGGAGTCAAAATTTGAAATGAAAGATTTGGGTAAAACCAAATACTGCTTAGGCCTACAGCTTGAGCTTGTTCTGAAGGAATATTAGTACATCAGTTAGCATACGCCCAGAAGGTGTTAGAAAGGTTCGGCTTTGAGAAGGCATACCCATCGATGATCGGGAGGTATTTACAACAAGAAAAAGATCCATACCGACCTAGGGAAGGGGGAGGAAGTCCTAGGACTAGAATTCCCATACTTAAGTGCAGTAGGAGCACTCATGTATTTAGCAAACTGCAATAGACCGGACATCCCATTTGCCGTAAACCTGTTAGCAAGGCATAGTGCAGAACCTACCAAAAGGCATTGGCAGGGAATAAAGGACATCTTCCGTTACCTACAAGGAAGTAAGGACCTTGGATTGTTCTATAGAAAGAATCAAGATTTGAACTTGATTGACTATGCAGATGCTGGGTTACAAACAGGCTATGCATTCCTGTGTGGTGGAACTGCAATTTCCTGGAAATCGTCTAAGCAAAATCTTATAACGACTTCGACGAACCACTCAGAAATTATAGCACTGTATGAAACCGCAAGAGAATGTGCTTGGTTCCGGCGAATGATTCACCACATCCAGTAGTCATGTGGGATGAATATTGTGCAAGCTTCCACAATTATCTATGAAGATAATGCAGCTTGTGTTGCACAAGTACAGAGGGCTACGTGAAGAGTCATCTCACAAAGTATATCAACCCCAAGTTCTTCTATGCTCATGAATTGCAAAAGATGGACAAGATTAAGGTACTGCATACTAAGTTATGTGAGAATCTGGCAGATTTATTCACTAAGTAACTCGCTGCATCTAGCTTTGTAAGATGCATACGAAGAATTGGAATGATGGGACTTAGAGAAGTGCAGAATTCAGGAGGAGAATTTTCTCAAGCCCGTTATTAAACCTTGATCATGAAGATCGAGTGCCCAAAGGATAAATTCTGAAGATTGAACGAAATTGGGTAGATTGTACTCTTTTTCCTTGACGAGTTTTCCTGAAGTTTCTCGGCTAAGGTTTTTAATGAGGTAATTCATGCAACGCAACATAACATGTATCGTATACTCTTTCTCTAAATTTTTTCCACTGGGTTTTTATGGAGTTTTGACGAGGCATGAACGTGTCGGCTAAGTGCCCAAGGGGGAGTGTTAGTAAACCTGGGCCTGGGCTTGAAGACTTGGCCCATGGTGGGCACCTCACCATTAGACTATAAATTAGGAATCAGAAAGAAAACAATAAAAAAAGATCAGAAGTTCTCTCTACCTCACTATGTTTCAATCTACTATTCTCTATTTTTGTGATCGATCTTGTTTCGCATAAGCAGAGAAATCGATCAGACTAGTCGCCAGCGACAGTTCCTCAACAATACAAACTAGTTACAGTACAGAAGAAATCGAGTGAAAGCATCAAATTTGTAAGACTTACATTGGAAATTGGATAATAATACTGACATGCATCAATTAACAGAAAGGCGCACGTATAGTCGACGGATATATTAATTGTACGATACATATTACTATGTGTATGTGTATAGCCGATGCTAGCATTCATATGCATTCTCCTCAGCCTACGTTGATAGTGCATACATACATACACAATCACATGGACGCAGAAATAAAACCCGAAAAAAAGGGAAACCAAGGTGTCCCGAAACGAACGTTAAAGTTGCCACAACCAAATAGACAGTTAATATACGGTCGCCAAAACCAAATCGATGGTTAAGCTGAGACAGACTGCGGCGTTGCACCGCTGGACTCCTGGCAGCCTGGTGGCTTGTAGGCGATGAAGCTGATCAGCTGCACCTGCCTGACGTTGTCGAAGCCGATGATGCGGACGAAGGCGTCCGGGTACGCCTTCTTGGCCTCCTCCAGCTCCTTGTACACCTGGGTGGCGTCGGTGCAGCCGAACATGGGCCGTCGTAGTACCCTGGGGACCGGTGGTGCTCACGGTACACGAACCCGACCTTGCTGAACTCGAGGCTAGGAATCCACTTGAAGCGGATGAGGTGATCGATATGCTTCAGGAGGTCCTTCTGGGTGAGCGGCAGCAGGTAGGACAGTCTCGGAACCTCTTGATGCCCACAATCGGCCACACCTGAATGAATGCACACACCAATTGCGCTCAGTGACACTGGCACTAATCTATGAACACCCGGAACAGCGAGTACACACTATAATGTCCTTGAATTACCTGCATGCACCTGATCCTTCCACCGTTGCTGACGCTGCCGAGGCCGGCGCTGCTGGAGCGGCGGCTGACGGGGAGGCAGGCGGTGGACTTGAGCCCCTGGAAAGGAGCAACAGAGGTCGCCGATGAGGCCATCACGGTGGGGGCCAAAGTACTTACTGGAGATCACCACAACCGCCTTGGGATATTGGGATTCAAGCGATTTGAAGAGAGGAGTGATCTGGAGATGCAGACTTAGATTTGGGGATTTTCCAGGGAGAGTGAGAGGATATGTATGTTACGGGAGAGTAGCTAGTGTACAGATCTGTAAGGGGAGAGAGAGAATGAGAGGAGGCGATGGTGGACTTAGGGATTTTCCAACACATATATTATTGGCTTCAATTTTTACAAGTTTTGATGTCCTTCTGCCACAACCGTTGAGTCCTACTTAAAATTTTAGCTTAGGGTCTAAGCCGGTGTTTCAAATCTCTAGCATTTATAAATGTTGTCTTTTGTCTAACTTGGTGAATGCTATGTGCCCTTCTTGCTTCAGTTGGCTGGCATTTTTAAGCGCCAATTTGTGATCTAAGCCGACATTAATATGTGCCCTTGTTGATTAAGGATTTACCGACGCTTATATGTGCCATCCTACTCTATAAGCCGGCACATATAAATACCATTATACTAAGTGCCCCAAACAAAGATAAATGCCGTGAATTTGTTATTTGGTGGCATATAGGCTAAACGCCTTGTTAAATTAAACGCCCTCCAATCCCACTTCGTGCTGTAATGAATTTTGAACGGGTTTAATTGGAGTTAGCGTGAAGAAATACGAGCTTCCAAAAGTTTGAAACTAAAGAAAAAGAAAAATTAGGAATGTTTGCAGTAGTCGGAAGCTACAATGGTCGTAGGCTACAATGGTCGGAAGCTACAGTGATCAGAACTACAGTGGTTGGAATCTATAGTAGTCGGAAGCTACAGTGATCGAAAGCTACGGTGGTCGGAAGCTATAGTGTACTCTAGCTCGCGTGTGTTTGATCCTGGTCAACGGCGGCCGACAAGGGGTGCACAAGATAGAGGAAGACATGGGAAATGCGATGATGCAACGAGTCTTTACCGGAGAGGAATGGGAAGCGGTCAGCGATAGGGAAGAGTGGTGCCACAGCTCAGTCGTCGTTGGTGGCGGTGTTCGGTGGTGGGGAAGCCCACTGAAGGGGTGGAGGTTGATCGCACAGATGTGGGAAAGATGATTGTGGCCTCGGTGCGGGGCAGAGATGGCCGAGGTACCAGCAATTGCTCGCCGGAGTAGCTCGCCAGTGTGTGAACCAAGAGGGGACGATGTGGAAAGTCCTCTAGCGCTGGGGAGAGAAATTGAGAGAGAGATGAGGTGCGGTGTGTGGAGATGAAGCTCGGGAAGGGGATTTTATAGGCGGAGGGGATGGGCAAGGAGCTCGGGAGCTCGCTGCAGTTAAGGCCATGGTAGTGGTGCACTAAAGGTAGTGATGGCGAGGGTTTATGGCGAGAGAAACCATCGAAATGAGTAGGGAAGTGATGAGGGCTTTCACTGGCAGCATTTGCCTCAGCCAACGGGAAGTAACTACCGACATTAAAGTTCGGGGAGGGGGCAATAATGTGGACGATGGAAGGTGGAAGAAAGGAGGGGAGGAAGGAGATGACAGAGAGCTCTACTGACCGGTTAGAGAAGAGAGAAGGAGAGAGAGCGGATGAGTGGATGACTGCCACATGGCAGCAAAAGAGCATCTCGGTCGTCGGCGTGGAATAAGTGGCAACAGATGCACGAGATGAGACCGGGCAGCGATGGATGCCATCTGGACTAGACACATGTCGGCATGCAAGAGAGTTGGGTTTAAATTCCATTTTTAAATTTCACAAAAGCTAGGGAACTTTAAAAACACTTAGAAAATAGCAAATAAATTTCAAACTTCTAGAAAAATCACAAAAATACTATAAATCTAGGAGAACTCAAGAAAAAAAATCAACTATTTTTGGTTTTTAGAAAATGGACAAATTAAGTTTTCTTGCTCTAGGCTTTAGAACAAATTCCAGAAAAAAATCCAAATAAAATATAACTAAAATTTGTGGATGTTATAATAGCTATGACAAACCACTCAAGTGACATGCTTCCGAAAGCAAACCACTGCTGCTTTCATTGTCACCAACTCCGCTGGTCGATCTTCCACGCAACGCTTGTTGCTACCTTGCCTTACGTCGACCAGTTGAACATCGGGCTCCTTCGAGTCCTAGTATCGAGGAAAGATAGACAAATATTAGCATGGAAGATAAATACAAAAGCATGGATGAGAAATGGTTGCCGATGATGAAATACACCAATGGATAAATGATAATGGTGGAAAATATGGCAGAGATGGTGTTCTGGACATGGTGGCTCTTCATTGATGTTTTCCTTCTTGTCTCTAATTTGTAGATATGATTTGGCTCTTTATATAGCGGTCTTCTAGGGTTTCAACACTATAAGGGGTTTGGACCACCAGGAGGCTGAATACCACCTATATCCTGTAACACCTTAGCCAAACAATGACCTGGAATGCTACCAAACTAGTAATGTAACAAGGATAAACTAAATACATCTCACCAAATTTCGGCAGAACCTCCCCTGAATAGTTATCTATGCCAGAGGGTTCAACAAGCAGAATTAATAAGAATAGATATCCAACAGCTACTTCGACCAAGACTAAATAAAATTGACTATAGGTTATTAGGACATTCATAGAACTAGCATCTAGATAAAGAACAGGAATACCATAAAAACTCTATTCATTTATTACAACTTAATTTCAGGAAGCAATGATCATAAAGATACTTAAAGTAATTCATTCTTCTACTATTTAATTTCTTTCTTTCTTTTCATTATGGGTTGATCGTGAAAAGTGCAACAAGACTAATCCTTCCTTTTCCCATGCATGCCGTTCTCATACGGGTACCTAAAACACAATAAACAACAAGGGTGAGTCCAACGACTGAGCAAATATAACAAATTGTAACAAAAACATACATGAACACCACTTCATTAGATCATCCAACAGTCACTTATATAACTCATGCTATGCAGTATGATCAACAATATCTTTATCTCTTTCTCTTTTGCATTTTACCGGTAATGCAAAGTACACATCCGTCGATGCATACCATGCCTGTACCATCTGGTACAGTGACCAATTGCCCATACTCCACAAGTATGGGGACCTTTAGTCCGTCATCAACATGACGGGGACCTCAGCAAATGCTTGGTCATCACATGACTAAGTCTTCAATAAACCAACATAATGCATATGTATGAAGGTCTCAGTTTAATAAAAAAACATGCATCCACAACAACTATGCACAAGGAATACTTATGAAATCCATAAGTTACAAACAACCATGAACGTTACTGGGTACACCTTCATCACATCTATGAACACAATTGCTCAATATAAATCAAACATCGACATTCTACAACACCAATTTAAATCATCATTATACTTGCCTTAATCGTAAGAGAACGAGGGACGTGCAGAAGGCGCTGCCCCCGGAACCAGTCCACACCTCGTTAATAATTGTAATGCAGACTAAGATAACAGTAGTGGACCTTAGACCAAATAAAAACAATCATGAACTCGCAAGAACGTCTAACTCGGTTCCAATCCCCAAATCCCTCAGATCGATCTGCCCCCTCTTTGGACAGTCAACTTCAAAAATACATATCTATTGGTATGGGAGTCCAATAAGATGTTCTTAGACTTTCTGGAAAATTAATTAAAGTCTCCAAGTAAACCTAGTTGGTGAACCTCCCTGAATCGACCAAATTATATCCACACAAGTCAGTTTTCTAAAACATCAATTTCACGTTGGGTTCTCTGGATAGAGTACTAAAAATACCATAACGTTCAGTACGAATGTCTGAATCATGATTTCTTGAGCTTTCTGGAAAGCTGAGATAAAGATCTACAACTTTCATTATACTGAGCTCTTCCGATTCTCTCGTTTTCTAATCTCCCAACCGACTTTACCAAAACCTGATAGAAAACTCACAATCTGCAGAACAGTCCAACTAAAAAATCATAACTTTGCTACAGAGGTCAAAATGACGTGTTCTAGTTTTTTCCGAAAGGACGGTGATATCCTCTACAAAACTCCTGGAGACATCTAGAGCTGAATCCCCATGAAACTATCCCCAAAACGACCGTCTAACGCAATCTGTCGTGGGCAGACCACACTACCAAGCATTGCTACAACAATTAAATATGCATCTAACCGGGAGAAATAGGGGTTACTCTTCAAGAACCGCTGAAGAACACGATGAACACCACGTGATATCTCTCTCCCTTTCTTTTCCTTCTTCCTTCCTCTTCTCCTTCTTTCGGATCAAAAACGTCTCCCGGTGATCGATCTCCTTCCTCCGCTCGACCGGCAGCAAAGGGGATCTACTTCACCAATAGCAGGGGGCTTCAACAGAGGAGGAGGAGGAGGTGCTGCTGGACAAGGGGGCGCAAGGGGGAGATGGTGGCAGCGGCTCAAGGGAGAAAGGAGAGGATGCTAAGGGGGTGGCGGCTAGGGTTTGGGGGAGGGGCGCCTCCCCCCCTTTTGGCCGGCCTCCACATGGGCCAAGGCCTAGGCCCAGGTTGCCAGGATTTTTCAGAAATCACCCCTCTAAAATTCTTGTTTAATTATTTTCTATAAGGTCCCTCCCTCCAATTAATCGATTAACTCTCGAATTACTTTGGGATATTACATTCTACCCCTCTTAAACGGAATTCGACCCCGAATTCTATCCACGCTTACACCAAGGTTTAATCATATCTAAAATTAATCATATTAACCCGCACCTGTTGTGAATAATTCTGGATATTGCTCACGCATGCGAGACTCCAATTCCCAAGTTGCTTCTCTCTCTGTCTGCTGCGACCAAAGCACCTTGACATACTTTAAAGTTTTATTCCTCAATGCCTTTTCTGATCTTTCCAGAATTCGCACTGGCTTGAACTCAAAGGACAGATCTTGTTCAAGTATTAATGGTTCTAGTGAAATATGAAACTCCGGATTTCGCAGGTACTTCCTCAACATAGACACGTGAAACACGTTATGCACCCCGGTATAGACTCTGGAAGATCCAAGCAATATGCCAACTTCCCGATCCGAGCCAAGATCGTGAAAGGTCCAACGTACCTCGGGCTAAGTTTCTCTTTGGTACCGAACCTCACCACACCCTTGGTGGGAGATACTCTCAAGAGCACCTGATCCCCCACCTCAAATTTCAGATCCCTTCTTCTCACATTTGCATAACTTTTCTGCCTGCTCTGGGTGGCCAACAAATTCTGTCTCACCAAGGCCACTTGTTCAACTGCCTTTTGGACCTAAGGCGGTCAACCTCCAAATCCCCGCAACTAACAGAAGCGATTAAATATATCTTGGGTTATCATTCCCTTTAGTACCAACCCACCAACCTGCACACACACATGTATCTCTTGTTTCAACTCTCAATCGATCTCTTTACCTTAACAAGGAGCATTTCCTTCAACCACTGACGCACAATAGTGCTTATTGTAAACAAACTCTTTTACTAATAGAATCCAACTGAAAATAAATAATTCTCATCGCAACCACGCATCACCAACTCCCCACCAAAGTGTCAAATCATAAAATAACAAAAAAATCGAGGATTCAACACAAGAACTTCTCCACGTTCCAGTAGGTAGTTTGCAAATAAACAACACATAAGTCAAAGGAGAATCACTCCAATGCCAAACCCTTCCTCTGTTTTTCTGAACCGGAAAAAACCACACATGCTAACATAAAGTCAACTCACACCGCAAAAGACTTCTGCTATCATCACATAGCTCAAAATATTCTTTCATTTTTTTCTTTTACAAATAAACTTTCTCTTGAATCATGAGATTCCAAATCATCACATACCACACTAACTCATTTCTCTTAAATTGGCAACATCAATACTATGCTCAAACCGAGTGCCTCAACCACACCTTTATAGAGGGATTCTACTGATATCACAATAACATACTCTAGTCAACTCCTCTACCAACAGGGTAATGCGGGGATGCCCGATCTTTACGGAGGAGAAATATGCGAGGTGTAGATAACTAGCTATGAGCAGCCAAGATAGTAGTGCAACCTGACAATTCATGAGGCCAACCACTGCCTATGCAATGACCTGCAACAAGTATTCGCCCAACCACACTCTAAGTTCCCAATCCACACAACCATACACGAAGTTGGAAGCACTGAAAGGTTGCCGTCGAACGATCGCTTTTGCAATCTCACTAGGAAAATTACAAGAGCAAAGGAAGAGAGAATTCTCAAGTTTTTGATAGCACTTGGATAACCTATTCTAAAATCATATGGCTGAAAGTTGTTCCCTTAGAAGAAAGAAGAAATGAGTATTTATACTAGGAATAACCCTCCTAGCTAGGTGTGAACATACTCCAAAATGAAATCCATTTTCGTGTGCCCTTTGTGTTCCCTAGGCTTAGAGATGCAGTAATTTCATGTGGCCTCGCTATAGTTATTGTCTCGGACAACTAGTCTTGAAACTTGCATATCTTTTGACTCAAGCATCCAATGATGCACCGTTTGTTGTGCTGGAAAGAGGACTTAATTTCCTATCCATTCCTGCTTCACATGCATGCTGGACACACCCATATTTATGTGGGATTAGGTAGAAAGTTGGCAGTCAAATTCTGAGGCTGCGCATGCAACGCTTGATGGCCCGAACAGCTTGCTAGTAGTCTTGAGGTCCAGCTCGCCTTCTTCATGTCCAACTGGTCATAGGTGGTGAGAGACCATGTGGAGGTATCCCCATGTTTGTGATGAGTAATTGACGGTTGGTTTAGTGAGTTTAAGTTTGTTTCGGGTATTCTAGGGTTGAGTACATTTCATTTATGCTATTGTTGATATGCTGTTTCATGCGGTGCTTTGTGACGGTTTGCTTATCTGTGTGACTGCAGGACTTTGGAGCTAGGTCATGGTGAGGCGAGGAGGACCGGGACTAGGCACAGGAGGTGTTGAGGTCCAGACGGTCAGAGATGCCGAAGGTGATCGAGGCTGCTGAGGTGGTTGCGAGTCGGGAGATGAGGAACCGGAGCTGGAGCTACCGGTGACGGACACGACGAGAGAACCGGGACTAGGCTCAGGGAGGAGTCAGAGGTCCAGACCGTTTGGAGGTCGGTTGCGGTCGTGCGACGGAACAGATCAGGACTAGACTCAGGTGGAGTCGGAGGTCTCGGTCGGTGTCGGGTGGACACGACAGGCAGCGGCGAGAGGATCGGGACTAGGCTCAGGGAGGAGTTGAGGTCCAGATGGTCAGGATGCCGGGTGCGGTCATGTACAGTGAGGTAGACCGGGACAAGACACAGGGAGGAGTCGAGGTCCAGACGGTTGAGTTACCGGACGCGGGAAGCTTCCGGGAAGGCGCTTGAGGGGCAAATTGGAGATTTGACTCAAGCCATGGTTTGGAGGCTGGTTTTTCCCTCCAAAAGGTTGTGTTGACTTCTTGCCTCATGTGTACATGTGGTCTTGGAGTGGGCTTGATATGCCACTTCTTGAATTTCCATATGAGGGTGAAGTCTTCAAAAGAGGAGAAGGAGGCAGCAGTGGAGGGCATCCCTATAGTGAGAGCTCAAGAGAGTGAAGAAGATGTGAGCTGAGCAGTGGGTGTGTGCTCTGCGTGTGTAGTGTGTTCTTCCCATTTACCAACTGTGTATGGGGATGTAGTGAGTGGGTTGTAGCAGCTATGTAATCATTCCTCTGTAAGCATTGATGGGATTGAATCAATATGAGGAGGAGAGTTGTTGGTTGCATTTACTTCCTATTATCAGTTTCAATCATTTCTCTGTTTCTTTTTGAGTTTGATTGATTCCTTGGTTGATTAGCTACAAATCGAATTGCTCTGTGATGGGAAAACCTCAAGACCATTTGGCCATTCAATTCCCAAGAGCAAAAAGCTAGAATCAATTAATACTTTCTTTTCTGAGCTAAGCGTGAACTTTCCTCTATTTTTGTATTTCTAGGGTTTGATGTCAGAGCATGCTTGGATTCTTGGATTCTCTGAGAAATGTTTGTTCTAGGTGTGTGCTTCGGTGGTGTGAGATCATTGCTTTGATGGTTTCCAAGTTTCATGGAGAAAAGTTACAAGTTTAGCAAGAAATTTGGAAATCAGTCTCTTCCCATGTCTATTTTCAGATTTCTTCTCAAATTGTGATATCTTGCTCTTTCGACATGCTTTCTTTTATTCTTATGGTCTAGTGATAGTTTAGATGAAGGTCTGGACCCTTTAGCCTGAGGAGAACAGCTGCAATTCAACAAATTGCACGAAATCAGACTTTCGTTTTCTTGTGCAAGATGCCGTTCTTGTAGTATCATGCGCCTTGAAAAAATTGCATCCGGTCAGACCGGATTTTAGTTGGAGGTCAGACCGGACTTTAGATGGCAGTCAGACCGCTAACCCTAGCGGTCAGACCGACCGACCTCTGGCGGTCAGACCGGCTAAGGCATAGCGGTCAGACCGGAGTTAGGCTGGCGGTCAGACCGGCTTCAAGCCTGCGGTCTGACGGACCTCATGCAGACAGTGCTCTATTCTCTCCATTTTCTTTGATGATTTTTTCGCTATGGTTTTAGCTCTCTGTTTCTTGTTTGGTCTTTGAGTCTCTATCGCCGGTAAGCATGATTCCTCCTTCGTAGCTTCTGTAGCTATCGGAGAGGAGAGATCCTTGAGGATACTTGGGGGATAATTTTTAAAGAGGCACCATTCATTCCCTCTCTGTTGCCATTTCCGATCCTACAATTGGTACCAGAGCCAGTTAGCTCTTCTTGATAGATCTTTAACCGGTCTGTGAGCCATGGCAACGGATAGGTATTCCACTAAGGCCCCGATCTTCGATGGGATCGACTATCCCTTTTGAAGAGTCGGATAGAGACCTATATTCAAGCTCAGGGCTATGCGATTTGGCGCAAAGTCAAAGTTCATTTTGTTGTTCCTGCCGATGAAAACATCAGTGCCGGAAACATGGCTGATGTTGAGGCAAATGCTAAGGCAAGTAACATCATCATCCAAGGTTTGAGCCAAAACAAGTTTGATCGCATTCCTCATCTTTCGTCAGCCTTCAACATTTGGGAGACCCTCGATGCTTACCATGAGGGCACCACCCAAATTAAGACGATTCGACAGGACCAATTCAAGCGAGATTACAACAAGTTTGAAATGCTCGCTGGAGAGTCCTTGGATGAATGCTTTGCGAGATTCCACAAGATCTTGAGCAACCTCCGAGCGGTCGGTCTCACATACCCCGACTCGGACAATGCTCGTCAGATGCTTGCGGCCCTGGACTTGTGTGTTTGGGAGATGAAGGTGACCACCATCAAGGACACCACGGACCTCTCAACTTTGACTCTTGATGTGTTGTACTCACGCCTCAAGACTCACGAGATTGACATTGTCTCTCGCAAGTCGAAGTCACATCGATGGCGTTGGTCACTGATCCCGCCCCGCTACGGTTCTTCACGACACTCTTTTAGGTTTCTCTTTAGCTGCTCTATGTGAAATTGATGATGATCATTTGGAGCAGCTCCCAGAAAACCAACTAGCCCTCTTAGCTAAAAAATTCTCCCATGCATACAAGAGGGTTAGGGAGAGAAAGTGAGGAGGAAGTGTGATTTGCTTTGAGTGTGGTGACCCCAACCACATTCGGGCAAACTGTCCCAAGCTGGAGGGCAAGAACGACTTCGACGGTTCTAGGAAGAACGTCTACACCGACAAGAGCCGCAACAAGAAGCCGCCAAGCAAAGAGAAGAAGTTTCACAACCTTGGCAAAGCCAAGAAGCTCTTCCATCGCGTCCTCACCGCCTTCGATGACCTCGACCTCAGCGAGGTGGAGGGGTGGAGTGACGACGATGGGAAGAACGAGCAAGACCCCAAGGGTGGTGATGACTCCTCTAGCATGTGCTTCATGGCCCTTAAGGGTGACGTGAGCGACAACGAGCTCTACTCCGACTCCGACGAGGTATACCCCTCCTATGACTAGCTTAATGATGCTTTTCTTAAGCTAGAAAAATTTTATGCTAGATCTAGACCTATGTGTAGCGAGTTGGAGAAGGAAGTAGATAGATTGTCATGGGAGCTTACTTCACTTATATCTGCTACCTCCCGTGACGAATGTGATACATGCTCTGCTTTGCTTGGTGATATGGAGAAATTAAGGACCTCTCATGATAGTCTGTCATCTGAGCTTGATATGATTAAGGTGGAGAATATTAGTCTTCTTGCTGAACTAGAGATGAGTAGGGTAGCTTCTCTTTCATATACTACTGTTGAGACTATTTCTTGCACCTCATGTGAGGATAAAGACAATGCATTTAGAGGTTTGTATGCCATGCTTCTCGATCTGCCCAAGACTTGTGAAAGTTGTAATAATTTGAAGACGAATTTAAAAGGCGAGATCATAAAATTGCTGAATTACAAGCTTTCCTGTTAGAGCCTATTGCTTCATGTGTGTATTGTCCCAAGCTAACTGCTGAGGTTGAATCTGTTTCCAAACAGTTTCAAGAGATGATTGATAACAATAACAAATTGGCTCAATATGCTTCTAAGAACCCTGTTAGCTCACCATGCAATAATTGTAACAAACTAAAATCTGACTTGATTGCATTGGATGAAAAATATGTGAAGCTAACTAAGGACCTTCTAGAGAAGCGATCATTTGTTTGTAATGTGTGTGCTGATGTTGGGAAGGAGCCCAAGGGTAAGGTAGAGACGCTTAGCGACGTGAACCAAATGGCTAGTAGTAGGACTGTCCTTTCTGAGACGGCTGTGCGTGCACAAGCCATTTGCTCCTCTACTATTGGTTCTTCTTCTACTCCCTTACCTTCTGCTGTCTCTTCTTCCCCCTGCTCTTCTTTCACCTCTCTCTTTCGGGAATGTCAGTATCTTATGAACACTCTCGAGAGATTTGTACAAGGCAAGAAGAAGCTAAATCTTATTCTAGACCAATCAAAGATTTGCAAATTCAATCAAGTCTATGATATGATTTTTCTGAGGATGTTAGCCTGTTGTCCTTAGACCCATAGCAGCAGGTGTGATCGAGGTCAAGCCCAGAACTAAGAAAGTTCAATTCAAATCAGCGGGCTTTGTCCAAGGGATCTCTGACAGTAAGGTGGTTCCACCTGTTACTTCTACCTCTCAGAAGGTGAAGTATCATTGTACCTTCTGTTAGAAGGATGGATATTTGATCGAGAGATACTTCAAGCGCGCCAATATCGCACGTGGAGACCGTGTTCAGGGTCGGCCCCAGACCTTGAGGGCACCTAAGGCCAACACGAGGTCGAGAGTTGCTCCAGTTGATGGGGTTAGGCAGTTTCGAGGACTTGGTTTTTCTGAGTTTTCTGGATTTCGTCCTCGATTTGCCTCTGGTAGTGACTTCCACCGTCCTGAGGGTAGATCATGTTTTCCCCGTCGAGATAGCTACCCGCGGCGAGATTAGCATGTTGTTGATACTCCGACTCGCTCTTCCATAGCAATCGGACCCAACAACAGCTTCAGGTCTACTCGTAGACCTTCTGGCTCTTTGAGCGACAGAGAGCGTAGGGTAGATAGAGGTCAGTCGTGTCTGGCTACTTCTTCTGCTCGTCGTGTGACTCAGTATTGGGTGCCAAAATCTCTTTTGATTTATCCCAGTTTCGGGGTTTGTTTAGTAGGCTTTCTGTTGAGCTCCCGGGTGCCTTACAAGCGATCCGCAGTGACAATGGCACGGAGTTCAAGAATTCCTACTTTGAGAGGTTTTATGGTGAGACCAGTGTAGAGAACTAGTTCTTTTCTCCATACGTCCCTCAGCAGAATGGCGTTGTGGAGAGGAAGAACCGTACCTTCGTCGAGATGGCCAGGACGATGCTTGATGAGTACTCTACACCAAGGAAATTTTGGGCTGAGGCTATAGCCACCGCGTGCCATGTTTCCATCAGAGTTTTTCTCAGGGCGCACTTGCATCGCACTTCTTATGAGTTGAGATATGGGCGAAAGCCCAGTGTCTCGCATTTTCGTGTGTTTGGTTGTAAGTGTTTTATTCTAAAGTCTGGAAACCTAGATAAGTTCGAGTCACGCTCTTGTGATGGGATCTTTCTAGGCTACTGGACTTCTTCGCGGGCATATAGGGTTTTTCTTCGTGGGCATATAGGGTCTGGATCTGCGAGTTTAGTAAGATGGTAGAGACATGTGAGGTGACCTTCGATGAGGCCAGTCCAGAGACTAGGCCCGATATCTCAGGTTTTTTAGAGCAGTCCGAGACTATCTTTGTGGATGATGACGAGGATGGTGCTGAGGGTTGTCTACCTGATCCAGTTCCTCCTCCCCTTGAGGTGCCTGCTTCCACCACCGCACCTTGAGGAGATCAGCCCATGCCTTCTGCTTCTTCTGGAGCTAGTGGCTCTGTTCCTACCTCATCAGCTCATGAGGTAGAGGCCACTACTTCATCTCATCCTGGACCACCCCAAAATATCCAAAAAGATCATCCTTCAGAGCAGATGATTGGAGACCTCTTTGAGCGAGTCACACGTTCAAAGTCTGGCATGTCATATTTATGTCTCTATTCTACCTTCGTTGCCACCTTTAAGCCCAAGGATGTTAGTCATGCTCTTTCTGATGAGTCTTGGGTTAATGCCATGCATGAGGAGTTGAAAAACTTCGAGAGAAACAAGGTCTGGTCGCTTGTTGAGCCCCTAGAGGTCACAATGTCATTGGCACCAAGTGGGTGTTAAAAAACAAGCAGAGTGAGGTGGGGTTAGTCATCCGGAACAAGGCTAGACAGGTAGCTCAAGGCTTCTCCCAGGTTGAGGGTCTAGATTTTGAGGAGACCTTTGCCCCTGTAGCTAGGCTTGAGGCCATTAGAATCCTGCTTGCTTTCGCAGCTTCTAAGGGTTTCAAGCTTTACCAAATAGATGTGAAGAGTGCCTTCCTCAATGGGTTTATTGAAGAAGAGGTCTACGCTAGACAGCCTCCAGGTTTTGAGAACCCCAAATACCCAAACCATGTCTACAAGCTTTCCAAAGCCTTGTATGGACTTAAGCAGGCCCCAAGAGCTTGGTATGAGAGGCTTAAGTCCTATTTGCTGAGTCATGGGTTTGAGATGGGTAAGGTAGATAAGACATTGTTCATTCGTAGGCATGGCAATGACCTTCTGCTCGTCCAGATTTATGTGGATGACATCATCTTTGGTGGCTCTTCTCATGCTCTTGTTTCACAGTTCTCGGATGTCATGAGCATCGAGTTTGAGATGAGCATGATGGGCGAGTTGGCCTTCTTACTTGGCTTCCAGATCAAGCAGACTCGGGAGGGTACTTTCTTGCATCAGGGTAAGTACACTCATGACCTCCTGAGATGCTTTGACATTAGTGATGGCAAGCCGGTGTCAACTTCGATGGCTTCTATAGCTTCACTTGACCTAAATGAGGATGGCGAGCCAGTTGATCAAAAAGAGTACAAAAGCATGATTGACTCCCTCTTGTACCTCACTGCCTCGAGACTAGACATATACTTCTCTGTGTGTTTTTGTGCTCGATTTCAGGCTTCTCCTCGCGTATCTCACCGCTAGGCGGTGAAGCGCATCTTTCGATACCTTCGAGCTACCATTGACTATAGTATTTGGTACTCTTCCTCTTCTTGTCTTCCCCTCAGAGCCTATTGACATGCGTCATATTTACATATATTTAGCCGTCATTTTACCCTCATATTTTCATATTTTGGGACCGTTTATCATCATTTACACGTTTTTCTATAATTAATTGCTCGATATGGACCATTTTACATTTTTTATATTTTTCTACAGAGGCAAGACGAGCGAGGCGCATAAACTACAAATTCGGCATTCCGGGACTGCTCTGTACAATTATACGCGTCATCACGGACGCGTAGGATCTTTCCGCGAAGAAATCAGAGTTTCCGAGGGCTAAAACAGAAGAAAACACTAATAGGGAAGGACCTCTTTGTAAACCCTAGAAACTTCGAGGGCTAAATCGCAAATTGCCGAAATTACCCACTGGCCTCAATAGCATCGCGCCGCCTGCGGAGAGAGATGAGCCCGGTTCATTCTCTTCCCTGCCTCCCCTTTGCTCTCTCCTTCTCCTTCTCCACACCCTGCCGCCGGCGAGCACCGGGCCGCAGCTCGCCGGTGCGCCTCCGTCGCTCCTCCACCGCACCTCCTCTTTCCATCGACATCAGCGCCGCTGCTCCTCTTCTCCGGCGCTGCTCCTCTTCCCCACCTTCTCTCGCTTGCCGCCATGATCCACGGCTGGCGGTGCGCCATCGTCCTCTACTCGTCGTTCCTCACTCCCTCGGCCATCACCGCTTACCTCGGCACCGCCTTCCACTTCGACGCCGACGACCTCCATCGTGCCGCCCCACTGCTACCCCACATTCATGACCACTCCACCGCGCCATCCCTTCATCGTGTCAGTCATTCATTGCTACCGACATCGACAAAGATCGACCCTCCCTGCCTCGGCTTCATCAACACCGACGGCTTCATCATCTTCGGCGACCTCCATCAGCGCCGCCCCCTACTTCCTCTACGGCGCCGCCGACAGCCTCACCTTCTCCTCTGCGCCCTCTGCTACTTCTTCCTCCTCGGTTCGTCTAATTTCTTCCCTCTATTTCTTCAAGTTCTTAATTACTTATTTATGCTTTGCATTGTGATCCGTTATTGTGGATGTGAACCGTGATGTGTGCATGAGAATCGGTGGGTATGATATGGAGTCTGGTATGTTAAATTGTTGAATTATGCCTTGTGGTGAATGTTTGTGCTTGAGACCAGTGCTCATTGATCTGTGATGTTTAGATTTAGTAGTATCTGTGGTAATATGCTCTTAGTGTGGTAATCTGTAGTCCTATTATTTTGTTAGTTGTCTCTCTGAAAGCTATTTCACAGTATCCTCTGCTTAGCATTGCCTTTTTGTGATTATGTGTTAATTTGTTAGTCGTTCTAGTGTAAGTGGTTAGTGTCTGTCTGTGTTTAGTTTAGTATTCGTGTCCTATACTTGTGCGGTGTTAGTTCCGTGATGTTTGTGTCTGCGATCTAGCTAGTCGGCAATCGTTCCCTCTCCTCGTGCTGTCTCGACTCCCCCTTGCTTCTCGACCTCCCTCTTTCCTTCTTTCTGCGTGCGTCGATAGTTAGATTGTGCGTTTGTTTGTCGTAGTGTTCTTGTGTTGTCCCGCCGTTGTCGTTTAGTTAGTCATCAATCGTTTTCTCCCCCTTGCTTCTCGACCTCCCTTTGTTCTTCTAGACTCCCCCAGTGCTTCTCGACTCCCTCTTTCTGTCTAGCGGTCGGTAGCTATTTATATCGTCGATCGGTAGTCGTTGTCGTTCGTGTATTGTTTGTGTCGTAGTCGTGTTGTTCGTTCAGTCGTACGACGTCCATTCGTACGGTTGTTCGCTCCGTCGTCTTCTGTTTGTTTAGTTCGTTCGATCCATTTAGTAGTTGTTTTAGGTTTAGTTCTCCCCTGTTTTGTTTGATCTAGCTTTAGCTGAGCACCGGTAGCCTCAGTCTAGTCCCTGTGGAGAACACGACACTCGCCGCTATTTCAGTGGCAACCCGTTCACTTGCGGGTGTGCAGTTTTGCACGATCCATCCGGGGTGATAAGTGTCAGGGTATGGCCCACTCGGCTGAGCAAAGCTCATCCCGTAACACTCTGGAGTGGACAAATAACCACGCTGGCACTCAGCGGGTGAATGGCCCTGAAAACCACAAGTCTGGCATATAGGAACAACTGGAGAGCGGCGCCTGATAAAGAACCGTCGATCATGCCCGCTCTCTAACTCAACTCCCGCTCTAAAACATAGCACTCTAAGCGACGAGACAATAGATTTACCTGTTCTTGAAGAGTATCATAAGTAGGAGTGCTCATAAAACCATGAGAATCATAATAGCAAGCCATAGCCTCAATAAGTACCTATATCGATCAACCTACGAGAATGGATACTAAAAGACACTAGAGAAAGAAATGACTAGGGAATGGGTTAGGAGGGTAGCAATATATCACAAATATGGACAATGACGATATGAAAGACAAGTCAGCACAAACACAAGAAAAAGAAAACAAACAACGACCTAGTCTATAGCCTAACACTGTCGCTCAAAGCTAATCCCCGGCAACGGCGCCAATTTCTTGATCGTAAAACCGCACACCCGCAAGTGAGCGGGTTGCCACCGAAATAGCGGGAGTGTCGTGTTCTCCACAGGACTAGGCGAGGCTACGGTGCTCAGCTAAAGCTAGATCAATCAAAACAGGGAGAACTAAACCTAAAACAACTACTAAATGGATCGAGCGAACTAAACAAGCGAGAAGACGACGGAGCGAACAACCAGACGAATGGACGTCGTGCAGTGAGCGAACAACACGACTACGACACAAACAATACACGAACGACAACGACTACCGATCGACGATATAAATAGCTACCGACCGCTAGGCGGTAAAGAGGGAGTCGAGAAGCACTGGGGGAGTCTAGAAGAACAAAGGGAGGTCGAGAAGCAAGGGGGAGTCGAGACAGCACGAGGAGAGGGAACGATTGCCGACTAGCTAGATCGCGCACACAAACATCACGGGAACTAACACCCGCACAAGTATAGGACACGAATACTAAACTAAACACAGACAGACACTAACCACTTACACTAGAACGACTAACAAATTAACACATAATCACAAAAAGGCAATGCTAAGCAGAGGATACTGTGAAATAGCTTTCAGAGAGACAACTAACAAAATAATAGGACTACAGATTACCACACTAAGAGCATATTACCACAGATACTACTAAATCTAAACATCACGGATCAATGAGCGCGGTCTCAAGCACAAACATTCACCACAGTGCATAATTCAACAATTTAACATACCAGGACTCCATATCATACCCACTGATTCTCATGCACACATCACAGTTCACATCCACAATAACGAGATCACGGTGCAAAGCATAAATAAGTAATTAAGAACTTGAAGAAATAGAGGGAAGAAATTAGACGAAGCGAGGAGGAAGAAGTAGCAGAGGCGCAGAGGAGAAGGTGAATTTGTCGCGGCGCCGTAGAGGAAGTAGGGGCTACCGATGGAGGTCGCGAAGATGATGAAGCCGTCGGTGTTGATGAAGCCGAGGCGGGAGGGTCGATCTTTGTCGATGTCGGCGCGATGAATGACGGCACGATGAGAAGGGATGGCGCGGTGGAGTGGTCGGCGCGTGGCAGTGGGGGGGGGCGCTGATGGAGGTCGTCGGCGTCGAAGTGGAAGGCGGCGCCGAGGTAAGCGGTGATGGCCGAGGGACTAGAGGAACGACCGGAGTAGAGGACGATGGCGCACCGGTGAGTGTGGATCTTGGCGGCGGCAAGCGGAGAAGGTGGGGAAGAGGAGCAGCAGGCGGAGAAGAGGAGCAAGCGTGATGTGGATGGAAGGAGGAGGTGCGGTGGAGGAGCGGCTGAGGCGCACCGCCGAGCGGCTGCCGGTGCAGCCGCGGGCAGGCGTGGAGAAGGAGAAGGAGAGAGCAAAGGGGAGGCAGGGAAGAGAATGAACCGGGCTCATCTCTCTCCGCAGGCGGCGCGATGCTATTGAGGCCAGTGGGTAATTTCGGCAATTTGCGATTTAGCCCTCGAAGTTTCTAGGGTTTACAAAGAGGTCCTTCCCATTAGTGTTTTCTTGTTTTAGCCCTGAAACTCGATTTCTTGGCATGAAGATCCTACGCGTCCGTGATGACGCCGATAATTGTCTGAGCAGTCCGGAATGCCGAATTTGTAGTTTATGCCTTCGCTCGCCGGTCTCGAGAAAAATATAAAAATGTAAAATGGTCCATATCGAGCAATTAATTATAGAAAAACGTGTAAATGATGATAAACGGTCCCAAAATATGAAAATATGAGGGTAAAATGACGGCTAAATATATGTAAATATGACGCATGTCACCTATTCGGACGCAGATTTCGCTGGCTGTAGGATAGATAGGAAGAGCACTTCTGGTACTTGCCAATTCATTGGCACTTCTCTTGTTTTTTGGTCTTCTAGAAAGATGTCTGGTGTTGCACAGTTGAGAGACCATGTGAGGTCATCCCATGTGTATGATGAGTAATTGACATCGGCTTAGGGAAGTCGAGTTTGAGTTGGTTGGTTCGGACCATGTCGTTGCGGGGTGCAACGGGCTTGGTCGGACTTGGTCAAACCTGGTCAATAGGATTAGGATGATTATTCTGATGATTTGACAGGTTGGGCTTCATATTGTGTCACTGATAGTATTTATGCTTTCATGTGTCGAGCGGTGCTATTTGATGTGTTTCTTGTCTGTGTTGGCTGCAGGACGTCGAGGCGAAGTCGTGGTGAGACACGAGGTGACCGGACTAGGCACAGGCGGTGTCGAGGTTAGAACGGTCGGATGTGTCGAAGACGACGGAGATTCGATGTGGTTGCGAGTCATGGACGACAAGGAACGCGGAAGCTTCCTGGAAGGTGCAGGAGGGGCGAAATGGTGATTTCGTAAGGTCGCGCTGGCGGGAGCGGGCTCCGTTAGGGTTTAGCCGGCGTAACGGGTTGGAGACCCGTTAGCCAAGGGCTATAAATAGGTGTTGGGGGCTGCATACCCCTTCAAGGTTTTAGAGCTCATTCATCCCTTTGTGTGTGTTGTGTTCCTCCCAAGAAGCATGTGAGGCTCTTGGTGTTTTTGAGGATTGAGAGGGAGAGGATGGATTGAGAGTCTTGTAATCATTCCTATGGTTCTAATGTCCATGCGTATGGAGACATAGTTTGGGGTCTCTCTTGTAATCTTTCATGGATATGAATTTATCTGAGAATTTCATCCTTGGTTCTTATTTTCTGTGACAAATCCCTTCTCAGTGTTTTCTCTTTTTGTGCTTGAGTTACCCAGGATGAGAGACTGTGGTTAGTTGTCTGTGAGGAGAAACTTTTTAACACTTATGTCTTTTTATGAGATACTCTGTATTTTGTCTCTCCTGCAGCGTAGCATCCTGACCAAATATTTTCTATTAGCACTCATACTCCTTTCGGCAAGAATCTATCTTTTCTGTTAGTATCAATTCTCGGTTGGTGTGTCATTTGCTCCGCCCAAGTCTTTTGTTCTTTCTTGAGTCAAAAGCGTGATTTGAGTCTTAATCGATTGCTCTCTCGTCTATCTAGTTTTCTGGAGAAGATGCTATCTCTAGTCCAATTGATTTTTGGTCTTCCTTCCGTCTCTTTGTCTTTTCTGATCAGCAGTCTTTTGGTTGATTCTTGGAGTAGTCAGTAGTTTTGGGAAGCCTCTTGTCTCCTATTCAGTTTCTTCTTTTGTCCCTTTTTGATCTTGCCGAGTAACCTGCTTGATCTTTTGGTAGTTCCGAATAGAAAAATCCTTTGGTCTGCTCTCAAATTTCGGTTAGCTTTTCTGTGTTGTCTTTTGTTGTGAAGTCTTTTCAAATTTTTGACACAGGAATGCTTTTGACAAAACTTCATTTCGCTCTTTCTTCTGTTGGTTTGAAACTAGCTCTGCACCGCAGCCTTCACTTTCCTATTTTCTTTGACAGCAAAAGTAATCTCTTTACTTTTACATTTTTTATTGTGCGCTTTTCAAAGGTGTTCAATCTGTTTGCTCCTTATCTTGAGGTTAATTGGCTATTCTGTTTGAAGTCCTGGCCGGCCAATCTGATTGAAGTCTTGGCTATTCTGATTGAGGTTAATTGGCTTTCCGAAAATACTCATGTACCAAACACAGTGAGTACAGCAGTAAACCGAAAATACTCTGATGTACTCTGATTTTTAGCTTTGCTATCTTCGGCAGAACATGATTTCAGTGTGTTTGCAGTACAGCAGATTTCAGTGAGGTTCTCTCGGCTGTGCATCACTTAGTTCTGGTCCGTCTATTTTGCATCTTCTGTGAGGCTCTCCGGCCAATCGGTAAAACTGTTTTCAGAGAGATAAGAAGTTTTGTGGTTACTTGAGGGTAATTTTAAAGGCACCATTCACCCCTCCCCCCTCTGTTGCCATTTTCGATCCTACAACAGTCCACCGCAAAGTCCGAGTACGTTGCTGCCGCTAGTTGCTACAGCTAGGTACTTTAGATGGCTTCGACCCTGCGGGACTTTGGGTTAGTTATAGATAGTGTTCCACTCTTTTGTGATAACACTTCTGCTATCAACATTGCCAAGAACCCAGTGCAGCATTCTCGGACCAAGTACATTGATATCATGTTTCACTTCCTTAGAGACCATGTGGAGAAGGGTGACATAGTGCTCCAGTTTGTGGAGAGTGACCACCAGTTGGCTGATATCTTTACCAAGCCTTGGATAGCTCTAGGTTTCCAGCCTTGTGGGGAGAGCTTGGGATGGTCTGTCCTTATGGACTGTAGTGAGGGGGAGCTTTGTGCTTTACTGTTTTATTCTGTATATTATTGCTCCTGTTCTCATTTTGTTGCATTGCATGTGAGTGCATTTGGGTTAGTCCTCCTAGCATAGATTAGAGTGTATCTCTTGTCTAGTTGCTTAGATTTATTTCTCTCATCTTGTGATTCTAGGATGCTGTTATTAGCTGTCTCTCTTCTCACTAGGTTAAGCTCACTCACTTCTTATAGATTCTAGCAAGGGTTGGGCCACCCTTGGGTAGATAGAAAACATGTTTGCTCCTTAGTGTGTTAGATGAGCAGTTGATAGTCCTAGTGTCATATGGGGTAGATGAGAGTCGAGCCGTTAGCTATGGAATCACGAAGGCACACATATCACCATCATCTTGCGCCGTGCCAATGTAACCATCTCCTATGTTCGAATCAACATGTGGCATGTACTCTTCATCATCATCACACCTCTCAAAGAGATGGTCACTCAAAGCACTGCCTCGAATGAAATTATGAAGCGCCATACAAGCAATGATGATCTTCTTTGCCTCTCAACCTT